>KB664165.1:2230562-2407540 GCA_000349025.1 Anopheles minimus
CAAGCCCTTCGTCCAAACATTTAGGTTTTTAAGGTTATTGCTGTTTTGCATAACCATTTGCACTAATAATTCCGGTAAGCAGTGATCCGGCTCATGCGGTTTTAGCACACCAAAAGAACTATAAAAACATGACAAGTTTCCATCTTATATCCAGTACCAGCCCTATGAGAAACCTTCAGTACAGTCACCGTGAAGTTCTACGTTGCCTTCGTACTGTTTACCCTTTGCACATGGCTTTGGGTCTGCCAGATTTCCGAGGATGCTGCTACATCCCGAGAAGATAGAAGCGCCATAACACCTTATCGAAGCACATATACTCGACCTTAGCTCCTTTTAGCCTTATATCATAGTTAATGGTCTATTGAATAGACTCCTTCCTTACTGTGTTGATGTTTATTATAAAATGTCGGAAAAATGGATGTTTGTTTATAAAATTATAGCTGGAAAGCCATAAGGCCAATCTTACATATTATATTCTGCTTTGTAAAACCGGAAAATATTGTAGTTCATCTACTGAAATCAAGGTTGGATAAGCTTTAAAGACAAACATTCATTCCCGGTTGAACCCGTCGAGTGTTAAATTAGAACTAAAAATGTCGCTGTGCCTAGTGAAACCCGCTGGTGTCGATGGCTGGAACACACTGCCGTTGCTAACGATAAAATTGCTTACACAGATGGGTGCGTGCGTCTACGTGGATACGCGAGAGCCACGTAAGTCTACAAATAAGGGTCTCCGCATGTCTGGATTTATCACTTGGCGCGCAAAATTACTTTTTTTTATTGTCTTTTCAAATTTTATTTAGACAGCATGTTATCGATTCCAACAGTTATCGCTAATCAGGAAATCTGTGTTTCCTTTCGCATATTGCGAAATATGTTTCCACCTCGAGTGGACATGCACAGTGTACAAACTTATCTGTTTTCAAGGCCAGATATTTACATCATTTCTTTGCCATCTGAACTAACAAGCTTCGTACGCCGTTGTACAAAATTGGTGGTTTGCATTGGTACTATGCAAAAAAGAAAAAAAATCATTAGAAACTCATCATGAAGTTATCATAAATAAAGATATTACTACATAGATCAAAATATTTTTTTTTTTTGTATGACGGCCTGGCCGTATTAGAATAGATCAAATTAAAAAAAATATATAAATCAATGAATAAATAAATAAATAAATAGATGAATAAATAAACAAATAAATAAATAAATTAAAAATAATAACAACCATAAATAAATAAATCAAATAATGAAAAACCATAAATAAATCTAAAAAAATGACAATACGGCTATGTATCGGTTATACGACCGTCATCGATAGTAAATAAATAAAAAACAAAAGTTTAATTAAATATTTTTAAAGAAATTAAGTAATTAATTAATGCCGAGGAGACAGCGACGCCGGTCTCATACGGCAAGAGCGAAGGACGAATCCTCTTCGGACCGTTCCCCCGTGCGCAGGACTGACTATCCTGTTGCTGCGGGTAAATTATGGTCACGGAAGCCAGAAATGCCAGGCATGGACCACTTGTGGTTGTAGTGCCGCAAAAAAGAAGAAGAAGAAGTAATATTTAAAAATACTACTAACAAACAAATAAATAAGTAAAAAAACTCTATATAAAGGATATTACATTAAGAGATAGCCATACCATTTCCTGGACAGTAGATAATGTTTTAAAACCAGAAAAAAAGACTAACATCATTATTCCTATTATCATATATTTTTATCACACTTTAGTAACCTTGGTAATCAACAGACCCAGCCTGTTTGGCAACTTAAAAGATTGCACCAGACACGAACCCGTAGGCTACACCAAATTTAAACTCCAATGATCAAGCGTTATGAAACAGCACACAACATGCTAACTTCAACGCTTGTTTGTTGTGTTAGTGTGATAAATTAAAAAAATATGAAAACAACTTTATTTATTTTCATATATTTTCTTCTTGTAAACAATCGATCATCTGCCTTGCAGGATATCGTTTATCTTTCCTTACTTCAATGAGGCAATTTTAAACTTCCATTATCGACCGTTATTGAAGTAATTAAATAAAAACCGATTACCCTATACCCCTTTTATTGATCCTTCTCTTTACGATTGCGCATCGCTTATCCGACTGATTGATTGCATTATTTCTACACTACTTTGTAGCCTCCTTCAGCGTGTTATATGATTGATCGACGATCGACGAGAACAACTTCACACTGCAGCAGACAGCAGTGGGAAATGATGCATGAAGGTGCTAGGACACCAGGAATGATGAAAGTCCGCTGTTCGTGTGATTTCACGCAAATGTCAGCTTTGATAGCTCCAGCAGAAGATCATTTCCCATATTGTGTACCCCCTCCTAATCGGTGTCGGAGCTAATAATGTGTTTGCCGAACAATAAAAACACAATGACAGCCACGGACACCGAACCTGAGTGGAAGCGAACCCACATCAAACGGATCGGGCTGAAGGTACCGCCATTCAACCGTACGGCTTTCTGGCCTTGTGGCCTTGCAGAAACGGTATGTTCTGCAGCTTCCAGGCTGTCTTTTAGGCAATAATGCCACGAACAGGCAAAAGGCGTGAGACACCTGGGTATTATGAAACGAGCTACCGGTAATAAGGGGCGAGTGATTTAGGGATGTGTAGGCCGTTCCCAAATCCCAAACGGTACACGGGGCCGTATACACGCGAAGGAAAAGAAAAGTCAACCCGAAAGGACACTCATTCCCGAACGAACAGAGAAGCAAAAAGGGCACAATTTGGTGCGTGAAATTGTCCCACTTAGTCACGCCACTAGAATCTGTTGACTTTTGCGTGCCGCGTTAATCGATGTCCTCGTTGCCCTTTTACGCTTTCACTCGATCCCGGTGATCGTTCCGTGGCGCCGTCAGGAGTTTAATGAATCGTTTCGTACACGTACCAGTTTCGTTTTTACGGGCCCTCGGCAACGACACGTTCATCCCAGTTTGCAGCTTGCGTGGCACACCAACTAATAAGGAACAATAAAAACGGATCACAATTAATGTAATCACTGTGTGCGCACAGCTACCGAGTGTGCGTACGGCGAGAAAAATCCCGCCCCGAAATCTCACCCAACAATAGGACGCAATGTTTCCCTTGCATTTCCACGGATGGAAAGGAACAGCGTGGATGGGCGAATGGTATGGGCGGGATAGAATTTTCTCGTTCTGGGCTGGAAGTGCTACAATGGCGTCGTGGACCCAGTTGTGGATTAATGTATGCTTCTATTAATTTATGTATACGGGTGGAAGACGGTTTTGCATCCCGGCGGTCGCGTTACAGATGGCTAATTGAAAAATTAATGACTTTAATTGATGATGTTTTTTCGTCCTTACATTTTAAATCGTACTGCATTCTGTTAAACATAATACATTAATCACGACAGTGTTATATATTTTCTTTATAGTTTAGTTTTTTTATTATTTTAATTCGTCACTTAACACCTTTCCATACATCCTGCAGTGTTTCTCTGTTTTCTTATATATATATATATATTGAATTATTTTAGTTTTTTTATATATATTTACATGTTTTATCTAATAAACTGCCTTCGTTTATTGCTTGTTTTATGTTTTCATTTCAAGTTTACTTCTTTTCAAAATGCATCAATTTTTAAAATGTATTTTAATGATTTTGTGTTATCAATATTATAAAAGTTGAACTCATAATTAAATAAGCATAATTAGTTATACAAAACTCAATCAATATCATAATGAAAGCAAACAAACTAACGTCAGATGAGGTTTGCATTTAAATTTAAGTATATTTTATTTTTTGAAATAAATTGTAAACGGTTGGCGACGATCCAAACGATTTCTTTATGCTCTTCAGTTTGAACCTAAACGTATTCACAATATGCTTCATTTAAGTATTTATCGGTCATTCAATACCCCCGGGAAGAAGTGACTCCACATTCAAATAGCACCAGATGTGACGGGTTTTTTTTAGTTCATCACGAGTTTTAACTGAACCGCGATTTCGACCAGCACTTCCGGAGTCTCCGGACAATTAATGTTGACTTTGAATGGGGGAATTGCTTGTGGTGGGATGTCACAGTACTGTTGCACCAATTACTTCCAATCAGTGGCATTTGAGTTACAAATTGACCCCAGAACTGATTTGTTCGTACAACTTCATTAAACTGCTTCTCATTTCCGCCATCACAGAAACCTTAACCGAATGTACTAAAAACTTTCGAAGCAGTTTTATTCCTATCCTAATCACTCTAATCCTCACACAATTTACACTCGGGTGGACATTTGTGGCCCTTGTATCACTTGCGGCTAAGATTTAGAATGTTTTCGGATTAACGACGAGAGCGACCGGATGGGAGGCACTGTGTGGTGGGGCGGCAAGTGAACATAGTCCCAACCCCAGCTGGAATCCTGGTGCTCCTCCACTCCCTCTTCCTACTTCTCCGCCACCACCACCAGCATCATTTTCGGTGGAACCTTTTGAGGATCCCTCTGTTGGTCCTAGTTGATGCTGTGACTCCACCCTGTTAATGGTCGCCTCCATCGGAACTACCTTCGCCAGGTGTTTGCTCAGTCCGAACCGCTCGAACCCACCCGTTTCCGCCAGTCCGAGATCGGCCTTCCGCAGTTCCGCTTTCGGTCCCACCAGATTCATCTTCTCCATCTGCTGATGTTGCGAGCGGATAGCGAACCGGTTCACGTGCACCGGAATCGGTACCACAATCTTGTTAGCTGTCCCGGCCGACCCGGAAGTGGAACCGGCTGCATTGCGATTACCGAGACCGTGCGAATTCAGTCCCGCTTTTACCCGTTTCCACTTGGCACGTCGGTTTTGGAACCAAATCTTCACCTGAGGGGGATTCAGAGGACGTGTTAGATGGAGCCTGTAGCCACGATGGAGTTTGTCTGCATCTTACCTGCACTTCACTCAACTTCAGGCTGGTCGCAATTTGGCTACGCTCCGTAAGGCTGAGATATTTTTTGGCGTGAAATTCGCGCTCCAGTTCCAGCAGCTGTTCGGACGTGAAGGCAGTTCGCCGACGGCGCGATTTGGAGGTTTCCGTACCGCTGCCGGATTTGCCGACCCGGCCAGAGGAGGAAGAGTTTTGCGTACAGTCATCTTCCGAACACGCGTCCGAGTCCG
This sequence comes from Anopheles minimus, assembly GCA_000349025.1. NCBI lineage: Eukaryota > Metazoa > Arthropoda > Insecta > Diptera > Culicidae > Anopheles > Anopheles minimus. The sequence goes on from KB664165.1 coordinate 2,235,695, forward strand.
TGTCGCCAAGATCTGGAATGGAGGGCATTAGAATATTAGAGCCAATTAACAACCTTTTCCTATTGTGGGTTCAAGTTCTTGAGGAGTTCACCTCGTGGTTCTTCTTTTTTATGGCACTACAACCTCGAGAGGTCTTGTCCTGCCATTTCTGGCTTCCGTGACTTGAATTTACCCGCAACAGGATAGTCAGTCCTGCCGACCTGGGATCGGCCCGAATGGGATTCGTTCCCCAGTCCTGCCGTATGAAACCGGCGCCGCTATCTCCTCAGCCACCGATCCGCTCCTTGTGGTTAGTTGCATTGAAATACAGCAGGAAAAAAGAAATGTGTTTCCTTCATTCAGTCTACAACATATTTCAAACAATCTAGTACATATTTACTAGATGCACGACACATGTGGATCAATGCATACAACGCGTTGGCCTCTGTTTTCAAGGTTAGTACGTAAGTACCACCCGTACTAACAATACATTTTTTTAGCAGATGGAAAGCACTATAAAAACTTGACAAATGTCCCCTCTAACTCCAGTATCAGCCTGAGAAACCTTCTGTACAGCCATCATGAAGTTCTACGTTGCCTTCGTATTGCTCGCCCTATTCGCAGTGCTTTCCGTGTGCCAGACCACCGAGGAACCGGCTGCATCTGGAGATGATGGAAGCGCCAAGGTTAAACTGGACGGGGAGCTTAAATTCACCGACGAGGAGCTTGCGGTGATTCAGAAGTTTGTAAGAGGTTTTAATGGCTTTACATATATAAATCGGCATCGTGGCTAGAATCGCACAGCAAATGTTTGTACAACATGTATGTATTTCTTCGAACTGATATTCTGTGAATTTATGCATATTCAATTGTAGATCACGTTATAGTAGAATGAAGAAAAAAAAAGATATATTTTGTTCAAAAGTAATATAACTATTATCATACAATTAATCACAGTTCTTATATACTTAACAAACATATCCTCCAAACACTTGCATTTCAAAGCTTTGGAGGCGCTTAACGTGATTAAAGTTAGACCCCAATTATGATTACGTACATGATTACGTACGTGGGTTTTAAGCTAAGCACCTCTAGATCCTAAAATGCGGAGCCTCAACGACCACCGAGTTCCTTAGCGGGCGCCTATTTCGTCCATATCATGATCCACACCTGTGAAAAATTCCAGATGGCTATGGGAAGTCGTAAATACGACGGTTTGGCAAACATATTCTCGTGAAAGGCATGATCTTTCTTTCTTGTTAAAATATGCTTAAAATAATTAAGTAAAATATTTAAAAAATGAAATTATTTTCTTATAAATTTAAATTCATTTTTCTTTAAATGTACAAAGCAGCATTATAAAAATATTGGACAATGAATGCACGATCGTACGAGAGAGTAGATAGCAAGCTGCCTGAAGTAAACTGGAATCTCCAATAATGTCTTGTACTGTTGCTCATCTTTATATAATCCGTGAAGTAGTATCCCCCAAAACACTAGCTATGATAGTAAAGTCTGACGCAAAGACTTGCAAGGGTCTTATGTAAACTCCTAATAGTACCGAATCGCGCGGTTCCAAATTTATGTCAAACCGCTCTAATAATGATAATTGTCATTGTGTCGATAGATGAATCCTTAATCCCACGGCTCGAATGTCATCCCACATGTGGTTAACGTTTAAAAGATTTAATCAGCATCACCTTCCATCTCAATGATCTTCATACTTCTCTCTTCCTACAGTAAGTACCAAGAGGTCTGGAGATATATTCCTCATACCGATAACCCCCCTTTAGGCATATTGTAAAACAAACAAATTTTGATTTCCCTGTTACGCCACACACAGGCCGTTATCACCCTCCTTCTAATCCGAGAACTCACTCGCTTTAAACACTGATCCCACCAATTTGTAGCAATTTGGTAACAAAATCTTGAGCGTGAAAAATCATTGCTCGTTTCCCACCAACTTTTCGGAACTCCCGCACCGTCACGAAGCAGTGAACAACACCCTTGCCGCATTTTGTGTCGTGCCGGCAAAAAAAAGGATCAACGCTCCCCTGCACACACAAAAAAGCCAAACAAGAAAGCAGTACCTTCAACCCCGACCAGACTGCCAAATGACTCACGGGCCACAAGGAGCCGCCACTTTTCATTACCGCCTACAATGAAAGTCAATTTAGGTGACGCTTTAACGGCTGAAGGGGGAACTTACTTTGCGGTCGTTCTTGCCACGCGTTCACGTAATCAAATCATAATTCCACCCATCCTCCCTCCGGCGAGATTTTTGCCACGTGATCGAACTGTGACGTTTACAGCAACAACAAAAAACACGTTCGCCTTGTGGACGACGGGATTGTGGTGAGGGACGGATTTTGGTAAATTATTCATAATCCGTTTAAGTGAATATTATCGCCCTCCTTCCGGTGTCCGGAGATGCGAATGTGCTCTGTGGCTTTGGCGTAACGTTTTGGGGATGAGCAAATGAGCAATCGGTGCGTCGGAACATTTACCTACTCTGCTACGTACTTTCAATGCAGTTTTTTTACAAAAAACTGTTCCTTAAAGAAAGATCAAACAGTACTATTTAGCTTGTTTCAGATTGGAGTTTGTTTGGTACAACAGTAATTATTAATGGCTCATTATTTATCATTTTTTTAATAAATCTTTTTTGAAGCAACTCTCCGAAATGCTCTGCTAAGTGAAAACGAATTCAAGTCAGCAATCTTCTTCAATGAAAAAGATTGAATATTTAAATATTCTAGTGTCGACTTGGTGCTAGGAAAGCTGTAAACTACTATAATATTCGTAGTTGTTGATATGCCGAAAATGCCAACTAAACGATCCTTCCTAGAATCACCGAATTATGAGCAACTTACTTATAAACGGAATAAGAGGATAATTTACAGACACTTAGCCAGGCTAGCTGGTGGAGAGGCATATCTGGATGTATGACCCAAAAGTTTCACAAAAGAAAGGTAAAGCCTGGCACCTATCGTTCGCATAAGACAATTGTACTCCTTTATCAGACTTTATATTCCAGAATGCACTTACATACTCATCAAACCCTGTAATAAACTGCTCAATCGTCTAGTTCTGTTGCAGGAGTGTCCTGAAACGTTCACAATCGATCGCTTCAATGCCATCACTTTACCTCAATTCCCATGCCTTTGAGGACAACCTATCCGTAACTATTTAATAAGGTATTCCATTCGTAGCATTTTCTTTAAGAATTCGACTTAGCTCAACTAAGAATAAGGTCCGTGTTTTTGAGAAATATCCAAATATTAATGTTAACTTACAGAGTTTACGATTTTATCTGCCGAAGTCGAAGCACCTTCAAGTCCCTGGTCAAATAGAACTAGATCTTCCAGCCCAGTCCAGTTCTATTTGAGCCGGGGGACAGAAAGTGCTCCGACGTCGCCAGATAAAATCGGCAACCCCGTAACTCACAAACCGTACAAGATCAATCCCAGGCAGGGTTGATCTAGTTGTCATCTAGTGTTATTGAGATCCATTTGAAAAATCACTGACGTTAGTAAACCGCACACCCGGTTGTGTTAGCGTTAGAAGTAGGTTTATAATAAAGGATCCACGGGAGACTAAAGTGGCGATAGTTTTAAATAATTGGCCATAAAGAAGAAGAAGAACAAAAAACGAATTGCTGATATATTCCAGGAATCCCGCATCGATTCTATATGACATGTAATCTTTTGTAAGGGCGGTCCGATGGCCGAGGAGATAAGCGGCGCCGGTCTCATACGGCAGTACCGGGGTTCAAATCCCATCTGGACCGTTCCTCCGTAGTGAGGACTGACTATCCAACTACGTGGTATCAATAAGTCTAGTAAGCCAGAAATGGCAGGCCAGTAGGTCGTTGGGCCAAAGAAGAAGAATCTTTTGTAAATCATCTACTGAAGGTATTCAGAGTAAGGTTTAAGAAATATGAAGGATATTATCGAAAGAATTATATGCTACCCCAGACAGACTAATTTCCCAATAGCTCTTTACATTATAATCCACTAGCTAGATAATTATTTGTTGGGGAAATTCTTCATACGATCTCCGTTCTTCACTTGAAATTATCTGACTTAGACAAGATAGCACAAAAGCCTTGCGCAATAAACAATCTGACCGATTTGTTTTCGTTCCACTTGAATGTCCCAGCCTCAGTACAGCACAAAACGTACATCAACAACTCTTTCCCGAACATCATAAAACACCCTCCTCCTTTGTGAGATTGCACCAAATCAAATTAAATCATGACAAATCACATTCGATTGAATTGACAGGCCACTTCGACGGCTCGATCCAAGATCGGACAGATTTAGTCGAATCACGACTCCATCATTAATAACTTACCGGTCGTTTTGCCGCATCCGGACGGTGAAAGTGTCAGACTAATGTCATCACTGTAGGCCGACCCATCCGCACTCTCGCCCCCGTCCTCCATCGGTCGTGTCCGCTCTTCGTCCTCCAGTCCACCACCATCCACACCCATCGCTGGTACACTCCCTCCACAAGGTTGTTCCACCAGGTGATGTGTACTCCCGGCTGTGGCCATACCATTCGGAACGTTTGATTCCACCGGCCCAGAATAGCTTCCCGCACCCGGTGAACCCGAAGCGTTAGCGTGGTAGCGTGACTGATGCTGGTGATGCTGATGCTGATACACGGCGTACACCTTCGACAGCAGATCCGCCTCCGTTGGGAACAATTTATCGCCACTTCTAGTACCCCTTGGGCTGGCCGCACCTGGCAAGGACATTCCCACCGACGGTTGGTGTGCTTCGGACGCGGGAAACCCACCGGCACACGGTTCCCCGCCCGGGTACGATTTATGTCCACCGCTCGAGTGGTGCAACAGAAGGGTGGACAGTTTTTCATTCGCCGCCTGGGACAGATACCGTCCGGCGGCGGGAATTGTCGCACCCCAGGGATGGTAGAGTGGGGGAAAGGAGCTAAACGAAAGCATGGCCGCACTATATCCTGCAGCGGCCGCTGCCAGGTACTGTTGCTGTTGCTGCTGTTGCTGTTGAGATGCGTCGAGCAGGAGCCCGTCGGCAGCATTGGAGCCGGGTGCCGGTGGAGAACACGAACCTTGATCAACTGGGTCGATCTCGGGCGATAAAGATCCGATCGGGCTGCGACGCCGTTTGACCGCGATCAAATTCTCTATACTAAACGAAGAACTTGGTAGTGGACGGGAAAACTTCACATCCGTCACACCGCACACCGTTCCGACCGATGCCGGTGATGCGGTTGATAGTTTATCCATTTCTCACAAACACTTTTAATTAGATTATCCTCGATCACCGTGGCATAGATGATGTAAAATACAAAAATCACACATACACACACGGAACACCCGTTCACTTAGCCGGAAACACCGGTTTGAAAGATTTTATTAAGAAAGTGCTCAGCACTCAAAGGGAATGCACTCCAAACAGGACAAATCGCACGACACCACGTAAACCACAGCGCCACGCAACAAACGACCCTTTCCGGAGGGAACTTTTCGACTGACTAACTTGGCTCACGGGACTGTTGCTTGTGTGCGACCGCAGCGTTCCATGCGTACGATATGCTCGTTGGAATCGTATATTCGTTTCCTTTTCGCTGCCGCTTTATGCTACATCATTCTATGCTTGTTTCGGGTTCGGAGTTCCCATAATCCAGCTCGGTTAGCTATACGCGCCAATATAAAAAGGATGCTCCTCCCATGGGCTACGAGAGCAGGAAAAACAGACTTTCCCGTGTTCAACGTAGCGAATGTTCCGAAAAAAAACGTGTCCTTACGATGATTGTTGTTAGTGGAGTGTGTTTTTCAACACAGCAAGTACATAACGACTTCATCTAATAATGACCTTCAGTGTTTCTTTCGGGGCGAATGTAACGTTTTGTGTTTGTTGTGGGACAAAGGATACACTATGGTAAAGCATTTGTCTTATACACATACAAAAAAGATCTTTCTTGTCGTCTGTAACAAAGAACCGGAATCCTCGGAAACATCGAAAGATAATTTGAGATGATTTGACCGTGTTCCATTGACAAGCTGGTAATGAATTTGTTTGCAGCTTCTAATTGACTCTATGACGTTTTATTATTTCAACGGAAAAGAGTACAGTTGTTGGTGAAAATGCAGTTGATTTGTTTTGATGGTGACTTAGGACCTTTTTTATATTTTAACATATTTTATCACGAGTCTTTTTAAAGTAACGTAATAAACTCGTAGCCACGAACACAACGAGTACTAACATGGTATACTGAGTACTGAAAACAAGTGCTATAACTAGCGTAGGGGTTGTTATAAGCTCAGTGCAATTCGGATTTTGGGAAAACCTAGTTTTGACTTATTCGGTTATGTGTGATTAATGTTGGGTAAAATAAGATTGATTGTTAAAGCTCAGAGGATTATTCGAAACCAGTTCAACTCAATTTTCATTCTTGTCGCCATCCAAATAATGAGTCATTGGGCCATAAGACGCACGGTTTGGGTTCAGATTTCAGGAATTACAGTAAAAATTCAGTAAAAGGAATTACAGGAGAAATTCATGTTACAGGTACTCAACCACCAGGCATAGTGGCACACCAAATAAGAGGATAGGAAGAAGTTGACAAAAATGACGATATAGCTTTAATTAAACAAGTTTTAAGATTTTTGCTACTCTCTTTCTCCTGAAAATGTTTCTTTCTGACATAAGACACCATTCTAAATATAAAACAGCGCAATTCAAATTAGTATCTTCCTGTATAACTTTGAAACCTTTATATTGAATTGCTCTTCCCTTTCCCAATATGGAGTTAGTCACCATTGTTGTTAAGCACTGTGTGCAAATATAATTTGTTGTGTTTTATCACCCTTACCCTCCCCTCACAAACGAGCGGGCAATAAAAATGACTTTTTAATTGCTAGACAATTTTCGGCATTACATTGTCATTTGGCCAAGGAAGCGAAATTGTTCCCCGCACCCAATTTCAAGCACTGTGTGCACTAATTTGCTGCTGACAGTACTACAGCGTAATTCAATGTGCGAGAAAACAAAGCAAACAGTACGACGAAAATGTGTTTGTTTTTCTGCCGCAGTTTGTATTTTAGCCATGCCTACTTTATACGGCAAGCACGCACGCGCCACAAACCTTTCCTGCTGACGGTACCGTCCGATAGAGGGCGCTCGACGAATGGATATTAGTACGGAATGATTATTTGTCTCTTTGTCCCGCATAGTGCAGCGTGAGCGCGTAGAAGTAGGCGGAGCTGTAGCGTTTCTTTGGCGGATTGAAAAGATAGCACTTTAAATGTGCGTTTAAAGTTTGTTTTTCAATTTTCTAATCATCATTTTAGTTCGAACTCGAAGTGAGGTAAACGCGGAAATTGTCAATTATGTGATTATCCACAGTGTCAATAATAATTAGCATTAGAGTGGTAATTTGAGGTGAATTGATAGCTTTTGAAAAATTAGAAGCATTATTTGTGATCAAATTTATTGAAAACTTTAATCATAAATAAATAACTTTGTTTACTGGAAGATATAAAGGCAAAAAAGTAAATAAAGTATGAATGGTTAAATTCATAACAGTTATAAATAATAAATTCCAATTACAAACAAACTAAACATATAATAAAATGCGCCGAAACGTGTAATTTACGGTCCACTTTAAAGCGTTCCTCCTAGTTCCGAGGAACATATGTCAACAACGTCCAAACATGTTTCTTTAATGATAGTTTAGCAAAAGTGTGCCAGTTTATGTCCTACAACCCTATAATTCACCTGTCCTGTGTTTGTGTGTACGCTTTGTGGCAAACCGTAAAGGTCAGCGGATACTTATGTTCTTTTAATTGATTACAAATGTACATAGTCCGCCGCCGATGCGGTGACATATGACGATGTCCTCACCGCTATCCATCAATTACCCGAACTCAACGCGGTGTTGTGTTACGGTGGTGAACAAATAAACAAATATCCACAAACCGATAACTACCAGTGTAGGAGAAGGTTGCGTAGTATAGGAGCGATCATGTTTTTCTCCCTCCGTGTTGCACACCAGTCCTTCCGTTTACCGGGAATGTGTTATGGGAAGCAATAGTAAACGATGGTTGTTCAATTAATCAAATATTGAAAACAATTATGGCACAAAAACAGGATATACGGGAACGTTCATCGCGGGACAGTTTTTTTTGTGTGGGAAAAACAGGACAATTTTCGCACATGTTGTCGGTCAATTATGCCAATTACCTTAGTGAAGGCGGACGATAGTGTATGCAAATATTATCCATGTGAATTAACAGTGTACCGTGTGTGGGAAGAAAAGAGTATTAGGAGCTCTTGGTGTTTCCATGGAAGCTGTTTAAATGTTACCATTTGTAACAATAATATTGTGGAAAAAAAACACTTTTCCCTTAAGAAATTTTTTGAAGTAATATAGAAAATAAATAAATTATAATATTCTTCAAACAATTGTCCCTCCAAAACAAACAAACCCAACTGAAAGAAACTACAAATCATCAAACATATAATTACGCCTTAGTGCCTACGATAATTGATTCGTGATCGCTATGCACGTTAAAAACCACAAACCCAAATGTGCCAACATTCTCAAACAGCACATTCCATTCATGATTGCTCATTCCACCTTCCATTGCCTTCTCCCGCTAAACATGACCCAAAAATATGTCGTTGTTAATTGCTACTTAGCTTCGCACTGTACTTCCCCTCCACAAGAGTACTCCGCCAGCACCTCTGGAGTGAAAAATTCCTTCCACCGACGAGCGGTTAAACTTGGCGTGAAATTAAAGCAGGAACGATCCGTTCGCAACCGGCTAACGAGCCGGCCAGAAGATAAAGAAACACCCGAAGGGATGCTGAGCACGTGAAGCGTAACGCCATCGTCGACAACTCCCGGACGGCTCACTTGTGCTCACGGCCGTGCGACAAAGCAGCAGCAGACACTACTGAAATGCATCTTTTGCAGCAAAAGCGCATCGGGTGGAGTAGGGCGAGGTGTGAAAATTAAATTTAAATTTTCCCCTCATTAATTACCGCAAACGAGCTGTGGCTGATGGCAAGATGTGTGAAATTGTGAGCAACGGATGCGTTGCGTTGCACCATGGGAATGCAGTCGACCATGGGACTGGATGGAGGAGCGAAGTGTACGATGAAAACAAATAAACCTAAGAAGGAATGTAAAACAAACTAAACTATAGTCAAATGTATACTAATATGACATACGAAATTAGAATCAGTTGCTCTGGAATGACTTCTCTAGCATCGTCAATGATCCTTACATCACTATGTTGGAATACAACTTCCGCCTTCCTAAGCAAATCTTTTGATTTTCCATTTTCATGTGCATTTATTAAAAATAGGTCTGCCCAAAGGCTAAACCTGCATGTTACCTTACTTACATGGAAGAAGAAGCCAATACAAATGCGAAAGAAGGTAATGTAATGGTTGTAATCAAACTCAGAAACGTTTGAGTTAACGAATGCAGACAAGAATCGAATCGACATGACTGTAACTTGTGCATAGAGTTGACAGGAACAAAGGTTTGCGCTGACGAAGATTGCGGGAAAACAGATCAGGAGCATCAGTCTCACCCAACAGCAGAACCAACAACGAATAGTGCCTGGAATTTTATGTATTAACACTCCAGAGCGTCCAAGCTCAACCCCGGAGACGTCTATCAATAATTATAGTAAAAACCCTCTAAAGAAACCTGGTAGATCAGTCAATCAAGTCAATCAAATTGGGAAGGTCAAACTTCAAGAGATACAGAAATATATAAGCATCGAACGGACATGAATACAATACAATATTTGAACACGCAACCATAAGTATAAAACCAACTATTCATCACTTACTAACAAATCTTATTGATATATGAGAATTAAATTTGAAAACATAGAATCGTTATAAATCCCAAGATTGCGAACTAAGGACACATGTTTTAGATCAAACACATTAAGTGATTGGCAAACAATTCGGCACTATCACTATACTTAAAAACTAGCTTATGTGGTTGGGAAACATGTCAAATATCACGGCACATTACGTATCACGCAGTTAATATTGAGGAAGTATTCGAAAAAAATAGATCGAAAATAAATTTTACCGAACAAAAAGAGAGAAAGTTAGAAGAACACCAACTGGAAAACATATTGAGGAGGTTCTCAAGAATGTGACAAGCAGGCCTAAAGTGGTTTAGAATTTTCAACCATCTTTGAGACTTGATTGTCCTTCCATTTTCTCTTTTTTTGAATGACAACATAGATAATTGATTGCAAAATTGTCGATGTCATATTCCCAACTGGTAGAGATATCAGCTACCAAACCTTATTGGTCTCGAAATTGTTCATTAGGATTCCTCCATTAGGATTTTGAACATTTCTTAAATTAGGAACCAAAATTTTAAATTTTGCAACCGTCGGTAAAACGTTAGCTTTGACTAAATTTATCAGAATTAAGTTAAGCAGACCTAAGTCTTCAACAGCTGCTTCTGGGTGATTGTCTGGTACTCAGATGCGGCTGGGTTAGACTTAAAGACTGTTTTATCCTCCACCAGGAACAAAAAGATCATTTGCTCTCTCCTTTATCTTTACGTTTCAAACTAATCACATTCTATTCCATTCTTTTCGATTGCTTTGATAGCAAGAAATAACCAACCATCAGTAATCTTTCGAGTGCCACCTAGCGGTGAGTATCATTACTACGATAAATCAAGAATCCACCTCTCCATCTTAAAATTATTCTCGAACAATCTGATATGATGCTTTGTTTTTCTTTTTACTCATCTTTTAAGAGTTTTTCATTCATTTCTACGGTTATCTGAAAGCTTTTCAATTTATTCGCACGTATCGTACCTCTCAACAATGAACGAAGCCCACACATTTACAGTCGGCTTTTTGAAGTGCTAGACAAAAAAAACAATATCAAATGCGCCGACCACGATCACATGGGACGGATATGAGTCGTAAACATTAAAGGAAGCACATCATAAATCGAACCACCACTCACACAGCCGCGCTCCCGTGTTTCCCCAAAAGTTCCCAATTGAACTTTTAATAATTGCTTAAAAATTCCTCCGTAAATTAATATACACAACTTCCAACCCGCACGGCACTCGAGACGGATCATGTGCTTTATTGCTTGCAACATAAAGACGATTCCCGAGCCGTTCGGGAATGCCAGACAGACCGGGATCACACGGAATACCATCTGGTGCATATTAATGAACCGTATAGTGTCGGTTCGCTTCGCAGTGGAGTCTTTGTGTCTTTGTGTGTCTTTGAATATCGTTTGGCGACACTTCCCTTCGGGCACACATGTTGCCAATTCTGCGATTGCGAATGTATCGGAGATTTGGGGTTAAGAAGAGGCTCCCGTAACTGTAGAATAGAAGGTGCAATGCATTTGAGCCCGAAAGTTCGTACTTTGTAGCCAGGGCGACGTCTCATGAAAGGAGTGTTTTCTTTTGCATAGTCTGTACGTTCACCGCATTTTTTCTCCATTCGTCGCTAAAGAACTGGTGGCACTAGATGAAGATTGTGCTGAAATTCCATGGCAAATGCTAGCACGCCTATTCGTGTGTCGAAATGCATTATCGTTCGTCAGACGTCAATGTAACAGATTGTATTAGTAAAGTAAATGTAGTACAATATAAACTAAATTGGGATATTGGAAAAAATATCCTCAAACAATTAACATCTAAGAACATTAAATTTCGGGAAATACCTATTGAATCCATGCACGTTTTTTGAGGATTTCCTGCCAACAGATGGCGCTAGTTTATTTTGCTCGACAGGAGTGGCAAACTTTTCCGTAGAGTGTATCGTTTCATAATTTTTACATTTCAAATTACAAAAATTAAAATTAGTTAATAGTAAGAAACAATCGACAAATCGATTTTACCTCTCAAAATATAAAATACTCGTCCGTTGATTCTAAAAATTGAAATAATTGGTGTTGTATTGAAAAAGACCACTATTAACAGTTGGTCTTGTGCTGCTAGAGTAAAACATTCCTATTTGTTCGGGAACTGTTCTTAAGTATTGTTCAAATTTAATTCATGTGTTATAGAAAAACTAAATTTATATGGTCTGAGTATATGATATCAGTCACATGTATTCATACATAAGCAAACTTTATTGTGCTAGCTTTAGAATTATTCTTCCAACAAACAGAAATACACAAACACATATTTGCCTTAAGTGAGATACTAAATTAATAAACAAAACAGAAGCTAAATGGAACGGAATATAAATGAACTTTACATACTAACTGTGCCGGTTTCAACCCGAATTCAAACTTGTGCCCGCGCCTTCTTTGGATCATAATTAGCCTTCCTGAGATGATGATAGTTGGGCAGTATCTTTCTCAAATAATCCAGCTGAATGATTTGAGTCTTCTGCTTATCCATCGCCTCACGCTGCATACACTGATCCTCGTACACAATCGTCTTATCCGGCAGCGTCTGTTTTCCTACCAACCGACAGCCAGCCCCAATGACGCACCCACTGCCGACGGTAACATTGGCCGACACGTAGCTTTTGCATTCGAACACATTCCGCTCACCAATCGAAAGGGCCTCTACCGTACAACCTACCTCGAACACATTGTCCGGTCCAATTACCAGTGGTTTCGCCGTCCCTTCCTCGGTTTGCTGTCCGTGGTCTGGGTGATCCTCCGGTATCCGGTAGCGCAACGTTGCATACTCCTCGACGATACAGTTCTCACCCAGCACGATTGGTCCCGATTCGGCAATTATCGTCGAACACGGATGGATGACACATCCGGACGAGATCGTGATGTCACCCCGTAGGTTGCTGTCCTCGCAAACAATCGTTCGGGGCATAATTTTAAAACTAAAACACCAAATAGGACGTGTTAAGTACCATTTACACGAAGAACAAACAGATAACTTACTCATTTCGGACGATATTCATTCTATTTTGTGGCAATCGGCAGATCTGCAGCGGGACGTAGAGAAACCGTAAACAAAGATTTGTTGACGAGGTGAACCGATGCTGTCAAAATCAGCTGTCACTCGAGCAGGGCTGTCTCGTACGATGTGGCTGCTTTCTGCTGAATGACGTCATGTGAACAATTTTATACCAGCAAGTGAAAGAGTGAGAGCAAATTTAAAATTCAAAATATAACTGCAGAAAATGTGGATAGAAAAGCGATTCGTGTATATTTTTTATACAAACAGCAACACTTTCTAGACAAATAAACATGACTAAAGACCGTAGGATATATTTTTAAACAAATAGTTTATTGTAACAAAATTTTCCCCTCATTCCTGTACACACCAGTCTCCTATTCCGAGCCAATCACGTGGCACTCCACTTCGTGTATTGTACAATTTTCACATATTTATCTCTCTGTCTTCGCGTGATGATGTCCGATACTTTTAATTCTTTCAAGGAAAACCTTCTGTTTAGACCGGGGAGGAATATTGAGCAGAGTTTCTGCATAGTTACGATTCATTTGAAACAATTCCTACTGGCGGACACGCTGGTGTGGTAAACTCGATCTTGAGCGTTGTTCAAGCAACTTGTTATCGTTCCTTTGCTAAGCGGTTTGATGGGTGCGCATCGATGCAATGGGAAAGCACATTTGGCATTTAGTGATGGCGCATGGTTTGGCAGAACTTAAGTAAGCTAGCACACTCTCCTCCATATACATAAATATATCCCCTTATATCCATTCATAGTCCGTACGGGTGAGTCTCCTGCAATCGGCTCTACCTTCGCGGTATCTGTGCAATACCGTGGCACTATTTTTTTTAATGTTAAGTTCTGTGGCACTTTCGAGTTCTATTTCTTGCATTCACTTTGCTATCAGATTGACGATTTCTGTTATCTTGAATTTCAGAAGTGTGCTATTGGTATGCTGACCATTGCTTGCTCGGTAGTCAAAATAGACGGGGCATATTCGCGTAAGTACTCAATACATCCTTCTACATTTCCAATTCCATTTTTTTTAATTCCTCTTCGTCATTATTAAATAAAACACATCCTGTGATGATTCATTACATATCTGTGATGTACTTCTGTCCCTCGGTAAATGATCATTGAAGCAAATAGCAGTCCACGTTTGTGCGTGATGTAAAACTTTACGAAAAAAACGATCATTTTCCGCTATAAAGGTAAATGCCCCATGTCAACAATATCCAACAATATTACAGTTTCAACTTAATCGAAAAACCTAATGGTTAGCTACAGCAGTCCTAACGGTGAGTAAACTCTCGGAAGGAATGATATTTTGTTTTGTTTCTAATTCGTTTTGTAGCATCTTACATTACAACTTTTGTTGAGCCATACTCTCTGTACTTCGAATACGATGCAACAGATTTTGAACGTACAATGGAAGCAATAGCTGTCGAAATAAGTCTTACAAAGTAATGTTTGCATTACAATCGCTAGGCCAATGCAATGGGCTTCGGAAACAAAGGTCCATTTCGATTTACCGTACGCCTTCAACTCCACTCAAGTCAATTCAGAAAGCTTTGTATAATTTACATTTCGCACATTTAGTTTAGTTTGGCCGATTGGGCTACTAGTGATCCGCTTGATACATTGATCATTCCGTTACGCGCCACGTAGTGATGTTTTAACGTACCATTTTTCGTTTAACGCAGCTTGTTTTACACCTAACACATTCGGGAACAATATCCTATACCTTTAATACCCATTCCTATATAACCCATTGTAATAACTAAGCCCTCTGATATCGGTTCCGTTTTGCGATGTCACGTATTTTAGCCTATGCCGGGTAGGTGGTTAAGCTTAGTTTTTACGCTATCAACCTTAACGAGGTATTATTGTTTTGCTTCCAGTCGAAGTACTCTTACGGAAGAGTAGTAGTAGTTTAGGTTAGTCAGTGGTAGTAGTTCTATGTTGACGATAGTATTATAGATTGAAGATCTCGAGTTGAGTGTCATATATACACGAACAAACAAAAAACATACATCCGAACACATCTCATTCTCGACCTCGTGTACATAGCACATAAATTTGCATAGTAGCCCCACTTTCTCGTAACACTCTCCTGTACAAGCTCGTAGCTTCGAATGTACACACTCGCACACCATCCCTACTGATGCTGGAATTCCCACTTTTGTGTTTTGATTCCCGGATGGCATGTAGCCACATGGACGTAACTTTTCGTCGACAGATCACTGCTGTCCAGACACAATCCCGACTGTTTATGGCGCAGCTGTCGATGCTCGGTAAACTCCCACGTATCATCGATATCATCGTCATCGATGCACGGTATCATCACTACAAACTTCGACTCGGACTTGCTGACCTGCACCGTTGCACAGCTACGCTCGTTACGCAGCACGCTCCTCTTCGTGAGCGAAAACAATTGCGACGCCGAAACTTCCGGTTTGAAACAGGTGTAGATGCCAAGGTTCCAGGGCTTTTCTGCGTTCTGCTGTAGCGTATCGAGACAGAGATTGTCCGCTTGCGATGCCAGCCGACCGAACGCCTGCACGTTTCGCGTTGGGATAAACTTCTCCGGATACACGTTCTTCATGTACCAGTCGAAGCTTTTGCAGTGTAGCTTTTCGCGCAACACTTTCCTGTGTGTTACGTCGCCCAGTTCCGGATGATCCTAAAAGATTAAATTGGAACATTGAATTATCTTCCGTATGCAAAACAAAAGAACATTATTCTTACTCTTAGATCGGGCCGGTTTAGATACAGCAGCTCCACATAATCATCCATCCATACGATCGCCATCCGGACCGTGTTGATACCGTGTGTATCACGATCGTTGGGAAATCTGTGAAAAAGAGAGCGTAATTTTATATTTGATCATGCACTCTATCTATCTTACATCTACTAAATACTCACGAATAAGGATGAAAGTCGCGGAATATATGCCCAATACGGGAGCAAGGGATTGTCTCAAGCGTACCACCGCACTGCCACACGCGGAATGACATTTCGAGATTTTCACCGCCCCAACCATCCATCTGCTCATCGTAACTGCCAATGTCCCAAAAATAATCACGCGAAATCGCAAACAAACCACCCGCCATAGTCGGGCTGTACGTAGGACAGATCTCAAGGTCCTTCTCCGGACATTCGTGCTTCTGCCGTGCTCGTTCCCGCTTCGTCACATCATGCCAATCGAAGTGTCCGTCCCAGGTGAATCCACCGATCTGAAGGTGTAAAACCAAATATTAACCTTATGTCTCGTTGAAAGCAAGACATCTTAATACCTGAAAATCGTTGTAATCATTCGTGCTGTAGTAGAAGTTTTTCGCCTCGATCACATCGATGATCGGCACCAGGACGCTCGTGGGTGACTCCTTGATCCGTTCCAGCAATGGTTCCAGCCACTGCACCATGCACTCACAGTGCGCATCCAGGAAGACTAGTACATCGGCCTTAGCCAGTCGGGCTCCAGCCAACCGTGCCCGTATAAGTCCGACACTGGAGAGAAAACGAAACAGAAATAGAAAAAATAGTATCGTAAATTAATCTTAAGTTACGTTTACGAAACAGCCCAACTTCACACTTATCCACAAGTCACTCAGATATGGGGCCAACCCCATGACTATTGTTTGCAATCAACCCATAAAAAAAAGCTTCCTCTCGCTATAACTCTCACTGACTACAAGACCCGGGCTAATAAATACGGCCCAATGCATCTTAAATTTCATGCCATTTTTCGCATAACGAAATTTATGTAACCTCCTTCGCTAGTTGCATCAATGAAGAAGAAGACACGTTCCGGGGGCCTTAATCGAAGGTGGCAGCCCGTTCGCACCTCTTGGGAAACGGGACGAACCAAGTCCGCGCGTCTCGCTGGTAGCGAAAGAGCATCATCAATTTCACTTTCCTATCTGCAAGCAAGGTCCATTGTTGTTTCCTACCAGGTGGAGTATGCTAAAGGTGACATAAATTCCAGTTTTCTTGTTTGTTTGTTCACCTTCCAACAAAATCCACTAATGACTCAATCCACAAGTGGTCCACCTCATCATACCAGGCAGCAGGTTCAATTGTGCGCACTTCTTGCGATGATGAGCAGCAAAGAGAGGCAGAACAAACCGATTAGATTAGTGTGTGAGACCGATTTCAGTGCAGTTTAGTGCAGGATTTTTTTTTCATTTGTTGTTCCACCATGGGAATAACCCAACAGTGCAAAACGATGCCCCATTCCGAGCGGAGAAAATTGCCCTAGCATCACAATTGTCCACGGTCCACGAGCAGGCGGCTCTGGCTGCTAGTTCTAGTATAAAATGATAATGCAAAATAAATTACTCTCTTCATTGGTTAATGCATTAGTCACATTACTCTCTGTCTGCAATATAGGGCTGATTGTAATCGTAACCGCACAATGTGAATTATTATTAATGGTTAATGAACCAGCATATGTGACAATGGTAAAATGAGCTTAGAGAGAAAAGGGAAAAACTTTACGCAGCTGGTAAGCTGTATTTTTTCCGGCAATAAATTATCGTTTAAGCCTTAATGACAGTTCATGATATATTTATACAAATGTATTGGAACGTTTTCAGTAGCATTATGAAGATATTTCTTAATCATTGTGACATTACATCCTTTTTTTTAAACAGCATCATTAGGTTGGTTAACTAATCTCCGGTAAAAACTATTCCAACCATCCATCCGTTGCATCAGTAACAGCAACGTGACGGAGTACCAAAATGAATGGGATACTATATTTAAATCGATATTCAATTGCCAATTGACATCCAATCCGGCCAGCTACTAAACGGGTGTAACAGTTGTTCACACCAACGCGTTGGCACGAAGATGCTTCAGAAATATTGAGAATTCGATCCCACTTATTACGGAAAGGGGAAATTCTTTACCTCCCAGTGGGAGTAGTCTCCGGTTCAAATATATGCTTTTTACCTCGTTTGAAGATATAAAACCCCAAGGGGTGACTTTAATTGGCTCACAAGTGAAATATTATATTGCAAGGATATTGTAATAACGGCAGGAAAAACAGGATTTACAGTGGTGATCATTAAAATAAGGCCCTGGTGTAGGCAAATTTTCGGTAAAACGTCGATGATCCGGGACCTGGTTGGGGTTGTATTTCTAAAATCTTGCGACTTTAGCATGTTTAATTCCTTTGAATGTTATCATAACTAGTAATGAATATTAATGTTGTATGTTCATATCATATGTATCTTCATATTCATATTTCAATTTTTAGTTTTACAAAGCTATGACACTGTAACTCCGGTCGTTGTCGGATATCCAATCAATGCATGGTCTAGATTTGTCCAGATAATCAACTTTTACTGTATCTCAATAAAAAAAATCATGTTCAATACAGTGATACTACTTTATTGCCCACCACTGTACATTATCGTGCTGACGTAAAATCCTAATCCAAGAAGCTACAAAGTTATTATCACAGGTACTGGAAACAATAACTTTCTCATCGGTCTTTTTGATGGAGTTTTGTACCAGGAAAATAGTTAGCTTAAATTTATTAGAATGGATACGGAATAGGAATTGATGAGTAAGTTTTTCTAGCTTTTAGATAAGGTGTGAATAAAACTTCTTGACCGACCGTGATTATTCCGCCGACATAAAGCTATGTCTAAAAATACCTCAAAAAACAATTATATACCATTATGTAAAAATTCTAGCAGCAGTTAACAAGTATGAGCAGTTATCACAAAATTTGCTTAGGAAATTAAATATTAAAGTAATGTTTGCAGTAGTGTGAAACATAACAGATTAAAAGGCAAATTTTATCACAAATCAATGGTCTGTTTTGACGCATTCGATATCGTTAATCAGTTTTTTTTTATCACAGATACTTTATCGCCACCCAAAAGGCACACGAACCTATGCAGTAAGTAATGTGTTGCGTGTTACGAAAGAATTCGTAAATTTGTAGATAACCATTTTTCTCTCATACCCTCTGCTAGAAACAACACGGTTTATCATCTAACAATCACTGCACTAGTTAGAGATTTTTATAACATCAAAAACACTCTAGGAGAACAAGTTTGTCAATTGGTGTGACATTTGCTGTTTTGCCCACATTAATTGAAGTAGAAAGTGAGCTCATAAACGGTATCAAAGTTTCACTAAACCACTTTTTATCCCGGTTCACCAAAAGTAGTGCGGTTTAAAGTTTTCTAATTTTTCTGTCCCGTCTTCAACGGGGAACGGGAATTACAAAGGATACGCGGGAACGTCCCCTGCCGAGCGGGCAAACAAGTTTGGTGCGAATCGGTGCTAAAAATTTACATTTTATCAACCCACGATACGATGAAGGTTAGCTTTTCCGTTGGAACTAGTTGGGCCCGTGCAGTTCGTCCTCAAAAAACTGCACGGTGTTGATAGCGTGATGATGTGGTTGGCATAATTAAGCTTCTTCTATCTCACACACACACACTCGCAGAGATCACAACGTGTCCTTCTTCGCGGTGGGTTTCGACCGGCAAAAGGCGGGAAAAGGCAGGAAGAAAGCATCTTTAGGTTAGCTTTCTCTTTTACCGCACCGGTTGTGGTTGTCTTGTCGGTCGTATGCAAATTCTTCACCCAGTGCCCCAACAGTCCACATCCTTGTTGCCCCGTTTGAAAACACATCTCGCTCGAAAGCGGCAGACAAGATGATTGGGAAATGGGCGCACCGGTGGAATGATTCCATTCCGGACCGGTTTCCGAACAACTGGATGGGCATAAGCGCTAGCAAGAAGCTGAGGATACGCATGAATGCAATTCTCCAAGCGAGCATCCATAAACAGTTGAAGCGTAAAAGAAACGATAAGTTCTAGTCATGGCGGCACTACCAGTCCACCACCAACACACCGTCATGTCATGTCACCGTCTAATTGTACAATGTGGCTCGAGATTAAGCGAACCACGGAAGCGATAAATAGTAGCGCTCGGTATGATCGTGCCCCGATCTCGATTGCAACACAGTAGCCGGATGGGTATACGAAACCACCGACCCAATCCACAGCGCGGCCCATGATTGATTGTTCCCCGCAATATTGCCGGTGGTACACACCACATTGTGATCATATCGGGGTGCAAAAAGAACGTCTGGTTGAATGCATACCACAGGGCCGAAGTTGACGTGGCATGAAATGGAACCACATATCTTAAGGTTCCGATCATTAGTGACAGACGTTTGATGAACCAGAAATTTCAACTATGAGGCGGTAGAGTTTAGAAGATGCTAGTTTTGTGGACACAAAACTTGGTCTCACAATCAATTTTTTGGGGATGTAAATACCTAAGAAAATAGTTACTACAGCATGTTGGTTGTTTGAGTTAAAACAGTGTGATCTCTTCTTAATTCCAAGTATCATATAAGACACATATGAAGTAGTGACTTAATGCAACTTCTAAACATTGAACATTAGTCCATCTTTGCAGGCAGTTTGGGTAAAAAGTAAGATTAGAGATCCCATTTATTCGTTCACAGCTAATGAACGCTTAAAGCGATCAGTACTCGTGTATTCGCTACGTGTATTCGTGTTTCAATTTGCGCACTTACAGTTTTAAATATATATATTTTGATAAATAATCAATTTTGAAAGTCTCCTTGCACATAAGCCTTTAGTAGTAAGTGCTGAAGAATTATATTAAGGATTTTCTATAGCGATCTAGAGCTTTTCAATGGACGAAATCGTATAAAATAAGTGTAAACCCCTTAACGTGCGTTCTAGGTATGCTCAGAATTTTAAGAAAAGGCTCTAGTGACGTCTACTTTCAAGCTATGCTTTATTATCAATGCTATGACTTGATCTACCAAAAAACAACAATTTAATCATTAAGAAATGATCATTTTCTGAGTCTAGCTATAATGTTTCATCCTCTAAACAGTGTATAAAGAACTTCTATAATTAATTTAACACATCAAATGAATGCCACGACATCAAAAAGTATTATCACAATCATGATATTTGTAATCTATTTAAAAAGCTGATTGATTTTTTTTATTAAAATCGAAGTGTCTAGTCATTCAAGGCACAAATTTTTCAATGGGTACTCTATTCTACTAGTTATCTGCAATTTTAGGCAGTTTCTTTTTAGTAAAGTCCTTATCTTCTACCACAGTAACAATTTTTAAAACAGCTTACAGTTCCAGAGTACTAAACCATCTTCAAAACATATATTGAAACAGCTGTTCCATGACGACACCGACCACTCTGAACCCAATCAACAGCAAAACAGGTTTAACAAACATTTTCAATACATTACAATATATGAAAAGCGAGGTTCTAGTGATCGTGTCTCTTGTACCTCGATGATGATCATGGCTGGGGCTCATCAAAACGGAAGGTGGGAGGTCACATAAGCAACTTCGATCAACATTTCAAGGCGATCGACATTTCGTGACTTTAGAGGAGACGTTTGTAACGTTCAAACACACATCTTTGCAAAACTGCTGTCAACCGTGCTTGAAGAGTTTCCCTCCGTTCCAACCCGATCGTGACCGAATTCATACCGAAGTGCAATTGAACGGCAATGTCGGTGTTGAAGAGGATCAAACGGCACAAAACCGCACAGTGAAAAGCACCGTGGAAACCTTCCAAAAAATTGAGCACACAGTTTCATTTTCTGCCGGCCTATTAACCGGACCGGTTTTTTCGTTCTTTGTCGTTGTTTGGGGAGGTTTTTGGTGAGTGTTTGTGTGTGTGTGTGATGAGATGAAACGCACAGTTGTATGGAGACGGTACCGAATTTAAATATTTATGCTTATGAGCGGGCTCAAGCTTCAAAATGATGAAGCAAAACGGAATGGGTGGGTGGATGGGTGTTGTGATCGAAAACATGAGAGGAGACAGCCCCCCCCCCCCCTCCGGTCTCCAAAGGCCACAGGCACGTCTTTTAATTTAAAGGTGTGTACAGAAGGTTGTGCTGTGGATGGTATTCTGCTCCGGCACACGTTGACACAGTCACAGTCAGTTGACTCATTCGTTGCATTCTTTCGTGTAGGTAGCGTATCAAATGTGGCCATCAAACGAATCGATTACGATTAGAAGGAAAGGGAATCAAACATCCTACGAAAATCAGTCCAATAAAACAGAAACGAAAAATCTTACTCATTATTTTCGTCTAGTAAGTACTAAAAACCGTTCTCTTATTTTTGACTTTATGACACGTTCCAAAATCTAAACTTACAACTAGAACATGTTGAGGAACTCACGTTCTCCTTCAACTTCTTTCTCAAGAATTGGGAATTTTGCTCAAAAAACGCATTTCCTTTCCACTCATTCAAATTCTTGCACGAATAAACAGGCCACGCAAACATCAACAATTCTACGCACAAGTTGATACGTGCGTGCACTGATAACATAACAATGACGGTGGTCACCTTTTTTCCCGATGAGTACACTACAGATTACTATAACCTTATGCAATGTACACATCGGAAAGAAATTAAACACCGAAACTGGTAAAAGGTTGAGTAACACAAATATTATTTCACCCCACACAGCTCCCTCATAGTGTGTCAACAATTGGAGCATTAAGCCCCGGACATTAGGCAAGACTTAAAGGTGGTTTTGTTGAATAATTCATTCTCGACCAACTATTGTGGGAACATGTATGTATGACTAGCTGGCAATGAGCTTCAAGACCCGAAGAAGAACTCCAAAAACTTTCGACTAAGACGTGCTGTGAGTGTCTTTTTTGCAGAGCTTCACACAGTTTAACCTTTTTCCTTTGTCATTAAATAATGTCATATACTACGTGTTTAGAGTTCTCACTGCCTATGGGCAAACCTTGGACATGCGGCTCGGTAATTTGATGAGCAAAAGTGCAGCGGTGGTTAGCCGCACGCCTGCCTCCCTGTCATTCGTTTCACTTTTTGTTACATTCTCGGGAGTCATTCGAGCTACGCAAGTACCTTCAAACTCGCAAACAACTAGCTGGCAGTGAAAGCGCCATTTTTCTCGAGAAACGTGCCGATCTCTGTGCCGTACCGAGAGCCCATGAGGTTACATACGTGAAACTCCCGTTGTCAAGCTGTACCAGCTTCAGGGTTTTTGTCCAAATTCAACCGTGCGTAAAGACCAACTAACCAGGTGCCTGGTGCACCAATACCTTCGTGATGGTACATCAGCAGGAGCTACAAATCGTGCTGAGGAGAGGGAAATTTTGGGCTACCACCTTTCCCGCTGTACATAGTTTTTCACATATAGGTCAGCTTTGAGCGGTACTCTTGTGGGACTTGAGCTGGCTTCATCACCCATGAGGAGGAGGTAAATGTCGTGAAGAAAATTGGCAACAACAAAAAAATACACACTTTTACAAGCAGCCATTCAACGCGTCCAAGACGTCCAACCCATGTGAATGTAATTTTATCTTCGTTCCGGACAATGAGATACCATACAAAAAAACACAGGCCTGCCGAATTTCCTTTCCAAATGGCCGACATTTGGAACTTTCCAAATCATATTTTGCTAACTTGACTGGGTTGGGAGAAGGTTTCCCTTTTTCTACATTTTCCCATCTGACGTTAACTTGTGTTGTCCCAAGAATTAATTTACATCATTAAATATCATGAACACTACCAGATCCAATCCATGAATGCCTGCAGCGAGCTGGGAAGAATAGAATCTCATCCAATTACAAAAGGGAGAACAAATTAAAGCAAACAAAACGGTTCACTTTGGGTGATTGCGTGTACTCACACGATCGACCTTAGGCGTACCGTTTGATCGAAAAACACCTGAAACATGTCTACAGCATTGTGCTAGTCATTGTGCCGTGAAGAATCAGCACCACCAACATGAAAATAATAATTTCTGTTTCGATCATTTCGTTCCTTTTAAACACTAAACTCTATCGAAGCCTCAGACGGCTAACTTTGGGAGAAACTTTAAACCAACCAGACACAAAGCTCCACATCTCTAAGCGGTGCGGAAAGGGAGCGAAGAGGAACTTTGTGTGTAAATTATTGATAATTTTCACCACGACCAGCACCAGCATCCATCCACGCAGGAGGAAAAGCGGGATGAATCACGAAACGGAAGGGAAGACACAACAGGAAAACGATCGGCGAACACTTTCACTGGCGATTAGTGCCCGTTCCTTCGTTTCTTCGGTGAACTTTTGAAGTCATGCCCTCGGTGGTCAGTGTGGCTTTAGGGATGGAGCACAAAGCTTTACATTTCCTGCCGAAGAAAACTTGGAGCAACATGAACGGTGAGATACGATCGTGCCATGAATATTACCGCCCGGACATACCAGAAGAACAATGGGAAGAAATGTGAACCGTACGTTGGACCTTTTTCCCCCCGGCTGAAGCTACGTTTACTTCCAACGAGGCAGTACTTTTCTTTTTATGACAGGTGATAAAAGACAATATTCTATTTCAATTCCAGTACTGCCTGTCGTCCATGCTCGATCGAGTGTTGCGATCTCTTTTTAGCTATTTACAATCATTTGCTGTGGAAAGTGTGGGGAAGTTGAAAGGAAAACAAAATGCTTTCTGTTACAATTAAAACTATACCGGATAGTTATTTACAGCAGCATCGGATGCGCAGCTAATCAATGCAATAAGCACATTCCAGAAAGGGAGAAGCTTGTAATAAGCAAACATTCACAGCACACCGATAAACTCTTGTTTGTATTGTTAATATAAATTATTGCAAAAGCAAGAGCAACAAATTTGCTTTAAATTACAGAAAATATAGACAAATTCTTGGGCCTTCCTAGTACATTGGAGATGTTTTATGATATTGTACTAATATTGTACTGATTTGAAAATTGTTCCTAGATCGTGTGCATTGAGGCTTAGTTTAAATTGCATTAGCATCGTTTTTCCTTAAAGATAAGAAGAATAATGTAACAATAACAAAACATCTACTAATAAATTACATTCAAATTATTGAATTCCCCAACTCCTAGCCCACCGGACCGCTTCTCTTGATGTACTAATATTGTACTTATTTTGAAATTACCCCTGGGTAGTGTGCTTTGAAGTTTATTCTAGTTAACTGAAGATCACAGATCTAATTGCATTTATATCGTTTTTACGTAAAAATAAGTACAGAAGAAGAATATCTTACTAATACTAGTAAGTATTATATAGTAGCAATACTTCTACTACTTCCTTCTTTTACGTCTCTTCTTCTTCTTAACGACCTTTTCAATCAAGCCAGTCATATAATGACTTACTAGACTTATTGATACCACGTACTTGGTTCTACCAGACCGACCCAGATCATTAGGAGATGGTCAATACGGCTATCCAACAGTTCCCCAGAGCAATAATAAAACCCAACAATAGTATTTAATTGCTGATTAAGTTATAGTGTCATAAAACACACTGATATCATCCAAAGGTTCGGATCGTGCTTTCGGCAAAAAAATGGAGGGAAAACTAAAGAAAGTTAATTAATCCTACTGTTAATACCTACACTAGTGGTATAAATCTTCATAAAACAAATCGAATTATGCTACTAACAAACAATAACTGTTCAATGCATAGTGTATAAGCGTAATGCAAAAAGGATTTCTCACACACCCCACTTACGTGTAAGAGCTTTTCAATTAGCGCCACTTAGTATTATTTTGAAATTAATTATCGTTTAGTGGCTGATGTGAGCAGTATCACTTACAGGAAAAGAGTTCCCGAGCAGAAATCGAGGAATCCCCCGGGGAGCGAAACGCACACACTAAGTATATCGAATAGGCAATTCAACCATTGCCAACAATTGCTTAACACCGGCAGTAAATGTTTATCTTATCGGTTTTAATTCACTTTACTTCCATTACAACCTACCCCTTCCACCCGCCCCCTTTAACCCAAAAGTTGTGACGATTTCGAAGTGTTTTCTTGCGCCAAACTCGATCGCACCTTGGGAGTCCATTGAGCGCGAGGAAATTAGCTCCATTAGGCAACGGTTTGCTTGTAAGCCTCCGCTCATCGGAACCAGCTGCTTCTAGGTGGGAAGCCGGACCGAAGCATTAAGAAGCGATAGCACGGCGTACCGCTACAAGGGCCGACGATCGCGATTCATTGCTTCTCCCCAACATACGTTCGTTGCATGGCCAGCGGCCCGAAACGGAATTCCCGCCCGTTCTAGACGTATTGAGGCAACAACAACAACAACAATATCAAACATTTGGATAAGGCCGCTTTCCCTTTGGCGAAACCACGCGACCACAACTACGCTACCGCGACGCGTCGTGCGTTGATCTTTCGCTTCGTTCCCTTCTCAACCCCAACAGTGGATGCCCCACACATCGTCCCATGCGCCGCCCTATCGTGATTTAGGTGTCCCAAAAAAAAAGAACGAAAGACTTGGACCAACGCCAACAAACCAAGAGACGAACGTGAAATGTGTGTGTGTGTGTAGATGGAATGATGTGGACAGAGAACGAAAACTTCCATCGTACGGCAAACGGTAGTGAGTTGATTTTTGGGATGATTTTGGGCTGAGATACTGGCTACGGCAGAATGAGTGTGCGTCGGAACAATTTGGAGATGGAAATTGCACAGTAGAAGTTGATGAACTTTGTCGTTCGACTGGGCAACGTGGGCAAAATATTTAATATTTTGTTTTGCGAGCTATTGTAGATTTTCCCCTTCAAGTATTGCACGTCCAGCCATTTATAAAAACATTCCTGCGTGTAGAGGAATCGGTCTACTTGGGAATTGATACCATACCTATCGTGTTAAGGCTAAACCGTTACCATTAGACCATCCTGTCGTTAAAACTCTGGATCCAAAATCACAAAATTAAAACAATACAAGCGTATATGTACCGAAACGAAGGGCTAAAAGTAATCTGATCGTGTTAAAGAAGGAAAGCCCAAATAAAATACAACCAAGCAACATTAATAAAACAACCTGCCAACAACTGGAACCGGCCTTGATTTTGGCGGTTGTGAGAAAAATGTTACCGGTGCCCGGTGGTGGCCCTTTTGTGGCGCACTGGTGTCGTGGAAAAGAACGGAAACAATCCAATCTTCATCACGCTCGCGCAAAATGCTGAACAAAAAAAACAAGATAAATTGACATACACAACATGGCCAACTTTGGCCCGGAACTAAGTATGTGGCTGTGGTTGTGTGTATGTGCGACATACAGTGACGTGAAATGAGTCAACTCCGTGCGCAAGCCATGAGCGCGTTAAAACCACACGATACGTGTCCATCCGTTCAAGCGCGTGCGCTTTGCTCAGTGTCTGTATGTGTGTGTGTGTGGTTGGGTGCATTTTTTATGTGATCCCGCGTGTTCTTCTTTTATGTTTCACTTCCCTCTTCGAACCCTCGAGTCACCTACCGTTGTCGTTGCCGGAGCACCTTCACCTTCGCCGGCAGCCGGGTTCGGACGTAGTAGTCGAGCTTTCCCTTCAACTCCACGTTGGTGCTACCATCGTCGACGAGAATGATCTCACGCAGAAGTCTCCCATCGGCCGTATTCAGCACGCTGTGAACCGTACGCAGCAGTACCGAGTAAGGCTCGTTGTAGAAGATGATGATGACGCTCGTCGACGGCAGGCTGGTCAGGTCGTAGTGTTTCCGCTTGCAGGACGGATGTCGCCCGTCCGGTGGCGTGCGGTTGTAGCTTAGGTGTTCGCTCAGCTCCTCATTTAGCGCGATTGTGGCCAACTGTTTTTCGCCAATTTCTTTCGCATCACCGGTCAGCTCGACGCCCTCACCGTTGTTACCGAGCCCGGCACGCTGTTTAGAAAGGTCAGCCAATACCAGCCGCTCGAACAGTTCGTCACCCGTCTGGGCGGGGATTAGGTTGCCCTTGTTCAAGGAACCACTGGCCGCTGCTTCGGCAGCCGCCAGCAACTCCAGCCCGTTCACATGCTGTGCAAGTTGTGGCAACGGTTTCGCCTGCTCGAGGGAACTCCCGAGGGAATTTGGTGAACCATTTAGGTTTTTGAAGTAGAACAACACGAACAGCCCGAGCACCAGCAGCAGTGCGACGCGCGTGTAAAGATTGCGCCGTATGCTGAGTCCACCGCGAAAGAACATCGCTGCTATCCGCGGTCCAGTTCCGTTTACTGAAACGATGGCCCACGGTGCACCGCTTTCTGCTTTTGCTCTCGGTCAGCTACGGTAGCAACGAGATGCCTTCCTTTCGTCCGCCACGATCATCGAGACATTCGGCGTTGCACGGCGGTTCCGGGTGCTCTCCTGAACCTCGAATGTTGCTAAATTGCTTATCTCTTTACGTTCGCCTGTTTCGTAGCGTGGACAGCAAAAGATGGAACAAAATTCGATCCAACTCAGCTGCTTGACATTTCGAACGAAAGCTCCGGACGCCTTTTGCTACAATCGAGAAGGCTGTGTGTAATTTGGCAGATGTTCAGAATTCTATCAACAAAGTCGTAGCAACGGTGTGTGGCTGATGTTTGGATGGGTTCTCTCATTCACGCTGACGGCACAATAGCGCGAGCCGCATCAATTATCACACTGTGTAGCTCTCACTCTTCGCAGCATCCATAAAAACAAGTCGCACAGGCGGTCGTTTTGTTTACGTTTGCTTTAAAATTTATGTGATAAGGATGCTGTTGAATGTGGCGCTTCTTGGCTAGTTGCACACAATCACAAAGTGTCTCAGTATGTGTATGTGAGTGTTGCTGCTATATAAACTTCCTTTCTCCTGCCTTGTTTCAAGGACGGATGCACAAGCGCATTGGATGGGCAATTTCAATAACACCTGTCGAAGGAATCGCTGGAATTTCCGATGAGTAAAGAAAAACCACTTTCAAATCCTGCGAAGAATTCCACCGTGATGAAATTGGAGGTACAACATGCACATCACGCAGTTTTCAACGAGTGAAGATTCAGATGAACTGGAACACCCAAAACAGTAAGTAAACACATCCAGGAAAACGAAACACTATCGCACCCAAACCCACGGGTAAAACCAACTTAAATTTCACATAAATTACAACTCCACCATACACTATTGCCGACTCGCACTATTGCACAAACACCGCTAAAACCTAAAGCTAGTTAGAATCGAAAGTCGATTATTTCCAATCTGAGGGAGGATGTGTCGCTCTCGACCACGAGAAGATCTTTGCTATCACTTGTTGGTTGTCTAGCGCTGGTTTCGGTTCTGCCAGAAGGTCGGTAATCTACGCCGAATTCGTTAGGGGTAGTTGTAATTCAGAAAACGGGTTTTTGGCTCACTAACCGTAAACCTCTTCACACACTTATCACACGCCGTAGCAGAACGCACCAGCCACCCGCGAGGAACCTCCGTTTCCAACGGGGTTGAAAAATCGTTTGAACAATGAAACATCTGACAGGGCAAAGCAAACCTCCGGAATATAAACAAACTGGCAACGGTTAAGGCTCTTCTCCATCACGCGAGACCGTACGTTAGTTGTGTCTCTCAATGATTGATGAATATCGTGGCTCATCTTTATACAGATCATATAATACGCTCAATCGGTTTCATTGCTGGACTTAAAATAGAGTTTAACGTGTTTAAATTAATGAAAACCCCTATTTTTCACTTTCTTTTTACCGATTTTGGATACGCTGTGTTGAGGACAGATTAATAATTTTCGCTTTCTGCTAATATTTTTAAACCACCCTGTAGCTGGTGTCATTTCGGGGTACGTTTGACAAATGTCAGGTTTATTATTGTTTTGTTTTAAAAAGTCTGTTTCTGTTCCAGATCACTGTTCAGCGTTGTTGGTGCAGGAACTAAAAGGGATTTCTCTCATTTAATCAAAAGTTTATCAAAAGTCACGATGTACAAATTATCATCATTATTATTAGGTTATTGTGGGCTCATCCCACTAGTGCGCAGCATGCATCTCGGTTTCAATCTACTGCCTTATATTGGTCGTAAGATGGTATGTATTTTCAATTCTTTTTGGTGATATAGACCTTATTATAGTAAACATATCACTTTTTGTATTGAACATTTGTGCATTTTCAAAACATTGATTGTTGATTGTTTGAAATTATGCGTATTGCCGCAAATTAACCTGAAACAAATCATAAACTTGGGGCATAAGATTAATTGGATACACATTTCTATGTATAATAGTATGTATCAAATGTATCGGATGCAGCTTATAACCAGTGATGAATTTAATCGTTCAGCTTATCGTCATGGTCAGATAGAACCGTGTACCATACTTTCACATATATTGTGTCGGTGGATAGCCATGGATAGAGATCTTTCCATCGTTACAGATCCATGTTGAACCATTCTCTCCTTGTTCGATGGCTTGAACCACGCAGGCACCCACAACGTCCGGACTGTATCGGGTATACGATGGAAATCATTTAGTTCCCCAATAAGCAAACCAACACCTTCACTACCATAGCTCACCTTTGTGGTGCAAATGGATGCTTAAACTCTCGGAACATTTTTTGCAACGCCTGTATCTCGATGGACAACTGCCTAACATTTTCGAACATTCGCGTGCGTGTTCCGCCCGGACAGATGATTATGAACTTTACACCAGTTTCGTCAAAGACGGGTTGAACCTGGTTGAATGGAGCACATTCGTCATTGTTGCACATGTGCGTTAGAATTTGAAAAAATTGCCTTACCCCTAATGAGCGTGTAAAACCAATTATACCATGCTTCGACGCACAGTACGTGGGAAGAAACGCGATCGGTTCTAGTCCTGCGGTCGATGCAACATTCACTATCACGCCACCTTTACCACCGTTTGCCCGGGACATCATATTAAGTGCAATCAGACACGAATTAATTACACCAGTCTGGTAGAACGGATAAATAATACATCGTCTATAGTTGCAATGTGCATTTGCATTGTATCACTTTTCCACTTACCAGATTAACGCCGATCAGTTTATCGGGAACCTTACTCTCCACAATGCCAGCAGAGTTCACCAGAATGTCTATCGACCCTAGTGCCGCCAATACATCCTTCTCCAGCATCTGCTTCAGTTCCTCTCGATTGGAAATATCACATGTTTTGCATAGTATCAGTGCATCAGAACTGTATTCCTTCAATCGCGCTAAATTCGAATCGGACAACTCCACCACATCAAGAATGAATAATTTCTAAAACAATTCCAAATTATTCTTTTATGCTTTGCTCCTTTCATTACTTTCATACCTTCACTCCCTCTTTGAGCAGATGTTGTCCAATCGCTATACCCATGCCGCCACACCCTCCGAAAACTACAGCACTTTGATCCGCTAAAGACATTTCCACTATATTCGATTAAAATCGACCGCACAATGCTGTAATGCGATAATCTGTCTAAACGGTCAGAGCTGCAAACGATGAGTGACGAAACACTGCTCCTGAGATGCATATTGCACCTTCGTTGCCACTCTCGTTATTAGTGTAAGCTACCTTCGCGCCTAACCGCAGATCGGTACCGTGCTCGTAGGAAGTTAGTATGGCAAGGCGAACCGCACAAATTAATTGCTACGCTGGTTAGACTCAGGTGCAAGTGCATTCGATAAGCACCAGTTTTTTTGTTTCTTTGCCAACTTCAGCTCTGGATGGAGTTATGCCTTCTGTTTGAGATAATAACGGACAGGCAAACTCGCTCCCAACTGGTTTTTGCTAAATGTTCGGAATTTTAATAGCAGAAAAATAACACGTCATCAGTCACGCTGTAAAAGTTATTAAATGTATAGATGATTACCTACACCAGTGATCTTAATCTGCATTGTACTTCTACGCATACGGGTCAAATAAAATCGTTTGGGCATTTTTCTTTTAAATGTGATTAAATGGCCTTCCTTTATTTAGGATCGCTGGCAGCGTGGCAAATGGCGACGTAACCGCCATTTTTCTTGTAGGAAAGGAAAATTTGAAATATGTTTTTTTTAAACAATATTAATAGCAAAGGTTACAATATATGTCCAAGACAATCTAAATCATCTATGGTTGTACATTTCGTTACTGTCATACAAAATCACTTTATTTCTATATTTCCAATTCAACGATGGATGACACCTTAACGTGTTTATTTTATATTTTACTTTTTTCTCCTGTATGCTCCTGTATTATATGTTTTGCCAAAAGTGAAAATTGAAACGATTTGTTACATATTGGACACCCTCTCATCAAGTGTGTTTTCTGGTGGCATATGAGTGTGTGATGTTTGTCAAACGTTTGATTACATATGCTACATATGTACAGAGTTTTCGGTCCCAAAGGTTTTCCCTGGTCTGTTGCGCTCTGTTCCAGTGGTTCAGGGCCGCTTTCTTCGAACGATAAGCGTGCTTTCTTCCTGCAATGGATTAACTTTAGCGCCGGTGATTCTGCTTCGTTTTCGTTTACGTTTGGCTTGTAGTCGACAAAAATATTCTCGTCTCGTCTCATCAAATGTCCTATTGTTTTTTCGCATGTGCTTACAGTTCTAACCTTCACTGCAGAACGCAATGGCGTACCTTCGTAGTGTGGCTGTTGTAATAGTGTATCCTCGCTCTGATCGGTCTCGTTTGCTTCCGTGTGGCATTGTGCGTTCGTATCGATTGAGATCTTTTCTTCGTCATTCTTTTGAGATTCTTTACCCAACGCAAGCTGCTTTTCCGCTAAGCTCGATCCAATTTCGACTCGATGTGCATCGGGATGTTGAGCTCGCTCCCGATATACGTTATTAGCTTCGGTATAGTCCAGGTACTCCGCTTTTCTCAATGTGTCCAGCAGTTTCAGTTCAGTTTTCAGTTTCAACTGATTGGCCTGCACATGATGACTGTACCCGTAAAACATCTGCACCGCTTTGTCACAATCGTCGCAAACATTCACCGGCAGTCCTGTTTGATTCGTAATCTACAACGATAATTAACGGTCATTTGCAATCACTGCAATCCACCGAATGATATGATAAACTTACCGGAAAGGGAAATACGTGCTTCAACATGGTGCAGAATCGTTCCTCGACGATGGTGGTACTTTTTTCACCAAAGTTGCTACCCATACATAGTCGACAATTGGCTACAAAACTCGACAATACCGGAACTCCGTTGAATAGTCGAGCCTGCAGTTGTTTTACGCGAGCATGGCAACTAGGCAATGGTACAAGGGGTGGTGGCAAATCCTTACCAAATGGTACTCTGTCAGCCATTTTGCGAGACGCGCGGGTTAACCTGATTCTTCAGTTTGTTTCGTTTTCGCCGATTCTTCCTACACCACAAATCGTGTACATGGATTAAATAAAATTCTATAAACTTTTGATATGTAGGACCATTCCATGCAAGATTTGGCTTCTGTACCAAATAATCTGCAGCTTTTTTCAATACACAGCTATAAATACACGTTCAATAGTGCATGTTCGATTGAAAAGAATGAAAAACCAATTCACAGAAGCTGCATTTGTTTGTTTTGCCGCTGAAATGCGATTGCGAGTTTGTTTTGATTGCACAAAGTGACAGCTACTCGTACAGCGCTCTGCTGGTCGAATGGTTCAAGCAGCTGCTTGCTGCAGCTCCCGAGAGGACAGGCGCGTCAAACTCTCTTCGCAAATGTAATATAATTTATTTAGGGTTTTCCGAAATGTTTGGTGAAAAGTCGTAGCGGCAAAGTTGTTGTAAAGAAATTCGTAGCGGAAAGTGGAACACATGCTGCAACATTCCGCTAAACCGTTCTTCAACGATGCTGCTGCTGGTTTTCCCAAAATTATCGTTCAGACATGGTCGATAGTTGGCAATGTAGTTTGTCGATAGGGGAGTGATGTTCTTTGATGTATCCGCGGCTTGTTTCATGATAGCTTTTACCGGCTTGAAGTCCCAGGTGATGTGAATCTGTTCCAAATGGAACACTTCCGGTACTACGATCCGAAAGTATTTAAGCTTCATACATGTGCGTCTGTTTGTTCTCGTTCTAGCACAGCACTTTTCGGAACCAAAATTTGTCCCTGTTAACCTTTGTTTACACCGGAAGGTTACGAAATATTCACAATGCTATTTTGTGCACCAGCAACGTGCATTACCCGGAAAAGTACAGATTCCTCCCGAAATAGAAGGTGATTTAGTAATAAAACCATTTCAAAGTAGGCGCGTTTGTCATGTGTGGCGCTGTGCGTTGCTTGAATTGAATGGTCGGAAATTCGCCATAATTTCAGCTTACCAAAATGATACTCGCGATAGGAAGGTACCCAGCTAACACTAGTGGACGGCTTTATTTTGTTCTGTATCTTTTATTTAGTTTACTTTAAACGCATAACAAAGAAATACATTTTGGGGTGGGTTTGTCATGTTTGGTGTAGCAAAAAGTTGTTCCACAAACGGATAAGGATTCTTTTTCAGGTATGTACAACATTGTAAGTGAGACTCACTACATTTACGCGTTGGTTGACGCTAAACTCAAAGAACCGGCAATAATTTTATCCATTAAGAACGGCCAGGGCCGTCTTGTAGACCGGCCATAGCTTTCATATGAACAAATTCAGCGGGTCAAACTGATTTATTTGAAAATTACTTTTACAGCTAGATATTTTTAATTCCCTTTTCACTTGAACGTGAATGTCGAACGCTTTTAAGTTCTTGCAGGCGCCGTTTTGCATTGGCTTCTTTGATTGTGCTATACACGCTGCCTTTAGACGATAGTGTCGACATAGTTGTTTCTTCAACCGTCTCGTCGTTTTCATCTGCTTCGTAATACACCATAGTTACGGCGTCAGCCAAATTAAGCATTGGTTTATCGGAGTGGACAACACTTTCTATCGTTTCATCAATTCTATTTGCTTGGGACGGTGTTCTTCGACTGGTTTGCGGTAATGGAACCGGAAGCTGATTTGTTGTCCCATGCTTTTTCTGCTTTTTATGGCGATCCCTTGCAAGACCACCAGCATCTGCACTCTCTTCACATTCTTCATCACTCAGGTATATAGTTTCTATCACTAGCGGTGTCTCGGTGGCTGGATTTTTACGTTTTTTCCTATGCTCAAGGCCGTACGTTTCAGAGTCGACGAAAAGTTTTGCTGAACATGGGACCGCTACGAAATTTATTTGCGTATCGTCCAGGGTTGATGACTGCAAAAGCGGATCATATTCGTTTACTCCATTATCTGTAACAGGTTCACATTCCATATTGACTGTGATCGGGTAATCATCCGTTCCCGTTTCGTCATCACTAACAATTTCCACAACATTCAATTGTCCAGCTGTGCGATCCGTATCGAGACGTTGAACACTCTCCTGAGCTACACTAGCAAAGTTAGCAGTTTGCTGGATTTCCACTGAGATAAATGTTTCCTGCAGCTTATTCTGATTCGCTATCACTTTATTGGTGTATTTGAAAAATAGCTCCACGCCTCTTCTACATTTCGAACAAACATTCATCGGCAGTCCTATGTGGTTTGGAATCTAAAATTACAACTATCAATCTATGAAAGTTGTTGAAATAAAGTGAATGCATGAAGATACTCACCGGAAAGGAGAATACATGCCGCAACATGTTGCTAAACTCTTCTTCGACGATGTTCGTGCTGTTGACGCCAAAGTTGCTGCCCAAACAGAGACGACAGTTGGCCATGTAAGTGGTTTGCACGGGAAGGCCATTCACCAAAATGATCGGAGCAAGGGATGGGCCACTACTAGATCCACTCATTTTATGTGTATTTTATGCCGGAACTATTTTAATGTTTGTATCTTGTTCTCGCAGTGCTTCCTAGCACAACAGTTTGTCCACGCAAGGTTCACCTTATTTTCGAAGGTAACCAACTATTCACAACAACGCTTTGTTTACCATCGTAATGCACCAATGTATCGCAGTGGAAAATAACTGAATGCACCCAAATTGGATCGTGGTTTAGCTAGAAATCAATGAAGTTAGTTGCATATTTGTTTACTTTGCCGCCCAAATGGCTTGGTTTGTTATGATCCCACAATGTGACAGTTCTTTCCGAAACGTCAGTTGGCGGTGATGCTGGAATTGAAAGCCTAGATCAGGCATGGCAAACACTGCTACAGTACAAATTCATTTATTTATTTATTACTTTCTCGTTGTTCAGTTATCAAAAATGCAACAATCGTGTGTTTTTCTTTTGCGATTTTTAGATTTGTTTTGTTGAACTTAATAGCAAGAAAATAGAAATTAGTAGCTAACATTTGTACTACGATTCGAGGGATTCCATTTCTTGTATGTACAGATTCGAGAATGTCCAGTATCGTCTCTCTCTCTTATTGAGTATTTTATGGCCGCTTAATCAATATTTTGTGTTCCGGTTTCCGATCGGCTCTAGTTGAAAGACCGTCGTGGATAGTGCACTGCTGGTTTTGTTGGATTATATTGCTTAATTGTATTACGTACGCTGCGCGTAGATGGCACCGCGTTTATTGTACTTTGGCCAATCATCCTGGAAGTTATTCCATCATTCGTACGTCTATTATTATTTGTTTCTCCATAGCGCAAAACTTTGCTGGTAGTGAAGTTTGCTGTCGTTTCCCTTATATTGGACCGGGCTTTAACAGTTGGACTGTCCGTATTCGGTTTTCCATGCTTCGTTCGTTCATGATTATGATTTTTGATGCTATCATCTTCTTCGTTCACTTCATATTCCTCGTCGCTTGCGGAAATTATTTCAATCACAAACGGTGCATTTTCCTCCGACTTCGTCGCACGTTTTGGGCTACAGTCGAAACCACCAGTTTCAGTGTCGAGGAAAATGTCTGCGATTCCTGGAACCGCTACGAAATGTGTGTGCATATCTTCACTGTGTGATCCTAATGGATCCCGGCTGTCTTCTTCATCTTCTTCTGCAGGTTCACATTGCATATCTACATCGATGGTATTGCTGACACCTTTTCTTTTTCGCGCGGCGTCTTCTCTAATAATTTCTACCCCATAAGATGTCCTTTGTGCTGGATTTGTGGTGGGAAGTTTTGCTGGTACAGTTACTGTGCTTCTAACGTTACTCCTTTTCAAGAGTTTTTCTGGGATCAAGGATTTCTCCATGGTCGTCTGGTTCAAGTTTCTATCTGGGATCACAGATTTCTCCATGGTCTTCTCTTTCAACTTTCTATCTGGGATCACGGATTTTTCCATGGTCTTCTGGTTAGCCAACACTTGAAAAGTGTATCTATAGAATAGTTCCACTCCTTTGCGGCATTTGGTACAAACATATATCGGTAACCCTCTTTGGAAAGTAATCTATAATTATAATAAGCAATCAATTACAATCATTGGCACACACACACGTACGATAGTACTCACCGGAAAACGAAAACAATGGTTCAACATAATACGGAACTGTTCATCCATGATGCTGGTGTTATTCTTGCCGAAAGTTTCACTCAAACACAGTCTACAGTTGATAAGGTAAGTCGATCTCAGAGGAAGCCCATCCATCAAAACGACTGGAGGTTTGTTCGTATGGTCGCTTGTGCTGGGCTGAGGTGCCTGACGATTCAAATCGCCTACAACCGGAAGTCTTCTAGGGTCACTCATCTTACGATCCGTAAGTGTTTCTAGCTTCAAGTTTAGAGATCGTTTCTTATTCCCAGAAAACAGCCGTTCCTGGAATTTGACGTTGTAAAGCTCTACTTGCTTCCGTCGGCTCTGAACTATTCACCATGCCAGATTGGTGATGTATTATATGGCAGTTTACTAAATTCACACAAAATATATCGTAATATAATGAAAAATCGTTTGCAACTAGATACGCGTGTGTCCTTTGCCGCTAAAATTGTTGTGTTTGTTTTGATCGCACCGTTTGACTGCTTTGCTAAACGTCAGTACTGCGCGGCCGTGCTGGTCGAAAACGTTTCCAGCTGCTGCAGCAGCTGTCAAAAGTTCGCCCAGTACGTCAAATACATCCATAACAACAACAAACCGCTCTTGGTTTCGTGCGTTGCACCGAATTCGGAAGTGAAAACGTGGTTTACTTTTATAAATTCGGATCAAAAGCGTTTTAAGCGGTTCTATCAAATCCTTCCAACCTTGTGTCTCACGGATGTATCGTCAACCATGGATGAGATTTGCCGGTTATGTTTGAACAAAGTTAACAGAAAACGTACCACAATCATGCAAAGCGAATTTCGTAGGATGATGGAGTCGGTTTTTTCTTACTCGGTAAGTAATGTCTACTATCCCTTATGATGCATTACATTTCTAAATTTACGTCCTTCACGATCAATGCTTGCAGATAATCAACAAAGAAGGTCTGCCGATGTATGTATGTACTGGTTGTTCTTCCGCGGTGCGCAACTTTTTCAGTTACAGCCTCAAAGTGCAACATAATCAACGACATCTCGAACGGCAATTTCGTGCGACCCAGGAAACAATAACGTCGAATCCGAATGCTCGCGCTGCGCGTAAAACAATAGTGATTAAAGATTCCTTCGCGTATCTTTCGGAAGATGATGCCGGAGAGGAAGTTTTGACGCGCATGGATACAGATTATTCTTCAACTTGCAGCATGTCACTCGACCAAAAAGATCCACTTTTCGAAATGTCCGCCACGGAACATTCCTCACACGACAATGAGTATGAAGCGGACAGCTCTCCTTCAAACCAAATAGAGTGGGTTGAAGTCTCCGACGTAGAACAGTCGGAAAATTCCGACCATGGATACAGTTGCGATGAGTGTGATCTAAAACTGTCCTCCAAACTCCAACTATACAAACACCGACGTGTTCATCAGAAAAAAGCATGCTCCGTGTGCAGCGTGCTGTTTAGAACAGATAAACTGAAGGAACACTTTGCCAGGATGCATCCAGCTGAGCATAAACTGCTGCAAGGCAAGAAAGAGTT
This sequence comes from Anopheles minimus, assembly GCA_000349025.1. Taxonomy (NCBI): domain Eukaryota; kingdom Metazoa; phylum Arthropoda; class Insecta; order Diptera; family Culicidae; genus Anopheles; species Anopheles minimus. Next base: position 2,274,311 of record KB664165.1, read on the forward strand.
TCGTTGTGCAAATTGCCAAGAATTGTTTAAAACTGAAGCACAACTCAACAAACATTTGCTGCCCCCAAATCGAATGCGGAGCAGATCCACAGCTGTTCCCGATGTTAAAGATAGTAAAAAGTCCGATGAAACAAATGTATATCAATGCACGAAACAATACAAATGCTGTAGATGTGAGGAGAAATTTATCGATAAGGCTGAAGTAGCTAAACATCAACGGCTTCACCGAAAGGCGGAGTGTCCGATGTGTGGGAAAATACTACGAACGGACAAAATCAAACCACACATAGCGATGCACCATCCAACGCACAATAGATCGGAGAATGAGCTGTACAAGTGTGTGGAATGTAAAAAGCTGTTTGAAAATGCATCGCAACTAGCGATCCATCGTGCCACTCACACGAAGCAGGTGTGTCCGGTGCGTACAGAGACGGCCAATTCCTCACGCACTCAAAATCATTTACAAGCGATCAAGAGTAACGACATGTCCGAAGACTCTGACGAGTACTCGGACGATATGGACGAAGTGACGGGACGAAGTGAAAAACAACCCATTCAATGCGATACATGTAATCGAACCTTCCTGACTAAGTATCAGTTGCAAAAGCATGAACGCATGCATCGGAAGAAGAAGAGTCAGGTGTATTGAAAACTGCTACGATCGCATAGGGATATTACGGTCGCCATTGCTTCGCGTCACCCAGAAGAGCAAACAAATATTGTGAAGAAACGAGATGTTCTAGCAGTAACATCCGTCTATAAAGGTAACACGAGGAAACTGAATGAAATAAATGTATTATTTCGGTACAGAGTACGTAAAGTCGTGTAAAGTATTGTTATTATTTTATGCTGATTACATATCCGGCAATGTAACGACCGAATGCCATGACCGGGCTGGGTTTTCTCTCTTACACTGGACTGACTGAATTTAATAGGAGGAAAGGCATTTTTCTTTTATCCATTTAAAAACCTAGCAATTTTGCAGATATCCATTAGCTTTAGTTACAATTTGAAAACATTCTTAATGCAGTTCAGACTCTTTAAATTCAAAACAAAATGTTAATCCAGTGGCAAATCAAGATAAGGCGGAATAGATGGCCGCCAAGGAAGAGGCGCGTCATAAAGCTACGTACGACCCCAATCAGAGCAAATCAGCCTAATTGCTGATCATTTTTGTGAAAATACTTCCTCAAGCAATGTAATGTTTTGAGAAGAAAACTGGAAGAGATAGGAAACGGATTTGTTATTTAAAGTTATAGAGAATTAAATAGTAGGTAATTATCACACTTTTTTCTTTCTTATCATTATCTTATTTTAGAAACGGTCTAACGATTGAACAGAATTCTCTTACCGTTGTCACCCATACGTTTCCCTGCTTGCTACAGATACATCTCTGGCACTTTGAGAGACAAAACCCAAACCAGGAAATTCAAACATCTGTTCCTGTTGTGGTACGTTTTGACTACATAAATCATGTAAATCTCTGATCGTTCCATGATAATAAAAAAAGAAAGAATGAAAGAGCCATCATCCATCATAGACCGGGCCAATGATTAAAGTACACAGCAAGAACACATGAATCGATGAGCATACAGTAAATTAATCATCTCGAAATGTAGCGTTCAACCGGTTCTCATGTTCAAGGATTGTTGCAATGGTACAATAATTACGTTGCTGCCGTTTTGCATATCTCATTTTCTGCGATACAATATGGAGCGGGATGAGTTAGTATGATTGCTTGCTTGTAAAAGAAGAAATTTCTTATTTCATTTAATCTTTTACCATTTCATACCATGAACATATGATCATCTCTATATAAGAAGTATAAAACGGATCATAAATTCCAAATGGTAATTAAGATTTTGCACAAATCCTTTAAGCTACTGTGGATAAAACTTTTTTTTTATCTTTCCAACACTCACGCGTCTGTGTTTTAAATTAACTCATTAAACAATCGTGCTGTTTAAGCATTGAAAACGCCTTGTGATCTATATTGCAACGATCATATATACTGGTAATAGCGTTAAGCAGCTTTCAAGCCAAGAACTTCCCCCATATATTGATGCCCGTGAGCGGAACAGTTTTACACACATTGCCACTAAATTATTGTCCGATAAGCACCGTGGTAAATATCAACCACCTTCTGCATAGTTGCTGCGAGGTTAGCAATGGGGCCCCATGAGCGGTTGGTGACATTTTCAAGAACGAACACTCATTTTCGGGTGTACGACCGACGCCCGTCCACATTACAACTATCAGATCCGTACTGCAACTGGTTACTGAAAGGGAAGAGATTGTATCGTTGCTGAAACAGGAAAGGTGGGATAGATGCGTAGAGTGTAGTTTTTTTTTTTAATCTGAAGAATTCCTTTACTGTGCTTCTAGCCCCAAGGCGAACTTATTTCTATATTAACGATCGATTGTTCTTATGTTGTTCGTGGCGGGTATCATTCTACTGTAAATTACGATCAAATAAAAGATGTATATAAATCATGAGATAAAACTCTACCCGTAGAAAAGAGTTTTCTTTAAAAAAAAATACCACAAACCAGTTTAAACATTTGATCAAATTCCTTTATTGATGAAATGATCGAAAAGTTCTCGATCGTGCGATCGAAATGTTACCTTAGCTGTGATCATTGACATATAAGTTAATTAGGGCGTGGCAACCGATACTAAAACGTCTGCGTTTGCGCATAAAGTGAAATTTAATACCCTCACCCCTAAAACAAGTCCAGAACAAAACCACACAAAAACAAAAAAAGAGCATAAACCTGGCACTTCTATATTCATTATGAATTATGTCCAGTGTAAATTAAAGGTTAATTTTTCTTCGCACCAACTTACACGAACATTGCAATAACGCTAATAGGTTCATGTTAATCTACCATCCTTTCCATTAATTGAACCCGTCGTTTTGAGTTAAGGATTTAAAAATGATTTCTTCTACAATAAATCTTTAAAACATGATCCTCCCTGTTGGATCGCTTCTTGATTTGCCTGCCGACTATTGATAAATCAAAAACCTTCAACGCATGGTAATGGCACGAACCGATACGAACGGTTTTGCTGTCCCGATATCAATTTTGTTAATGTTTAATAAATTATGAACATCGAGCATTTACTGCGATCGCGATCATATCTGTCCGGGGGTATAATGATGGTGAAATATTTCCTCCAACCATGCAACACGTTTTCAACACATTACCGCAACCGGAACAGCACACCAGCCGTACCGTGGTGGAATGTAAGGATGGAATTTTCTTCAAAGCGAATTGTCGTTTGTGTAAATATCATTGTGGCTCTTTTGTTACCATTTCTTGCTGTTGTGCGGGTTGTAGTAAATAACCTTATTATACGGATACGGTCTGGGCGTTACTAGCAGCAGAATGTTTACTGGCCGTTCTGGAGAGCGTCCTAATTAATTGTCCCGCTTTGTTACTCCCTTCATTCTTTGGGGGCATCGCCAGCCGTATTACTATCCTTCACCGGGACAGATTAAATTTCATATTTGAATTATTAATTAAGAAAGTGAATTAATTTTATTTTCAATACAAAATGGACTTGGATAAAGATATCAATGCGTTCAACATCTGTGAAATTAAAGTTTCCAAATGCACCTTTTGCAATATGACTAGCTAAGGGTTAACTTGGTTTGCACACTAGTAAAAGGTAAATCTCAATACAAGCGTCGGAAGCAAACCAGCATTATCATAATCGCTATCGGGATCGTGTTCGGGATGTACCTTTACACCTAACCTTTGGCGTAGTTGCATTGCAGCCCTTATGCTTCGCACTTCTGCATTGCGTGAAGATTAACTTCCGCATTAAAGGAATACCTCCCGGGCGGGAACGGATAAAAAGGATGACTCCGAACATGCCACATACCGGCCCTTTTTTTGTATTCACTTTTAGCCGCACAATGATCTTGACCTTTGCGGCAAACACCGCATACGCATTGCGTTTAGTGTACCATCCAACTAAAAGAAAATAGAAACAAGATAAAGTGAACATGCAACAATGTGTGAGAGAAATATGTTCGAATATAAGGCATAAACAAATGGACTTCTTATCAATATAAGCTAAAACTAACTTTAAAAAACATTATCAAATAACATAACATTATGATGCGAAGAATTTAGTTTGGGTAACTAATATGATCACAAAATTATACAATTTATAGTAATTTTCATAGAATTTTTCAATAAACTTTACACTCTTATAGTCTTCTGCCAAATCGAAACGATCAACTATCACGCATCTCGCGCTTCCGACCGGCTTTCGTGTGTGATTTTTTTGCAGTTCTTTCCCTTTCGGGAGCAAGTTCTCGCACCAATGTCAAGAACCATCGTGCGGCTGATAATGAAAGTGAATGTGCACCGCCACGAATGTGCGAGGACGACCCATGCACGGGCGGCCCGGCAACAACCTGTCCATCGTGTAACGAGGTAAAACAATGAGCAACAAACTGCTCTGCCCCGTATCTGTAGCAAGGTCAGTGCGACGCACGTCTGGAAGTAATGCCGATGCCTTCTTCGACAGTGCGGCAGAACCGGTTCCGATACGCTTGTCGGTCCCACAGGACACCGGCACCGGTCAGGGAACTCCGTGTGGATCGGAGAACGGTCTAGGCTAGCAACACACGATCTGACGATCGGTGGCGAAATGATTCTTACCTCCGCGTTTCGGCCAGAATCTGCGAAACCGAATGTTACGAGCGTATAAAAGCGTACCCCAATTAACTGGACCAGCATCAATCGTGTTCTGTCCTCCGAGTCGAGCGAGTACTGAGTGGAATACATTCCCCAGCAGCGCTTCCGAATTCATTTGCATCCAGCAAAAACAAACCCAATCAAGTATCAAATATGAAACTGTTCGTCGTAGTATCGTCCCTGTTGGCCATTGCCACAGCTGCCCCGTCGAACACGCTGTACGCAACGACGTACGCCCAGCCGGCCCTGTACGCCAGTGGAGCACCGCTGGCCACGTACATTGCGGCTGGTCCGGCCGAACTGCACACCCAGTACCACGCCCAGGACGATTTCGGCCAGTATTCGTATGGATACAATGGAGGACTGTCGGCCAAGGCGGAGTCCAAGTCGTTCGATGGTGTCACCCGCGGTTCCTACAGCTATCTGGATGCGGAGAACAAACTCCAGACCGTCGCCTACACCGCCGACGCACTGAACGGATTCCGGGTGGCCGCTTCCAACCTGCCGGTCGCTCCGGTTGAAACCCGTACCGCGCCCGAACCGGTCAAGGACACGCCCGAGGTTGCCGCTGCCAAGGCCGACCATATGGCCGCCATTGAGCAGGCTAAGCTGCGTAACGCCGCCGCCGAGAAGGATGATTCCGAAGCCACCATCATTGCTGCCGCTCCGGCCATTGCTGCTGCGCCTGCCGCTCTCCCACTCCCGGTTGCCACGTACGCCGCTGCTGCCCCGTCTGCCTCGTTCGCTTACTCGACCCAATCGATCGCGCAACCGATTGCGGCCTATGCCACCTATGCCGCCCCAGCACCGGCTGCCATCGAACTGAAGGCTCCCGCCTCCTTCGCGTACTCGACCTACACCCAGTCTGCACCGCTTGCCTACACCCAGTCTGCGCCGCTTGCCTACACCCAGTACGCTGCTGCCCCTTACGCTGCCCTGCCGATCGCCCAGTACGCTTACCCAGCTGCTCCGGCCAGCTCTATCACGTACGCTGCTCGTTCGCTGCCAGTTGACATTGCCGCCGAACTGCCCGAGCCGGTGAAGGATACTCCCGAGGTCGCCAAGGCCAAGGAAGAGCATCTGAAGGCCGTCGCTGAAGCTAAGGCACGCAGCCTACAGTAAGGTAATGCGCCACAGTACACCCAACAATACCCCGGAATCGTACAACACAAGGATCACAAGGAAAAGATGACTGTTACGCCAGTAGTTAATACACTGTACAGAAACATGTAGTCAGCAAACGAAGAAAACAAAACAAAAACGATTGAAGTGAGAGTTTTAAAGTGAATAAAAAAAACAGTATGTGCATAGTACCAGCTCTCATCAACGAGACGCACAGGAGGTGAAAAAACCTTGCAAAATTAACACCATCTCGTTTAAAGACTTTCACTTTGTTTCTTGTTGTTGTGTTGCATCCGAAACGGATTCATCGTTCCTACGGGAGCGGTCCTAGGGGCAGATTTTGAATTCTATATCCTACTCTTGTTTGTAGTTTTCTTTATACTACCTTGTTTATTGCAGTGTTGGGTGAATCTGATTCAGATTCATGGAACCTAATAAATCCCTAAAGATTCATATATCATCTGATGGCTTATATTGGATCCATGAATCTTTATACGAGTACGTAGATTGATGACTACTTACTTGAGGATGAATATTGGACAAATCGTGGATCTAGAGGGATTTATGGCCAAAAACTCTGCTACGAAGATTAATGTGAATGGCTCTTTCTGCAATATTCATTGTTCATTACTAGTTAACTGAAACACCCATGAGGATCAGAATCAGTATCTTTCATTTTTGTTGGCAAAACAATTAAAACATTTCTCACCTCACAACTCAAAAAGTATGTAAAAACGTTGCAAATATTTACTTACAATGCACAACTGCAGCTTTATATTTCATGAAAATTCTTCACAACATGTTAAACGCTAGTTCTTATCCTTAAGTCCTTGCCTCAGTAAATTCTTATCCACAAACACTTAATATTACGTTGGAAACGTACACATTTCCGAATACGTTTTGTTTAGTGTGAAAACAAAGTGATGGTAAAAAGTTTCTGCCACAGAAAAAAATGGCAGCACTTAAGCTAAGTTAAGCAACTGGGCTTGTCAAAGTCAAAGTACATTTATTAGATGAAGTATTCGAAACGAAAAAGTGAGAAAAAACTAACAATTTGTAAAAATGTTAAAGAGAACTTCGAGAAACTATCAAACGTGAATTGTTGCGTTGATATGATACGAACGTATGAACAAGTTTCCAATTCAATACAATTTCTCCAAAATACTCTCAAACGCCTTGGCCAAGGGTGGACAAAGAATCTTGACTTTGTCCAACACCTGTCGCTAGACTTGAAAGCGTTTCCAGCGATCGGCTAAAGCCCACCGTCCGCAGTGCTTTCAGTCCATCGAGTAACACTACTTCCTGCTCCCGATCCGGTCCACATTCGCACGCGACGTAGATCGACGTGCGAGCGAACTGCAGTGGAGCCAATAGCCGAGGCGATTCGCGCAAACTAATGAACGCACGACGCTCATCTTCTGCATGAGCCTGTCGGCAGGCAAGTTCTTTCGTGTAGGACTTGCTAATGTACATTACCTGCACGCAATCGGCATGGGCCACAAAGAGGCATGATTCGCGGTAGTAAAACTCTACCGGATCCTGCAGCCAGTTTAAGTTGTCCGGGCGGGAACGCCAACCGGAATCATCCACAAAGATGCCTACCTCCCGGTAGCAGAGCAGATACTCCTGGCTGTTGATGCGGAATGCCGCCAGCGGCGCACATTTTCTAACTTCATTCAACGTTTTATCCGACATGTCCAAAAATTCTTCCGCCGCGTACGTTCGCAGATCGATCTCGAAGAACTTGTCCGATCCAACGATGGCGGTATCCTTGGTGAACAGTACGGTTGATACTGGGAGTATGGTGTCAAGCCCACGGACCGGCTTGAATCGACCCGCCTGACCGTCAAACTTTAAAATCACGATCCGAGACGAAGTGGCCGCTATAGCGATTGCATCCGAAAGTTTTCCACCGGCCGGAATGTCTTCCATCATGCGCACAATGTGCCACGGTTCGCTGTGCGTACGGTTCGCGATCGATAGATCGAGTACAAACGACTCCAGCTTCGGCTGCAAACTAGCCGACGCGTGGGCCCGGCTCTGCAGATGACGAAGATCGCACTGGTACAGATATTCACCGTCCGAGCCAATCAGTATCGCTTTCGGAATGGCGTGCGATACCGCAAACGATCGCACGTTAGAGATACCCCGGATATGGACAATCTCTCCCGTTTCCATATGGTAGGAATACAGACCCGTGTCGCAACCTGGAAACAGAATTAAGAAATAATTATACAAACTTTGAAGGGAGAAAATAAGAGTTCCAAAAGACACTTACCTAACAGCACGACCTTTTCGCTGACTTCGTAGATATCGTTTATGTAGAGCTTCGGTTCGAGCCGTTTCGTTTTGAACAGCAAATCCCCCACATAATGGTCGTCTTCCGCCTTCTCTTCCGCACTGGTCATGGAACATGCCGGGCTTTTGCGACCTCCAGGCCCCTGTCCAACGGATTCAACATCAGTCTCATCGTCATCCCCCATTCCGAGCTCCTCCGCAAAGTCGTCCAGTGATTCATTCGCTTTACCCAAGTCCTCACCACCAGTTCCACTCTTTCGCTTCTCACCGCACCCACCCACCACCGAGGCACGGCACTTCCGGTGCACGGAAATGCTACAATCCGTACACTTCCAGTAGGGATGACCGGCTAGAACATGACGATCACAAGCCGCGCACAGTATGGGCGGATGTTTCGTGGCGGAAGATGAACTTTCAATGGTCATATCAAAGGTATGCGCTTTCCCGGGTTGGGTACGCTTTTCCGCTGCGGATGTAGTACGACTGCGGCGTTGCTGTTCCGTCGGTTGCGATTTCCTCTCCTTACGATCAGCCGTTCCTGTCGCTGTTCGACGATCTTCATTTCGACAGCTTCGCTCCATCTCAAGGTTCTCGTCGTCCTTTTGTTGCTTTTTCTGCAGCGTATTGCACTTTGCCGCGGCAACAAGATCGGTTTTCGCTCGCAGCAACTGCTCCTTCAGCTGGCTCGTTCGTGCACGTTCTTTTTGCAGTTCGTCCTGCAGCTTCCGGTAGCTGGTGGTCGATTCTACCGGCACATTGTTACCCGTTCCGCTGCCGGAATTGGGCACAATGTTCTCCTTTCGCTCGCAAGCGGACGACGACGAGGTGCCAAAGATCAATCCAGCCAACGTTTTCTTTTTCTTGTGTGCATTACACTCCTCCACCTTCGCCTGCAGATAATCGATCAGTTTCTTGTGTTGGGCCAGCGTTGCTTCACCCTTGATGTCCCGTTCGGTGTAGAACGTTTTCTGCTCCTGCAGGACCCGTTTCACGTGCTCCAGCTCAGCGGTTATCTGTTCGATCAAGTCTCGCTGTTCGCGATTGTCATTGCTTTGCTTCGTAATGTGTTCCTTTGCCAAGAACAAATCAGTCAGAATGCGCGCGTTCTCCTCCTTCAGGATGTAGTGCTCTTGTTCATAGTTGGCAACCACTTTTTGCAGGTTTTCTGCATCGTGATTCAACAGTTCGATACGCTCTTGTACGTCGAACAGATGGCTCGTCTTCTCGATCAACTCATGCTGCTGTTCGACCATCTGCCGTTGCAGTTCCTCGAATTTCTTGCGCAACTCCTCGTACTCGGCCAGCAGATGGTTCATCCTCGATTCGCTCAACGTCTTGCCGGAACGTTCCTCTTGCAGCTCCTGCCGGATACGGTCGATCTCGCCATCTTTCTCAGCGAGACGTTTGCGAAGCGCCTCCATTTGCTCACCACATTCCTTGTTGCGCTTCGATTCTTTCTCGAGCAGCATCTCCATTTCGGTAAGTTGCGTCTCCGTAATGTTGCACGCTCCCTTCAGCATGTTGAAGTTCTTCGTAACAGCGGCCAAACGTTGCTCTAGACTTTCGCTCGACTCCGTAGCGTCCGCTAGCTCATCTTGAGCTTCCCGTAGTTCCTTCGTTAAGCGCCCGTTTTCTGCCGTCAACAGTTTGGCACGTTCGTTCATTTGCTGCTGTTTCTGGGTACTTTCCTTCATCCTTTCCTCCATGATTTGTATCTTAGCTAAGCATTCGATCAGTTCCGTCTTCTCTGCCAAACGGTCCTTCTCCGAGTTACTCCAAAGTTGTCGCTCCTTCTTAAGTTCCCCTTTCAACGCTGACATATCCGCACGCAGATCCTCGATTTGTTTATCCTTGTTGGCGATAGTTTCCTGTTGCTGCTTCATTTTGAACTCCACCTCTTCCTTCTCGTGCCGGACGCGTGTCACACGGTCGTCCGCCTGTTCGATGCGCCGAGTCAGAATGGTCTTTTCCCCCCGTAAGCTTTCTAACTCCTTCTCCAGCTTCCAGAGCGAAAGATTTGCGGTACGAGCCGATTGTTTGTCCAGTATAGCTTGCTCACGGATTGCGGAAAGTTTATCTTCCAGACATTCTTTCTGCTTCTCAAGCAACGTTTCCGCACCAGATGTTCCTACGCCGCTTGCCTTCAGCTGATCGATCACCTTCTCTAGCCGTCCGACAATTTCCTCTAAATGTTCGGCCCGCTTACGCTGCTCATTTTCGCTTTCCCTACAAAACACGAGCGTACAAGCGAATAGATGAGGTTACATGCAAAACAAAAAACAAAAAAAAACGATCCAGAAATTATTCGTTTCATAAAGCTAAGAGGAGAATAAGCGCATTTAATGACCCCGAACGTATTGCGATCACTCGCTATAACGGATTTGATCGAACAGATTGCGTACCCCGGGTATTTGAAAAGAAATACGCACACAAAAGGCACACCGTATTATCGCACAAAAACTGATAACATCACGTAAATCAATATTGAATATTCACTGTGGACAAAATACACCATTATTCCAAGGCACGCCAGCCAGGTGAGACTTTTTGATCTTAATCCATTTTTTAAACATAAAAATGCTTCAATCCATGTGTTTATCAATTTGGCTGCGAATTCGCACAGGCCATATAAAATAGGTTTCAATCCACTCGAATTTGCAAAATAATTCCAGATTACCTATGTACTGTTTCCCTGAAGCAAATTTGCTGGATCGATGTGTTGCATTTGGTGAAGGAAACGATGTCCATTTTTGACCCAATTGTCTTGAAACACATGCAAATGACACTAAAACTAATACGGCGTTGATGAGGAGCCTACTGAGGTAGGAAGGATATGCTGTTAGTGTTTACTACAGCATTTGGTCCATCATACCGACGGTCCATAGATCATGTAACTAAGCTGCCAAAGTCATGCTTTTCTATAATACGAATGACCTAGTAGATTGTTATGGCCATAAAGATGTGGTACATCGTTAGGCTACGAAGTAAAGAGAACCGTTTAGATTTTGACATACAGGCATAAAACACACGTTTTGCTTGGTGTACTGACGAAACTGCCCACAGTAAAGGCAGTTTAATTTAAGTGCATTTGCAGTGAGGTCGTATAGTGCTTGAAATGAATGTATCGTACACAGGTACGCGTGTGAAAACCCCGCCCAAACTGAATTTATTTATTTCATTTCATATATATTTTGTAAATCCAAAATCCAAAAACAATACAATACAAGGAAAATTCACGTTTTCACTAATTGTAATAAATTTTTTAAAGTTTGTGTTTTCGCCATGCGAAATAAGAAAACCAAGCTCCACATCCATAAACAAAATCCCTCACCGTTCTAGACACGGACTTGGGTAACGCCGTTTTTCAAACGATACAAAGGAACCTCAAAATACGTTGCTCTACGGTAAGAGAGGAAACAAAAAAACAAAAAACACAATTACCCACTGCTACTGCACACAACGCCAGGTGCGCTGGATAATTAAGTTGCTAATTAAAGTCTTATAATGGTTGTGATACACTTACCTCGCTTTGATTAAGTCATTGCGCAGTTGTGCTTCAACGTTCGGCCCCGAAATCATCGTCGTCATGTCCTGGATGCTGGAGTTTGCACTTCGGAACTCTTGCTCATACACCAGCGAGCTTCGGCGGCTACTCTCAACACTGCTGATCGATACCGTCATATGTTTTTCCTCCTGGAGCTTGCAGATCTCGCTGCGCAGATGATCATTCTTCTTCTGCATTTCTTCGCTCATCTTTTCCGAAAATTGCTTCGCCTCGCGCAGCATGTTGTTCTCCTCCAGCTGCATCGTCATGCGGCGCTTGATGTTGTCGACCAGCTTTTGTTCCCTTTCCGCTACGAACTTCACGGTTGATTCCTCCTCCTGCAACTTGTCGCGCAGCTCGCGCACTTCCACCTCCAGACTGGCACGTTGGTCTTTTTCCGCCTTCCATTTCGCTCTCAGTTCCGCTATTTTACCATCGTACGTCGCCATCAGCTCCTGCTGGCTGCGATCCAGATTATCCTTGTCTGTCATTAACTTGTCCTTAGACTTTTTGAGCAAATCCTTGTAATTTTCGATGGATGCCTGAAGATGCTGGCATTCCTCCAGCCGCGTCACAAGCTCAATAGATACCTCGCGCAGTTTATCGTTGGCTGCGGCCAGTTCCGTCTTCTTTTCCGCCAACTGTCGCTCGTACGCTTGATCGGAGGCTTGTTTAGACTTTTCCCACTTCTTGTACGTCTGCTTCACCACATCGGCGATCGTGGCATCGTTTTTGAAACGCTCTTCCTTCTCGATTTTTAAGCTGTTGCGCAAGGTTTTGTTCTCTGTACGGGTGGCAGCTAGTTCCGCCGTTTTCTCCTTCAGCAACTCCTTCATACGTTCGAGTTCCTTTTTCGTTTCGTGCAGTATCTTACTGTGTGCCGACATGGTGACAATCTTGCGATCACGCTCAAGTACATCCTTCTGTAGGCGATGAATTTCATCACTGTGCTCTTTTAATCGGCGGTCTTGTTCCTTCACCTTTGCCGCTAGCCTGGCCGCTTTCATGTGTTCGTCCGTATCACGATACATGCCGGCCACGTCCATCTCCTCGTACACGTAGCTATAGCCCAGGAAGGGAAGATCATGTCCAGAAAAATCATTCATGCGCGCAATATTGTACGTTGGCTTGCGGCCAAGCAACACTTTACGCTTGCCAGTTTTATCCACATCGTCAAAGTTGGACGTATCGTCATCGCTGCCAACGGTCGGTATGATTGGCGGAATCATGTACCGCAAACGATCCCAATTCAGATCGCCAAAGAATGGGTGCCGCACTATTTCCGGATACGAAATACGATTGGACACGTTTGTCACTAGTCGATCGAGAAGATCGCGGTAACTGGCGGAAATGGAAACGTGCGCCGGGTAAGTGAGTTTCTTCGTAACCCGCCCTTCGCAATATTCGAGTATCTTCGAGTAAGTATCATTCACATTGTCCCCATGAAATGGTGTTTGCTCCGCTATGAACTCATAGCCGATGATACCCATCGACCAATAGTCACAGGTAACGTCGTGTTTGGCGCTGTGCGTCGAACGCCCTATGGTTGACAGTGTTTGCAGTACCTCGGGAGCAATGTAATCGGGTGTTCCAACCGGCATTGGGCTTGTCACACTGCCATCGTCATTGATGGCGGTTGCATTTCCAAAATCGGCAAGCTTCAGATGCCCGAAGCGATCGAGCAATATGTTTTCCGGCTTTATGTCTCTATGCACATAACCCATAGAGTGCAGACTGTGCAGCGCTGCAGTCAATTCGGCCAGGTAAAACTGTGCAAGCTCCTCGTCGAATACACCAACGCGTATCATTAAGCTCAGCAAATCGCCACCAGGTAAAAATTCCATGACCAAATACAAGCAGTGCTGATCCTGGAAGGCATACTGCAAGGGTGTGATCCATTCCGAACGCCTTGTAGCCATAATGTCACGCTCGGCTCGCACTTGGGTCGAAGAGACGGACTCTTTCGTCATTTTTTTCATCGCGTAAAGCCGGTCCGTATGGCGTTCGGCCACAAGCTGTAGGGGAGGGAAAAATAAATGATTTTCTTAGAAAATGTCCGCATTGTCAATCGGCACATTGAGGGACGAGGCTCAGCAACTTACATGAACTTCCCCGAAGTATCCTTTACCGATGAGACATTTCACATCGAAATCGTGCACATTGACTCGTCTTTCACGCGTTTCTTGAATGATCGTGCGATCTGTACGGACATGGAATAAAGAAGATTTTGTTACATTTGGATTTCACCAAACGAAACCGGGCAAACGAATAGAAAAGATTTCACTTACATTTTGTGACGAAGTCAGCAATGTGTTTGTCCTTTTTCTTGACCGCATCTTTGCTACATTCGTCGTACAGCACAAGCAACGAATCCAGCAAACCTTCCCGACTGAGGGCAGCATCCAGAAGGTTAGCATCAGCCACTTCCTTTCCGTGGGATGATAGCGCGTCACCTCCACCATTCGAGCGACCCAGAATCAAATCGTTTAGACGCGCCGTCCTCACGGCAATAGCCTTTTGTTCCTTCACGTTTTTCGACATCCCGACAAATGGGCAAACTGTAGGCTTTACAGGCAAGAAAACACTCTCCACATGGAAAGAATTACCACTTTTCGAACATATTTCGGCAAAATTAAGGCAAGATGGACCGTAAGCTTCGTTTTATCACAGCACAATAGAACGTCCTTCTGTGTTTATCGGTTGCCGCTTCGGTTTCTCGGTACTCGGAAAACCGTTGCAATTGTCGTTCAGTGTTGCCAGAAGATACCGCGCCTTTTCAACCAACTGTCATTCAACGGTTCGGTTTGACAGCGTGAAATTACCCGCAGAATTCACACTCAATTCGCAAATGTGCCGTTGAATTCACTCCGCTTGCTAAACCAACAAATATTTTATTACAAGAAAAAATCATACCATTTTACGCTTGCATTGCCAGATAGATAAATTACAAAGATCAAAGCAACAATTCGGAGAAATCTTTTCGTCGATAAATTAATCACTGCGCCAGATGCAATCGATCAAAGCGACTGTCATGCTGGTAGCTTGTCAAGATTAATCGAGCAAGAAGGTGTTGTTGTTATTGTTACTGGTTGACAGTTTACCTGTTCTACACCCCACCTGGATCCTGTACGTGGGTGAAAAGAGGCTGCCTATATATGGTTTTCCTGCTTGCTACTGTACAGCAAACCCCGTACACTCCTGTCCGCCATGTTTTCAGACGACAGTCCTTTCGAGTTCCAAACAAAGTAAACCGCTACGCGAAGTAACGTTCTGGTGGAAGTCACGCTGCAAAAACTCTTTTGCCCGGAAACGAAATAACACACAATGCAGCTTCAAACACGCTCGCCTCCAGTCCGTCCTTGCTGAGCTGCTGCGCCATCATCGACATCAGCGTCATCGCCGCCGTCGCCTTCGTTCGATCAGCGTAATGTATGTTAATGAGTTTCTACATCTGCCGCGCCGTTCCGCGTCCAATGTCTCTACAAAACAGCAGGTGTGAAAAAAAGAAACACTGTTTGCTATTCTAGCTGGAGCAGACCATTAACTGCTGTAGGCATCGCAAAAGGATCACTCATAGCAGGGTGAAACGAAGACAGAAAAGCTGTCCAACTCGCTACCGTTTCGTTGTGTCGAGTGTAAACATAAATCGTACATCTAAGTATGCCCAAGAGAATAATAGCGCTAGCTGCGAGAACGTAGAACGTCCGATCTAGTCTTCAAGTTTGTAGTAATCAAAACGTAGATCCGATCCAGTTTTTCACCATTTAGTGAAAACCGAAAGAAGCAGTGCAAAGATGAATCTTCAGAACGGGAGCACCAACCGTGGTCTACATGGAAAGGATACGGCCAAACGGTTCTCGATACACGATGCATTCGAAGAGGAAACGGACGAAGTCATTAAGGTATACGGTTCGACCGTCATCAGCACACCGATGCGAGCGAAGGCTCGCTCACCGGACGATGTGTCCATAAGAATTCACGACCAAAGGTAAGCCAACCACATATCGATGTTATGATGCTTATGCTTCCGCTTCCGGGTGTGTATGTGTCTTTCTTTATGGTGAACAGTGGTAGAAGTAGTACTACTAACAGTAGAACGAAGGTGGAACTATACGAACCTATACATTACATTATGTTGCAATCGATTCTGTAGACTGGGTATATTAGAATTCTCTGGTATCTCTTTTTCTCCTTCTCGTTCTCTTCTTTATTAACTTCTTTTACCTTACCATGCAAATGTTCCTCCTGATCCTTGTTGCTTCGCGTCCAATACCTGGACATGCTGGTGTTGGTTGTTCTGTCTTCCTGTGCCGGGCAAACTGGACCGCTGCTAATCTGTAATGCAAACATAAACACGCACACATGTACGCTCTTACGCACACACACACACACAAACACGCATACACACAACATATCAATGTTGCGCTGGCCGTGTAGCAATCGTGCCCATCTAAAATACACCGATGATACCACCTCCAGGGACAGTGATTCGCTGATACAGGAGTATGGACATCTGTCGTCAAGCGAATCGTACACCTACTGCTGGCGGCACCCGAAGGTGCGGGAAAACTGGCGCACGGTACTGGCCGCGATCGCACTACTGATCATCGGTACCGGTCTGATAGCAATGGGTGCGTACGCACTGGTTGAACCACACAACGGATCGCAAGCGGCAGTGTTTTTCGTCGCCGGATTCATCTGCTTCGTGCCGGGAGCGTACCACGTCGTGTACATCTGGTTGGCGGCACGCGGCTATCGAGGCTTCGACTTTTATCACTTACCACTGTTCACGTAAGTGTAGCAAAGGTTTCGAACGGAAGTAGGAAGCAAGATAAGAACGATTAGACTGTGCGGTACGGAACCGTTCAACGGTTCTCTCGTTACGGAACGGTGATGGAAACGGGACAGTACTGATACGAGGTACGGTAGGAAAGTGGTGTAAGATTAAGTACGATAGTTTTGAACCTAACACGATAACGATTCTTCCAGGTATGGTCTCAATCGGCAAAAGACTTGAAATAGTTCGATTCACTAGTAGAGTTTGCGGATCGAGTATCGTCCGACAGGGCAGTAGAAATGAGCTTCAAATCGTCGGATCCATCACGGCTTCGGTAAACAGTTTTTTCTATTGCTATTTGCTACATACTACATTCCCTTGCCGCATAGTGAAAGCCCCGGCATGGTAAGAGAAGCTTTTTTCGTACAAAAATTTACACCGACACACACTCACGCTCGTGAAGCTGTTTTCGTAACATTAGTCCCGCGGAGAATGGCCTTGTGGTCGGGGGAACTGTTGCATGGCGCACAGATATGTTGCCAGAGCAGTCAGTGCCATACCACATTGCACCGTCCAATGCAAGCGTCTTCCACGTGATCACACTCGAAACAGGCGTTTACTTTCTTTTGTATTTTGCAATACTGTAAAAAAAGAGTACATTATTCGATTGTACAGCAACATAACGGTGTAGAATGCCACGGAAGCTTCAAGTATTCTTTTCGACCATTTCTTCTTTTGTACAGTGAAAACTGGTTCTTTCTTTGTGTGCCATTCTATTACGTTTTATTTCACGAAAGGAAACCTTAAAAACATGATTGAACGCTTATGTTCTGGTGGTTTTGGTTTATGTTTGGAAGGCATACGCTTATTAGAAGCGTATTTCACAGCACTCAACAAGCGCATCGTGTCATATTTCACTAATTGCAAAACAAACCTTTACAAATAGTAAAATTTACAAACAACAACACACGAGCGAATAGGAATAGTAGAAAACAAGCTGTCCAAAACTGTGGTAAAATTACGGTATGTGTGAATGCGAAATTAGTAAGCGAGAGTTAAAGAAAGCTAGTTCATACCACATAATTATTACTCTTAGCTCCCCGCATCCTGCTGCGATGCAGTTAAGTGCTTATGTATGTTGTAAAAGGGAAAAGAGGTTGAGTCAGCTTAGCTTTAGTACTCGCGGGAACTGGGGGCTCAACTTCAACTATATACATATAGGGAAAGAGATATATACAAATAAGCGCTGTAAAAACGGAAGCGGATCACCACACCCATTCAGAACCAATTTTTGTATTGAAATTATCACTTGCAAATGTGACACACCTGCTTTAGTGTGTGACGAAAGATAACAAAAGATAACCTTAGCAATACAAACAAAGCTGCTCTCTTACAACTGCTTACAAGATTATTGGTTGATAGTTAGGTGTAACATTTACTAACAGAACGTTTACTGCGGATTTAATTGGAAACAAAGTTACGTTGCATGTGCATTGTAGCGCTAAAAATGCAATTTAGTTTCTTATTGGGCCAGTTCGGTGACTAAATGGCAGTAGATAGCGTTGCGCGCTGAAAGCTCTTTCGTTGCACTGCATTACTCAAACACGTTTCACGTAACGTGTGTGAAATCGTAACGCGGTAGCAATTTGTTTCGATCAAACACACCCCCCTTCAACATTACTGCACCGCAATCGGGCGGCAATTAATTCGCAACCGTCAACTACTACTTGTGATAAACTAAGTGGAAAGAGATAAATATAACGAAGAAGTAAAAAAAACGCTATTCAGAATCTAAGCGATAACCGTCTCCTACTCGGATAACGGGCAACGGAGCACTAATTACGTGCGACAAAATCACGTTTAGCACTTAATGTGGGTATATGGGAAAAGAATCAATACAACAAAGCTAGACGTTGAAGGGATGCGCAGCCCCACACATACGCTTTACGCTACAGGCGGTGTATATTGTAATGTTTCGTTTATGTTATATGTCTCTTGCTCATACCAACCTTCATACTTTAGTAATGCATTATATATTTATCAATACTAACGTGGCCAATATCTACTAGCGCACGGAATACGTAATTGTTAGGCTACGTTATGGAACAAACTTCATATTAGCAGCTAATTTGTTTATTATCATTCGCAATACAACCGCAGAACAGCATCAAACTGTTTTCTAGTTGATAGGCAATATTGAACAGAAAAAAAAACTTTTTGCTGTTAAAACCGTTGAATAGGAAGACGAAAACTAAAAAAAGAAAAAAACACCGTGTAAAATTGAGCTTTAACAGAAACTTTTTTCCCCCATTGGCCACAAGAGCGATAAGACGCTGAATCGGTAAAAAAATGAAACTTTAAAATTGCAATAAAATAGGGTGCAACACACAGGGCTAATATGGGGGAAGCGCAACTTCCCCAAAAAGAGACAATTTTTACGCGTACACTTTACATGCACGATAAAATCAAACGTACATTTATAAAAATACATTTTAGGGGGGGTCCGTTACGAAATGGGGCGAGGTGGCACTAGGAGGAGGTGATGGATTTCGAGTACAGGATAATGATGTAGAATACTCACACAGCAGTAGGGAAGTGAAAATACACATAACAATACACACTCTTTATACGACACTTTCCTCAATCAATTATGATAGAGTGCAACATTGGCTGGCATATTATATATGAATTAAAGTACTTCATTGTAAAACCGTTTGGCTGGCTTAGTAAAATAATAGCGCGCCTATAGCGGTGTATTTAAACGACTATTGTATTATTAGTACTTTGAATAAACAGTTTTTTTTAAAAACGTATTCTCAAATCTCGTTGTGTTTCATATCACGCGCTACGACTCCAACAGGCCGACCTAGAGTGTTCCTTTAAAAACTACTCAAATCAGTTGTAAACTTTCAATCAGTATCCAATTGTTCCAACGTACGAATAGGGTGAAATAAAAGACCTTATGATCTTAAATTGCAGATTAATTAGATGTAAACTTTATGAACAATCTTATCCAGAATTGGTCACATGTTAAAATCCTATATTTGCGCCAAATATCCTATTTACTATTGAAGCAATTTTCATAGACAAAACACTATTATTTTCTCCTCCCAAACAGCATTGCAAAAACATACACACAAAAGTGAATTTGTATGATATATATGCAAATAAGATTACGTCTACCATGTTCTGTTGTTCTTTCCACCTATTGCACATTGGCTTACCGGCTCGGGTTAGAAATGAACCGGTGTCAAAGTCATTGACTCTGGAAGCTTTTCGTGGAATAATTTAAACATATTACACGGTTCCTGTAACCGCTCTTCTAATCATCTGCACAAGGTTAAGCTTGCTCGGAAAATGGTCAGCAATGCGGAAAATTACTGCAGCTGATTCGATTTGTCAGCGAATGAAGGTAATGACGGTATAGTAGTATCAAACTTAGGCAATAGTTATTTTATCGTCCGATTTTCCTCTTTCCAGAAACCTCGCATTGTCACGGTAAGAGCATAGAAGCTTGAAGAAAAAATATGGTGGCGTGCAGTGCAATACTTCCTAGTGGGATTGGTTAGGGTTTTGTGCATGCCAATTGACCACAGGCACCCTGGGGAAGCGAATTAATTATTTGCGATGGAACAAAAGAAAAAGTACTCACCCCAAGGGCTCTCGATATTTTCAGCCGAAACGTAAACTTGACGGAAATATCGCGTGTTGTGTGACCATTGTACAGCTTAGCAGTTGGCAGTGTTAATGGCACAAAACGTTTGAAAGCGCTGCACCATCTTTGTGTTAGATTTTTGCTGTGCAGGTGCATGTGCACCTCAAGAAAGCGTGTTACTGCAACGTTTATGCTATTCAGGATATTTTTACTCTTTGGATTCGGTCCACTCTTCGAACTCCGGATTTTATATATTTTTAAATTGTCATCTTGTTTATTTAAATAATCTTTAATTCTCGTCGCCGCTATCGATGATGGCTGTTGGTCATGTCATTAGCCTGACACCAGACAACCCAATAGTCAATGAGAAAGTTTGCAAACATTCTATAGCTTTAGACAAAAATGAAAAATTTATTAATTATTTCCACCGAAACACAAACTTGATTTTTTTTTAACCGTAGGAAATTTGCTGCATCGTGTGAATACCATTCCGGCGGCGGTATTTCGGGTTCTGGTGCTGTTGTTGCTGTTGCTGCTGTCGTCCGGAAGATCCACTCTGCTTCACGTCGTACATGTTCTGATGTTTGTTGATCGAGTTGCGCAACTTTCCGTGCAGCCAGGCCGCAAACGCTTCCTCGTTCGATTGGGCCTTCTGTCGCTGTTCCGCGGTACGACGCTGTTGTCGCTCACGGACACGTTGCCGCCGGGCTTCGAGTCGGCGTTTCTTTTCTTCCAGCTCCTCCCGTGACAACCCATACTCGGAACGGAAACCATTGTAGTACGGTAACTTTTCACCGGACGATTTCTTATGCCGACAACACTTCCGGCGGCAAGTTGACGATCGTTTTGCGCGATGCTCCTCAAGCGGACGTTCACCGTCGGATGATGAGTCGCGCTCATCACCGTTTTCGCTGGTACTCGCTCGACTGTGGTAATATTGCTCATCGTCATCATTATCGTCTTCGTAGTGTACTACGTTATGGTCGTTCCCGTCCTCTTCTGTGGGGTTCGTCTCTTCCGCTTGGGAATCTCCGGAACCGGATCGGGAATCTGCCTCGCTGCGATATGTCTTCAGTGGACTGCTGCTGATGTCCTCACTACTCTCCGGATTGTGGATCTCCGTGTCCATGCTTGAACCATCGGTTGGTTCCTCCTCCTCTTCCTCCTCGACTTGCTCCTCGTGGACGGTCTCTTCTTCCACCTCATCCTCCTCTTCCGACACTATCGATTCACCCTCTACACCAGTCTTATGTTTCTCCATGCGATCGTCTGTTCCTTCGCCGTCCTCGTCATAGTCGCCTGTTAGCTGTTCCTCTTCTACCACTATCTCCTCATCCTCCTGTTCCTGTTCCGGTGTCGTCCCTCGGTCATCTAGGTGCAGCTCCTCGATGATCGTGTCAGCATTTGAACCGTCCGCCTCACTGCCATCCCGGTGCACATCGGCTACTGTTTCGATGATGGCGTTCTTCTTTTGACCTCCTCCTCTACCACCACCACCACCACCACCACCACCACCCCCGCTTCCTCCGGTGTACCCGTCATCCTCGCTGCTATAATCGTCCGGTTCGTAGTCGACAAGCTGCTCCCGGAACGTTACCCGTCGCTCACCGCTCGCATGCTGACGTGGT
The DNA here is from genome assembly GCA_000349025.1 of Anopheles minimus. Taxonomy (NCBI): domain Eukaryota; kingdom Metazoa; phylum Arthropoda; class Insecta; order Diptera; family Culicidae; genus Anopheles; species Anopheles minimus. Next base: position 2,296,047 of record KB664165.1, read on the forward strand.
GAGGGAGGTGTCGGAATGGCGAACGATTCTTGGTTCGCTTGAATTATTTTTTCTTTGATGTTGTACTCGTTAGCAGGTCGTAGAACTAGATGCAAGTAGTGAGAAGAAAAAAAAGTAAAAGTTACCCCTTGTCAATCAACTAATTATATATGATGCTGTTACAACGCGTTAAACGAAATTAGAGTACAGTTCGTAAATTTGTTTGCTAGAAATTCACTTCGCAGTGAAATAAAAAAAAATCCACCTTTCACCTAATTTTAGTATATTTGTGCATTTGAATTCAACATGTTGGTTAACATATTTTTACTTTTACTTCATTTTTTAATTTTTAAATCCGTTTATTTTTTATTTTTTAAGGAATAGTGAAAAAATCGCACTATCCCTTCAAACACATTAGCAAATCAACTTTTTTTTTGGTTAGTAGCTCTAAACCTACTCGTACCACCAAGTGTTAGCAGCCTTGATGTTGTCATACAGGGGGCCATTCGTATCACATGTCACATGTCACGACCATTTTCCCTTCGTAACTAAGAAACGGTCGGGGCCAAATGGAACATTATGAAAACAAAATTTAAAAGGTGTTACTATTTTCAAAGCGTAAGTTGCTGCTACTACTGCCAAATACACTAATACACTATTTGTAAAAGTAACACATTTGTAAAAAGTGGTGCACTATTGCTACACTATTCTTTTCGTACACTATTCACATCATTTTGCGGGGAGAATAGATCTTCCATCCACGATCATGTTCTATTTGTTATAGACTACTCACAGTATCCTTCGTAGTCATCTTCATCGTCGTCGATCATGATGTATGGGTCCGTCTGTTTCGCTGTTCACTTCAGCTTGCTTTAGAGTAATCCCGTAATCCGTAATTCGATTCGTGTATTTATACAACTTCTTATTTAATCTTCACCTATTTTATTCTTGATCGATATCACTAACTAACTAAAAACAGCTTTAATCACTGCTAAAATAACTTCTGGTTAGAATGTTGTGCGCCTTCTAGCGTTTATCATACACGGTTCACAGGATCCGTTTGCGTTGGGATCTCACTCGCTCCATCGATAGCTAGTTGACAACTGAACGCGGCCTGGCTAAAGAACTTGCCCAGACCGAGCCCCGGCCGGTTGCCATCGGGACACGAAGACGGTTTTCGTTGCCAATTGCTGCACGTTTGTTTACGCGGCTTCAGGCGAATGTATCCTTCTTCGATGTGCGGCGTTTTCCATTCGGGTTTTGATTCGTACCTACCCAATGTGCGGTGTTCGAACCTCACGCAAGCGAATGACGTTACTAATGAATTAACGTACCGGTAATTAACATACTAATCGATTGGTGGCCAATGGTTAGCGTGCAGAACCTTTGAAAATGATATCACATTTTATGCCACCTATATGAAAGTACTTAAGGATATTTTCAATCCTCTACTCAAGGGTTAAAGTGAGCATAAAAGTGAACCCGTAAACAAATCATTGCACCCTCACATGGATGATAGACCCGAACGGGGCATATTGCTTCGGATACGGCTATTGATCAAGCGGAAGTACGCGGCGTTCAATTGAACCACGAGAACAAACGCACGCCCTCCGTCGGGGGTGCTCTCTCCTTCAGTGGTTGCAGTTGCTATGGCCAAAATTGTAAGGGACTCTGTGAGGGGTTTTTTTATAGTAATAAAATAAACAAAACAACCACAACGGCGCTGGTTAAGGGGAGATTGTCCCTGCTCGTCGATTAGTCTGACTTTGGTTCGTTAAGGGCGCGGGCGATGTGGTACGATGCAGAAACGATTGATTTATGCGCCATTAGGCGGCCGGTTTTGTGGTTTTGCAACGATGCGGATGATCTACAACCAGGTAACATCGTACAACCATCGGTTTTTCTGGCTGGGTCTGTCGTAGACATAATATTTCGAATTTCGAAGGCTCATCGTTGTTTTGCCGGTAAGGAAATCATTTCCTTGGAGGAAGGACGAGTACAGCGTACGAATGTCAATCGTTTGATTGCTGCTGGTTATGCCGCATGTAATGCAATGTTGCACAGTAAAAGAAACTAAAAACATCTATTTTAGAAGGACATTATTTTCCTGTCATTTCAATTTTCCAGTATTTGTTCTATCCATTTCAATCACAAGATAGACATAGTTATATATCTGCTGCTTCGGGAGAAATTTCAACATCTAGTCTGGAGTAAGTAGACCAGCAAAGCTATTTAGAATGAATTAAATTTATAGAACGTTTTATCTAGTATCTCTCAAAGTATCAAACCAAAGAAGCGTTCCATACCAACACCTTTATTAACAGATTTATGGTGTTTTTTAATAACACTCACATACCTGTTTGCATGCAAATGAATCAACCGTAGCTAATGAACTGGCAACATTTCGTTATGGTAACTTTCCCGGCAAACTAACCAACCGACAAACTATTTTGCCTCCTCCCGTACCTAGGCCCCCGTCTGTTGGAGCGAGTGAGTTAATTAAACTTTGCCTATCGCATCCGAAAATCGGACAAAATAAAACGTTCCATTTTCTTCACATTCCCACGCAAACGGATACATTATCCGCTTTCCCTCTCCACGCTAGAGCGGAACCCTCCCGATGTACTCCTAATAACAGCGGACACCATAAGCACTAGAAAAGAAAGTTTACAGCCACGTGTCGTACCGAATTCACTCGCCACATGGTTGACACATGTCAGCGTGCGCTGGAGCGCGGAACTTGGACCGGATGCTTACCACAATGCCATCAATCTTGATAATGTCCTGCTGCCTTCGCGTGGGAATTTCGTCCGCCGGGCACTTGAAGAAGACCCATAATTAAATCGTTCCACACTCCGGCTACCTTCGAGCAAAGGAATGGCTGAATGGTGCCAAAAAAGCATAAAATGAATCTGAACAGGAAAACTCCCGCCCAGTTAGTCCACGTGCTGCTCCTCGAGCGACCGTTAAAACACAGACCGTTGACGTTGAAATATTAACAAAGCGCACGGTAGTGAACGTACTACCTACTGAGGGTACCTACCAGTTCTCTGAACAAACAATGGCTCGGACCTGCCACTTAATACCGTTGAATCGCGATAGAAAGGTCCTCGAGGTGAGGGCTTAGTAATGGCCAAATGCCGAATGTGCTCGTTAGGATTGGTGATATGTTTATGTACGAAATCCAGCCACCAAAATTGTAGGCGTTCGTTTTAAGCAGTAAAAATATGTTTACATTTTAAGATATATATTGGAATACTTATTCTATAATGTGCTATTGGTTTCATAACAATTATCAAGATATTAACTGAATTTGTTAAAAGTTGAAATAATGAAATAGCTTAATTGAACAAAATACTTAAAAGCCCCTTTCCATCCCAAAGTATTTTATACAACCAGACCCGTGTCGGCTTTCATCAAACAGCATTTCGTTCGAACACCGTTTCAACATGCCACGGATTGTCGCACAACTTGGCAAATAATTACCATAATATGGTAATAAATACTCCCAACCTTTACTCCTGCCTAGTGCAAACACCGCACTGTCCATTCCATATAGTACTACTGACACACTACGAAGAAACATACAAAGCTTTAACTAAGCAAATGGAATTCTTCTTGGGGAACAGGGAGTAGAACTGCAAGTCCCCTCAGAGTAGCTTGTTTTTTTGTTTCGGAGTACACCTGAGCAATTCTATCAATTTATTGCAGAGGGAGAAGGAACCTCAAGAAGGTAAAATAAATGGCGCTTGCTTTGCATTTACCTTCCACCTTACCTTATCTTCAACCCGCTGCCAGGCAATCCAGTCAACGACCTTTTCGCTTTCTTCGATTTCCCCCATTAGAATCTGCAAAAATGGTAAGAGCCACGAGGCTTTTTCTGTCCATTCAATAATGGTGTGACGTCACTAGCAGTAGCACAAGCATCCATTATACTAAAGCTATCGACAGGCACCGTCCTACTTGCGTTACTTTCACACTTCCAATCACAAGGACGAGGTTGATCTGTATCGGCAGGGGCAAAACACGCTAGAATAAAAATAGTATAATTAGTAGACAAATGGCTGACGCACACTGTGTAGCACTGTGATGGTGTTCCCAGCAAATGCCAATTGCTTTACAATCAGACCTTTCGACCTTTACCGTACCTTCTTCTTTTCGATAGGTTAGCCATTTTCTTACCTCTGGCTAATTAAATCGTAAAACAATTTTACGCCCTTTGCTGCACTTGGAACGCGAGAATGCCGATGGCTTCGATGGTTACTTTGATACCACAAGGAAAAACAAGGTGGTGACAAGTTCTGCAACGCTGCAAGTCGTACAGCAGACAGAAACACGGAACCTCAGTTGGCTATAAAATCTTGAAATGACGGAGGATTGAGACTTCACATCACAACAGAAGCAGAGTAAAACATATAGGCGCATTGTTCAAGGGAATACATACTTTTGGATACTATAAGGTAAGAGATATATTGCCCATTGATACAACACAGGGTGTCCAGCCAACCTGGAAACCCAGAAATCAACCTTGCAATTAATTTTACCAGGAAAAACCGGGAGTTTCGCCACAAACCCGACCGATTTCTCCAGCTGGCGTTCCAATTCCACAGCCGAGTTGCAAAATTCCTGTATGTAATTTCCACTGTATGATTGCACAGTTCCAATATCCATTTGAAACACTCCAGAGAGTCATTCAGAAGTTACATTATGTGAACCCTGATTTGTCCATGAGGAATTGAAGCGAAGTGAACCTAGATAAACTAGGAAAAACCGGGAAAAACGAGAATCATGCCCTGACATGCCGGTAGTTCTACTAAGACATTTTTAGAGATTTTCTTGGACACCGAGTGCCCACAAGTTGGGTCACTCCATGCTTCCTGAAGATGCTAGAAGCCTACGAAAATCAATTTTGCTTATCAGTTGAATTTCTTCTTTTTCTATGGCACTAAAACCTGGAGAGATATTTGCCTACCATTTCTGGCTATCATGACTTGAATTTGTCCGCAGGATAGTATATAGCATAGTCAGTCATGTCGTATGAAGAGGCGCTGCTATCTCCTCTGAGCAGATAGACAAAGAAGATGGTAACAATTTTTCTTTCATTTGACTACATACATACATTTCGCTTATAAAACGCATGCACAGTTTGCTTCTTTACTATAGAGCACTATTTGTACTCTAAGGGGTATTTTTCATCTGCCTCTGTTATTTTTTTGTTTATTTCTTGTTCTTTTTTATATATTTCCGTACAATTGTTTTCCCATTTTGTCAGCAATTTGCAATTGTAGCTCTCCTGTTTGCTTTCACAACAATCCATTAACCCCCCCGCTCTGTATCGCGTGATGGTGGTGCAGAGAGAGAAAGAACTTGGGTACGTTCCTAAACCATCGGTTCGTTTGAACTTTCCTGTGAACTTCTTGTACAGTACATGCTTTGTTTATTTGTTGGTTAGTTATGTATGTTTTTAACTAAGCGTCTTTTTTTTATATTTCCGGGTCTCGTTTCCTGTTACGTCCTACTGTTATGTTTTGGCTTCCATTCCACATGTTTCTATTCTGATTGCAGTTCGTTCTGTGTTTGTCGGACAATACTTGGATTATTACAGGTTTTGTAGGCAGGTTTCTGATGGATCATTGTTTGTCTTTTGCACTTTTCTACACGAGAATACTAGTTTGCAACGGTACATCATGTCAGGTTCAATTTTCAATAGCTCCACCACCATGCCCTTGTCTAGTCCGTTCCAGTCTGTTGCAGTTCGGTTATGCATTGTTTTGAGATTTCGAATAGTGCATCGAATGACTGTAAAGAAGGCGGGATTTCCAATGTTTTTCAACGAGAGAGGCTAACGTCCGTTTAAATGAAGCAAAGTTAAGTAAGCTGTCACAGATCATAGAACAAGCGCCGAAAGTAAATCCAGCCAAATGCGTACATGTACAAGAAATCTACAGGAAGCCCAGAAGGATGGACGACGTATGTATGGAGTTTCCCCTATATCACTGTAGTGCGGTCGCTATTTTTTTTTTTTACAAATCATGTAACACCGAACAACTAAGACTTGGGGAGTTTTGCATGCAAAAACCAAGTCGATTTTTTTTTGCACGAGATTATTACAAGTTGCTTTTCTAGCTTCGGTTTATAGTTTCCCTTTCTTTTACGGCTGGCATTAGTTCCTTTCCTTTACTTCCACTTGTATCCTCTCTTTCTATCTCTTTTGCTCTCTCTCTCTCTCTATACCTCTTTTATTTAATTTTGTTTTAGGGTTTGAATTAGCGTATTTGTTTCACAGTTTCCGTCACTCTATCTTCACTCTCCCTGTTTCGACAAATTAGCAAATCCTGTCCATAATTACATGTATATATATATAATGTTATTCACATATATGTTGTGTTTTGTTTTTCGACCACACCACACCATTCGTGCTAATTACTATTTTACGCAACACAGTCACCACGCTTCTCCAAGCATTACCGGCCAGACAGACAGAAGAAAGTACTGTTGTGGTTAACCACAAAACGTAATCAATGTGGCTTTCTCGCTTTTCGCATTTGCATGCATCAGTAGCTGCAGTAGAGCAACGAGTTTGAGTATCAACCACGATTACGTTTTATCCTTATTACTGCCATGCACATGCACACAATTTCTCTAGTGTGTGTGTGTGTGCGCGTTTACAGTGTTGTTAAAATAGAAACGTGTTGCTTTCCTTTCAATCAACTTTTCCGTACGGAGCCACCTTGGTTCGTTGGCGTTTATTGTGGTTTTGAATTGTCAATTTTTATACCAAGTTTCACCCCTCCCAACATATCCTTAACCGCGAGGCCTCTTCTTATTTTCTTTAGTGACTCTACAACCATTAGCAATTGTTGGTCTGTCTGTTTTGCTTAACGGATAAGTTGTTTCATGGTGCACTCGTTTCCACCACCCGTGCTAGACATCAGGGGTAGCCTTTTATACGAATTTCGAACATTTTAAAACCAACTTTTTTCCTTTCATTCTTCCTTCGTTTCATTGGAATCGATCAAATGATACAATTTAATCCGGACTTTGATTTGCGTTCAACGATACCTTTCCTCTACGCTGTTACATTGATACTTCCTCTTCCACGTGGCTTTGTACAGACGATAGGCTATTCAAGCTTTTAAGGACAAAGGCCATCCGCATAACTACCAGATGGGATTCTTTTCAAAATCCCGTCCGTTACCTCGTTTCCCGTTATTCAAACAGTTTTCCATTATCGCTTCCTTTTGCATGTGATAACGTAAACCATGAAAACGTTAATGTCGATAACAAAATGAATGTTTGCCAATGGGCATGACAATGGATATGCCCCTTCAAATCCCAGGGGGTAAGTGACATGTTGGCAACTTACGCGATTACAGCCGGGCGGACACATTTCTACGAAACAAAAGGCTTTAAAGCATATGAAGCATGTTTGCCTACCATCTGTACAAACCCTATCACTAGACACCTTCTTTTTTCAGTGTATCTATCTTATGTTGGTTTCTCCAGCTTTGAAAGTTAGGAATATACTTCTGCTGCGTTAATGTTTGCTACTGTTTTCGTTTGTCTTGTTTTTGTGACTGTACTACTGTGATAAGTTCTTTGCTGTGTTAACGTCAGCTCTAACAGGCGCCCATTTCGCTCGTTCTCTCTTTCCCTCTATCTTCCCGTTGCGCAAAAGTGTTGCTACATTTTTCTACTTCGTTTAATATGTCAGGTTTCATGAATGTTACCAGTGTCTTCTGCTTCACTTGCGGTTGTTTCCGTTAACCTTTTGCGTCCCATATCTTGTTTATGTGTTGCGTTACGTTGCTTTATGCTTATCTCTAGAGGAAGTTCTATTAAGTTTTGCGAAAACCATACATATAGTCACACACACGCACACGTACACGCTTTGCATTTCGCAGTTCAAACGAGATTTCCACATCCCTCCGCCCGGAACACCGCCGTTCGATGCTTATTTTCGTCGTTTAGATGAGAGGGGATGGGGTTGGGGGTTACTTTAGGAGCACGCTCCTATACTCTCTAAAGTGTAGCACACCCGCGCACAATACTGTGACTCTATATATCCGCGAGGCTGTACAGCTTCACCCACCCTTCAGCCATATTTTCTCTTTTAAAATCACTCCAACTGCCAAACTGGCGCGCGGAAGGGATGCGACCCCCTACTATCATCATCATCGACGTGCAGAAAGGTACATTATTTTTAAAATAACACCTCACCATTCGTTTGTAGTAACCAGTAGGTTCTCCGACCATTACCCAACAACGTCCTACCGACACTACCGACGACGACCGACGACGACCTTTGCGGCAATGTTTACTAAATGAACGTCTGGTTTTTGTTAATGTGTATGCATGTTTCTCATTTTCTTGCTTTTATATATTTCCTTCTCTAACTTCCGGGTTCGATTTTTCGTTTTTTTAAATATAATTAATCCAAAACTTAGCTGATATTGTTCTCCATCACTACCCCCTGCTTGCATGCCGTGTTACGCTTTGCTGCTCACTATTGTAAACTGTTACACTTTTGACTGGTGGTTCATTTCCAAGCGCTGGGAGAAATAAACCTAAAAACGAGCTGAATAGTTACGTACTTCGGGGATTTTACATGAATACAAACACGACGCGTAAAAAAACTATAACGATTATATGCAAAATCATTCCAATCACATTTTCTACACTGCTGTCCTACTCTTGTCTCTACTCTCTCTCTCACTGCATTCTGTTCGGTTCTAACGTGTTGGTACACCTTCTCCAGTTTTCCCAAATGTCCCTGCGATTCAAAATCATTATGCAAGATTACGGATCTACATTTTGCTTTAGCACTTTGTTGCTGTACTGCAATCATTACTCAACTGCAATCTTACAAGCGACCGGAAACACAGAACCATCATTCAAGCGCTCAAATCGGATCGTTCGATTTAATACACGACACGAGTCCGACCGTCGTCCTGAAGGGACCGCGAGCAAGATTGTGGATGGGAACGGATTCATGTTCCACATTGAATATATTCATCCTACATAAATCGTTTGATTTCTGCTTGTAAACAGATATCCCGGGACAGTGTGTTAAGAAAATGTGAAGTAACAGTACGAACCGTAATGGTAGTAGTTGTAGTAGTAGTAATGTGAAAACTACATTTTTCTTCAACCACACATACACTCACAAACCACATTCAGCAAGTGGATTTGGTTGAAATGAATGCAAAAAAAAAACTAGACCGACTATAATTTATATAGAATGAAAAATGAAAATCTTAGAAAATTTAAAGTAAAAACAAAAGAAAAGAAAAGAAAACATAATTATGATATGATGCGCCGCAATCAATCTTTCAACATTACAAATTTAAAGGAAATTCAATTCCGAATCAATACCTCCTCACACGTGACGACGTTGTCACTGAGGTAGATAATGTATCCCCCACTTTGAGAATGCACTACCTTCCATCGTGTCCCGTTAAGTGCAAACCAGCAGCGGCAAAAGCGTGGTGGAAAGTGTGGGTTTTTGTTCCTCTACCTTGCAACACCAGACACACTAACAATGATGCGCAGAGAGATTGGAATTCATCATCATACTGCCAAAGAACGTAGAAGCGTGAGATCTGCTTCTCAAAACGACTTTGTTCCGAAATCATTAAAACCGATCTGCTGGAAACCTGCTATAGTCGAATGTGAATAGTATTGTTGCTCTCGTTTATCGCTAGGCTCTTCATTTTCACCGGACGGATGATTGGAACCGAATGATCCGCCGCACAGTACTTTTACTTTTGTTTTGATGTTTAATGTTTCGTCTCTGGTGCACCATTTGCGCATATCTTTTTATCCTTCCTATTTTTTCATGAAAGCAGAACTGAAACAGAGTTGTTTTCTTTGTTGTTGATTGGGTCGGCAAATGGTCTTATTGCAACCAACCTTTTCTGATTCTGGTCGTTTTTCCTTTCTCCGCTAGTCTATAATTTTCCCCCATATAGGTGGTGTTAGGTGTAATGCTCTACAAATCTTTTTGCTATCTTCTCAGCTATTTTACAATAATGGTAGGAGCACTTTTTTAGATATGATGCAACATATTAACTGTTCTTTTTTTTCAATTACACGTTCCGCTTTTGTTTTGCTTGTTTTTTTTATCCACCTCTATTACTTTTCATCATCGCACTTCATCTGCGAATGTATTTGGCGGATAAAACAGTGTTGTGCAGTACATAATGCTGCATTATTTCTAACGCAAATCAATTTAAGCCTCCCGATGATTGGCCTCTAGCTGGAAAGCAAACCGAGTTTTGCCAAGCTTCTATACGATTGATGGTGGTAGGCAGACAAGGCACAGAGCCAATCCTTGGGTTTTAACGACAACTTTCAAATGGCGTTTGGTGTTTATGTAACTGAACTCATGGAGAAGTTATCGCCATCTACGACGAAGAGTATTCTTCGGGAAGATTCTTTAGCGTTGCGGGTTTTGATGACGAGAAGGACAATGTGGATTGTTCTTCTCTAACCATTACAGGAATAGGACACTATGCAATGTAACATGTTCTGGCCTTTGTGTAGTATTCCTGGTGAAAGTTTCTGTATCTGCATCTGTTTGCAGTTGTACTACCACAGGGATGTGTGTGTTAACGTATTCTTGTCATATAGAAGCCAGCCATCTGTTGCTTGCTGTCTGTCACGTGCACATACAACTTCTTCATCCGCAGATATCGGTATACATTCTTGTTATGCATACTTCAGGGATTTTCTTTTGCGTTTCTGTCTCTATCTGGGATGCAGCGCTACCGCCATGGACATCCACACTAGGAGATGGAGACTAAACCTTTGCCAGGTGCATCAAGCTGACGCAAGGATCTTTTTTGTATGTTGCTGCTGCTGCTGTTGCTGTTGTTGGTTTAGTGTACACATATACGTATATCATAATTGGTGCACAATGGATCGATCCGTTGTTCCATGTCACACACTGCACAGTTTTGTTCCGCACGAGCGGTACATAGCGTTTAGTACCTTTTTTTAATCATTTTTTTCACATCTTCCCACTGTATATGCTCTCGCTCTCTCTTTGTCGTTTTTTTATGCAAAATTGTGGGATTGATGCAGCAGTTTTGACGTGTTCCGATAGTACGATACGTCTTCTCCCAATAGTGGCTTTTAATCGCGGGGCAAGGGAATTACACATGTGCACATGAAACTGTTTTTCGACCGAGTGCGCACCTCTGCTATTCCTTCGCTGCATTTCACTCATTCAATCTACTGGTTTTTTTAGGACAACTTTTTTGTTCACCTCCTTCACTTCCACTTTGCTCAATCGTTTATATGGATCTAGTCAGCTTTCTAAAAGTAACAGAGTATCCGTGGTGATCCCGTTTCCGTGGCATTATTTACCTGCAAAGAAAAGGAAAGATTGATATCAATGCACGTACTGTTTGTTTACCGTTTCTTATACGCATAGTATGCATTTTCACATTTGCATGGGCTATGTTTGGGATAAATTTAATCAAAATTGTGTCTAGTACCTGCCGCCACTTCTATGACCGCTGGTTGCTGCTGATCCTGACTGGTAGGTGCAGCAGTCGAGGCTAGTTGATTCGACTGTTGCTGCCCACCGGCATTAGAGTTGCTGCCGGATGCGTTTTGCTGCTGTCCACCTGATCGGTTATGCGACATGCCATTGCCACCGTTCAACTGATTGTTACGATTTCCACTGCGGCCCCGATAGTTATTACCACCACGGTAGTTGTTTCCTCCGCGATGGTAGTTGATGCCACGGTGGAAGTATCCACCTCGTCGGTTGTATCTATTAGATATTAAAAAAAAAACAGAAAAGGTTTGACTAATTTCCGAACTTTCCGTATGTTTAACCAAATGACACACTCACCCGCCACGTCGGGTCGATCCTACGCCGAATGTTTCCGTGTTCAACTTGCGCTCCTGGCGCCAATCCGTACGCTGTTGTTTACCTTTCGCGCGTTCTACCGCCTCGCACGAAATGTTGTCGAAGAAAGACTTTGCCTTGTCGTAGCAGATAACATCTTCCTCTTCCTGCTCATGCTCGCCAGCACCAGTTTCGTTGCCTGAATCGTCCTTCTTGTCCAGCGTTTCGGTAGTGATCTGTCCAGCCCATGGGTTGAACCATTCACACAAAGGGAGATAAACGCGACGATAAATGTAAGTAAAAGACAATAATGTTGATATTATTCGTTTCACACCGTTTCGCGCACTAACTAACAACATATCAAATGTTTTTGCTATCAAGAGACGATACGCTTCATTTGATATGTATGTTGAAAGGCGCACAATTTTCCACTAGAGAGGATATGGTAGATATGAGAAAGAAGATGGTAGACAGCAAAATTTTGATCTTTTTTTGCAAATTTTGTGCCAGGTTGTATTTATGGTGCAAAAGTCTGATCATAGCCGAATACATCCAAAAACAATTGTTTTATGTCTCACCGTCCTCTTTCATTTTATGAACAGTATCATTTACGTATTCATAGAATAAAATTACTAAATCATAACCACAAACAAACATAAAACGTTACGAAGTTATTACACGCCTTTTAATTTTTTTTGTTAAATAAAGAACAACGAATGCAAAAGGCAAAAGAAGCAACATTAGTAATAATTACCTTTATGTAATTATGCGTGTTTGCAAGAAAAAAACAATTGCTACAACTTAAGCATATCTTAATTGTGTTTAAAGGAAGCCAAATCTAGCATACACATTCAAACAACATTTGACAACAACGAAAACAATAGCTGAATAGAACAACAATCCTTTTTCCGTTTTATATTTTCGTGAACAAAGGAATTTAATACTTGTATGTAGCATTGTAACATTTTGTGAATGCGGAAATTAGAAGACTTGCTAAATAATAATGTCAAATGTCTCCGGCATGAGCATAGCTATCATAAAACTGATCTTCAGTTACCAGTAACGTTTGGAAAAGTTTTTTGTTTAAATAACGGCATTTGATTCACACCAAAAATTGAGCAAAAAACCTTCAACAAGAGCCATCATCTTCATTCATTTTTCGGGGACCTGGGAACACGGCAGCTTGTATTCTGGTAAATACAGCCGCGTACGTTACTGAAAGCGAACCAGTAACTTGGACAAGGAGCAATGAGGGATTAGGGTAAGAAATAAACATAATAACAAATGAAAAAAAGAAAATACCTGCTCCGGCTTCAACTCTTCGCCCACCTTAAGTTTAGAAAGCTGCGATTTTAGCTCTTCGAATTTGCTATTGGCTTGTTCGAAATCGTAATCATTTTCGAACTTTAGCAAATTCTTTGCACGCTGTCCTCCCCCGGTACCACCGGTACCACCCTGCAAGATGCGGAGAAAAGGGTTTCAATACAAGCTGTTATACGTTTTCCTTTTGCGCCACTCGTACCTGTTGCTGCTGCGGTTGACCAATGTTTCCACGCGGACGGCGCACAATGTTGTTACCACCGTTGTTTTGGTTTTGATGGTTACGATTGTTGTTCCATCCGCTACGATTTTGGCCCCCCTGTTGCTGCTGCTGGTGCTGTTGCTGCTGTCTTGGCTGCAATGTGTTTAACAAACGTCAGACACATATGTATCGAGCGTAAGATCGTATACGTCACAAAAAGTGTACCATACCTTGTAATTTTCCTTCATCTGATTGTCGCTACCGTGCTGCTGTTGTTGCTGCTGCTGCTTACCAGAATCGCGTCTCTCTCGCATGTTGTTGTTCTGATGGTTTCCTCGGTGTTGGTTGGTTTTGTTGCGCTGATTATTGTTGCCACCGTCACGGTTGTTCTGTTGCATCATCTGCTGGGACTGTGACTGTCCATGTTGATGCTGTTGCTGTTGCTGCTGGTTCGTCTGCACAGCAATGTCCACCGTTGGACTCTTACGCGACAACATGTTGCTCGGTGTTCCCGAACGCGATCCGCTTCCTGTTTATTTTTTACGATACATTAATCGACAATCGTTAAATATTTTTCATTGAATCTCGCATTTTGCTAACACAACGTAAACACCATGTTAATTGTTTCTTATCTTTTTCAAACTAAATTATATTAAAAAAAGTCAACAGCTTAATGTAAATAAAAATTAAGCGTTAACACGAAATAAATTTACCAACTATAAAATAGATATAGAAAAAGCAAAACAGATGCTTACACAACACGACTAAGCGAAAGAATTAATAGCGTGTGCGAAAAGAAGCGATGAACATAACAAGCATACTAACGAATAATGTACATGAAATAGCAATCAGTGAAGAAGGCGTATGTCCGGCATGGGTTTAATGAGAAAATCGGCGCCAACAGCAACATCAGCGGCAGCAGACATGTTGAGCTAAGTAAACTTTCCTTTAAAATTTGCTCTATTATCAATACTACCCACATTTCCAATAAAATGTCTGAAACTATCTCAGCCAACCCAGGAATGAACGTTTTATTTGAAAGTAACATTTAAAACGATTCAACTAGTAACAGCTATAATGGGTCGAATAAAACTAATAAAAAAGAATTCGAAAACGTTAAGCTAATGGATGAATCAAATGAACAATAGTACAGTAACGGTCAAGCATAGTAGAGAACAAATCAACAGCAAAAGACTGACAAACGACTGTGGAAAGCAAAGGTCGTGTGGAGATGTACCAAGATGCTGCTATTCAAAACAATAAATCGAGCACAACGTCCAACGTAGGCACGATTCGTTCTCATACATACAGCAAGCAGGAAAAAAATGAAGGAAAGCATCAATATACAAAGGAAGGAGTAACCATTATCGTATAAACAAAGCGTTATCGCTAGCTTGATAACAAATGCATTCGCTTAATGGTGTGAAATGTTCGTACATGAAATTATTGCACAAATGCTGTAGACCCTGACTAGGCTTGTAAAGCGTATCATTTAACGCAAAAAACGGGTTCTATGCTAGAAGTTTTAAAATTCCTAGCGGTAATGATTCAAAGTTTGAAAAAATATGAACTTATAATACGAAAGATCATGCAACAAAAAAGGCAGTAACGAATGAAACGAAAAACGTATGGAATGCTAAAGGAACCAGAACGAAAGCAGAATAACTTAAGCAAATAGAGCAGCTGATATCATCAATCGTTTATCCGTATATGTAACAGAAAGGGTTCGACATTGTTTATGGTACATTAATCTTTCATTTGTTCCTCTTGCGTTAAGGCATTTTTCTGTTTTTCGATTATACAAAACATGGTGCTCAGCATCGTTTTTCTTCCCACCTTGTTGGTGCCGTTGATGCGTGTGCTGTTTGGCAGTACGTTCCACAGCTACACCGCTGAAGATGGTCGGGACACCTGAAGGTCCGCGCTCATCGACAACAAGATCATTCTCATTGGCAGAGGGAAGTGCTGATGCCGATGGCATTCCGATCGATCCAGAGGAAACGATTGTGGGAAGAAAAGCCGATGGCGATTGTTGCTGTATCGCACGGGCGGCGTTCGAGCTATTGGTTAGTAACCCGGAAGGAAGATCTTTCTTTGGCTTGGATCCTTTCGTAAACATTTCCAACGCCTGGTTCTGCTGCTGCTGCTGCTCTGGTTGTTGATTCAAGCCATTACCATCGGTTACGCCATCTTCACCACCAACAACAACAAATGAACCACCACCAATAAACTTATTTTGTTTCGCAATGAAGTAATTCGATAGCATACCTCCGAGATTGTTCATTCCGCCAAACGCGTTGTATGGCTGACCGGCACCGGCGCCACCACCACCTCCCATCTGCGGGGCATGGCCGGGTGGTGGTGGTCCACCCATCGGTCCACCGGTAACGGGCGGGCCTCCACCCATCGGGCCACCGGGTGGTCCACCGGTGGGCGGTCCTCCCATCTGCGGAATCATGAAGCCCTGCTGGGCCGGGTAGCTCGGTTGGCCCAGCTTATTCGGCATCGGCATCTGCGGACCCTGCTGCGGTGGCAGATGCATCTGCATGATGGCCGGATCGTTCGGGACCGGGTTGTTGTTGATCACCCGAATATCCTTGATATCCGACCCGCGGAAAAGGATATAGTCGTAGCATTGATTCTGCGGCGCAATCGGGAACTGTGTTTCCCGATCCTCAGTACCATACGACTTGACTGTTGTGAAAGAAATAACATTAAGAAAATTAGTCCATGTCGCCTTTATGTTGTTTTCGTTATGTTTTTTCAAATATTTTTTGATATACACACGACTTGAAAGCTCATAGGGATGTATCATGAAGGATATTACATTCTGTATTTTATCAAAATGGACCCAGAGCTTTTTGAGCACATGATAATCAGTATGGACATGAAGCCTCCATTGCAATTTACAGTTGGAGGACATCTTGTTTTCCTCTGATCATGTTACAATTGCATGATCCTTATTTCTAGTTTGACGATCGGCATCTTTTTGCTACCATTATTTTAATTAATAGAACAAAAAAATAATTTTTAATTTTGCATTCGTTGATAACTGTCGGAACTATTGTGTTCTACGGTTATAAAACCTCTTTCTTATGGGATCTTCCCGTGTAACACTTACCTCGTGCAAGGGCGATTGTGCATCGCTCCGGATCAACGGTGAACAACAGTCCCTCATAGCGGATATCGGCTTTCGATATCAGCGAGATGCAGGAACCAATTTCCGGCATGGGGCAACTCATCGTGAAGCCTTGTCTAGCTCACTTTTTCCGGTGTCTGTTCTTTTTTTATCTTCTGCTATTTAGCGGTCAAAGACCGCGTCTGCGGCGAGACGATGAAACGTTCCACACCACCTGTGCCTTCCGCGCACCTTTCTCACACACCGAACACACTTTCGCCACTGGCAGGGTACTAACGGTGATCCACTATCGTACACACTACTGCTGTTTGAAACACACAACTCCTGTGCCACCAGATACAACAATGCGTTGGGCTACCACTGATAATATATCCAGTGCCAGACGCGTACAATGTGCTGTGCGCTTGGGAAAAGCTGTGAAAAGATGCGAAGAAAATAAAGACCAATAAGCAATGCGTACCACCCACAAAAGGTTTAACTACGTAAATGACGCTAAAAGAGGTTAGGAAGATTCACGCGCTTAACTACCGGCGCGGCGCGCGTGCCCGATAGTTGCGTGTGAGAAGATACGTGATCACGAGATTGCCATGATACCGACTAAACTTGAACCCTTCCCGCAGTGTTCCTGCAACGCTCTATTCCATGATATTGTAAATTGTATTGAGCCTTATTGCACATTTAATCCTGTGTGGTGATGACTTTTTTAAAAGTGGCTTTCACTTCCGGTCACTGGAGCAATGGCGCCTGAGAAGATTTGATGTAGTATGGCTGCGGTATAGGGTCAAGCGCCGATGAATGTTTGGGCACCGATCCTAAAGACCTTTAATTCGTTGAGTTTCGATCGACAACAGCTTGAGGAAATTTTAACAAACGTCTTACTACACTACCACCTGATGCGATTCTAGAACACACGGCCGTATGAGCCACTTCAACTTCACGGACCTCTGGCGGCGATTGAAATGAAAGGATATTCCGATCGAAAATGCGTTTCACACGCATGCAGGCGGCTGAAGGATGAAAAGATGCTAACTTGGATCAGAAGGAAGAAGGTGGTGGTCGTTCGAACGGTATACGGCGACACATCGATGGTGGTGGTGATGGTGATGACGATGATGATGCTGATGACGAGAGTAATTCAAAGATGGACGACACACGAAAAGGGAAACGGACACACATACGAAAAATAACGAGCTGCTTCTCTTTCTAGCTTCGCACGTTCAAGCGAATAAGTGAGTGAGCGGGTAATGAGCACGGACCGGGAAGTAAGTGTATGCGTATGCGGTGCAAACACACAACCTTCTCCCAGTGACAGCTGGGAAGGCATGAACGGAGCGGCACTATCGAAACGAGCGAGAGCGAAAGAGATGCGTATGCATTGGGGAGGGGAAATAAAAAGGCTAGCAGAAAAGGAAGAACACCGCGACCGCGATTCCTGCGTGCACGAGTGTCGACTTTCAACGGCAGCTGGCATTAATTCTAAAGTAGCCTCTAAACGTCCCAAAACTATGCTGCCCGAATCGTCGTGGCATCTTTTCTACCAATCGGCACACCGGGAACCCTTGAAATGCTGATTCCGTGGTTCGCCCTTTCGATGCAAAGACGCAAATTTGGAAACTACACCAACACTATCACACACCGGACACCGGAGAAGCGAAGAAGGAACGCATCTCTTTCGGGATCGATGGGTCCGATATAGTTTAGCAAAAACGGATTTACACGACGGTGGTAGTTCTCGTTTCCAAGTACGCATTCCAACTCAAATGCAAATGCTTTGCCCAGCACACATCATCACACAAAGAGCGACACATACATAACCGCACAAACACAAAGCGAGCGCACTCTCCCGGCGAAGACGAGGTGGACGAACAAACACGCTTGGGCGGGTGAAGAACGGAACGACACCGTCGCCAACTTCCCCAGAGCGGTGCTGATTCCGCAAGAGGGAAACCAACCTGCTTAGGAAACGCAAAAACAACACGCCGCGGTGCGCCACAGCGATACAATTTGGCCACTGCACAACTCACCACCGCTACACCGTACACGCACGTCGTAGAACCGCTTTGCGAAGCGCGAATTTCCTCGCGACACGCCGAAAAGACCGAAGAAAGGAACGCGCTGTTCTATTCCGCACACTCACTCCTCTGACGTTGTGAAAAAAACGACAGCGCTTCAATGAAAGAACAGTACCGAAGGGTGAGTTCGGGGTGGCGAGTACAAACGAATACGGCACTCAAGATACCGTCCAAAAGCGGCCAACGCGATGACGACGAGCGTGCGTTGCGTTTAGGCGCGATGGTTGAAAAGCAACACTTTCCGTTGATATGGCACTGTAGCAATACGGTGAATGATTTTCATACAATACTTGCAAAATGATAAAGGAGTACTTCAAACTAATATAACACACCATGAAACAAGCATTAGAAAACTGAAAAATGCTTTGAATAACTAAAATGTGGCAATGATTTTATCCAACAATCGGGTACTAAGTATTGGTGCTACAATTATACACATTGCTCAAATCGTCCGCCAGCTGTCAAAATTGAGCAGCGCAAAACGTCCAATTCAATTTGATCGACGAGCAATCGGAAAATCGATCAAATGCGCGTTTGCGTACTATTTTTTGCAAACAAATAAATTGTAATTTAGCTTTTTGTAGTGTTTTGTAGAAAGATTAGTCCTAGAATTTGAAAAAAATAACCCTTCATGCTGTCCACAAGACACTTAATTTTATCTAACCACGAGTGGAGCTGAGGGCGCATTGCAATAGGAACAGATATAATTCTACAAACGAACAACAATCCGTATGATTGTACTGAAATTAGAAAAACAGCATTCAAAATGCAAATATTTAAAACAAGAAACCTACATTGATCAAGAAACATTCGATCATCAGTTGTTTTTTTGTGGAAAAATGTTCGGCTATCAAAGTTCACCTGTCAACATTCGCGACCGCAGTAGGGGAAAATCGAGCGAAAACTGTCAAAAACGGCACCCGTCGACGAACACCGCCGGCGCGGGTAGAAAAGGTGCAGAAACGAGACGGCAAAAGCGAACACGAAACGACGGTATCGAACAGAGTGTGCGAGGAATCTTTCACTTTGCCCCGTTGCAGTCCAATCATGGCGGCTTTCGTAGGACGAATTTGTGGATCCGGATTGTTGAGCCCGAAAAGCGGTGCTACCTTGCAGAAGGTCGGTAAATACGCGATGTCCTTAGATGGGTTTTGTGGGACGAAAAAGTGTGTGTTGGAGTCGGACAGGTCACCGAATGTCCTGCCCCGCTACAAGTGGTACCATTCCGTCAGAGCCGTGTTGCGAGAAGAACCCGTGCAAAACGACACCCACCCCCCCTCTCGTGGTCGTGTGCACCCACCTCCACCGTGTGCAGTGCAAGAGGGGTGGTTGTAACGCAGTGAAGAGTATCCGATAGTGAGAAAATGTTGTGTAATCACAGGACTTGCTGAATGAATGGTCCGCAATGCTGGATCAGGGTCGCCTGTTATTCTTCGGTAGAATGACCTGAATGGTCCGGAATTGTGAAATCTCTCCTCGGTATGCACAACACGATGGGGGAAGAAAAATATGTTCATTGCGAGAAACGTCACGAGAGGGAGACGATTCGTTATGTTATGCTGTCCATGCTGCAAGAACCCGAATTATGTGGCATGATAAATAATTATTTCTACGTAATGATCATTGGAGGCTGAAGATTGGCCAAATATTTTTTATTCGAACCCTAAACATAAGAGAACGGAAACAATGTTACAAACGGGTGGAATACGGTTGTTTTTCTTTTTCGCTCGCATTATATAATTCTTGCGAAGGGGAACTACAAAGAAGGGAGATCGAAGTGATTCTTCATCAGTGTTAGGGGGCAATGCATGGGTGAATGCAAACGATTTGAAAAGTTTTAATTAACGATCAAATTGTTGTGTTTCTTTCTCTAGGTACAAAATTTCTCCACGACCCGCGCCTGGACCAAAAACCAGAAGGTATGCAAACTTTTGCATCTGTTTTCATCTGTCAATTTGTACTGAAACTCCTTTTTGCTAATTATTTTTGTAGGTTGCTACTGCCGCTGGTGTATTGGTAGGCGGTGCCGGAGCTCTTCTCTACGCGCTCGAGCAATCGGTAGCCGCATCCGGCACGGAAGTGCACCCACCGGCACTGCCATGGAATCATAAAGGTGTGCTCGACTCGCTCGACCATGCGTCCGTCCGGCGCGGATACGAGGTGTACAAGCAGGTGTGTGCGGCCTGCCACTCGATGCGTTTCATCGCCTACCGCAATCTGGTGGGTATGTCGCATACCGAAGCGGAAGCAAAGGCCGAAGCAGAGGAGATCCAGGTGCGCGACGGTCCGGATGAGGCTGGTAATTACTTTATGCGACCCGGCAAGCTGTCCGACTATTTCCCGAGCCCGTACCCCAACGAGGAAGCGGCCCGTGCCGCTAATAACGGTGCCTATCCGCCGGATCTAAGCTACATTGCGCTTGCACGCCACGGTGGCGAGGACTATCTGTTCGCGTTGCTCACCGGCTACTGTGATGCTCCGGCGGGTGTGGTGCTACGTGAGGGTCAGTATTACAACCCATACTTCCCTGGTGGTGCCATCTCGATGGCGCAGGCTCTGTATAGTGAGGTAAGTAATGGAAAATCAACAAGTACGAACGCAAACAACCGTTACATACAACGTGTGTTTTCAGGCCGCTGAATATTCCGACGGTACGCCACCAACGGCCAGCCAGCTGGCTAAGGATGTGTCCACGTTCCTGGTATGGGCAGCCGAACCTTATCACGACGAGCGCAAACGCATGGGTATCAAATCGGTCGGCATTATCATGATCCTCGGTGCGTTGACTTACTACATCAAGCGGCACAAGTGGGCTGCGCTCAAGACGCGAAAGATTTCCTTCCACCCAAAGAGCAAGTAAGCCGCGCTTGCAACCATAGCAACAACAGCAGCATAGGTGAGATGTGATGTGGAGGAAACTGGCCATCAACCGCTAACCGAGAATTGAGACCAAATCCCATTGGCACGCAAAAAGGACGAAGGAAAACGGACACAAACTGGCCGGGACAATATTAGCATTACTTTGGTCAATCGGCGGATAGGATCACAGTGCACCAGTGGGAATCGATGCAAGGATGCAAGTGAGAGGGAGAGAGATGATAGCGAATGACACCATTTTGTACAAAGCGATAAAGGGGTACTGAGTGATTATATTTAAAAGGACATTAAAACCGGTCCTATCTATACCGATACTCGCCAAACACAGCAAGAAATGCCTGGACAAATGCGCCTTCATTTGCCACACCCCACACCCAGAACCGCCTGTCTCTTTCGTGTTTATAGTGTCTCTTTGCTAGCCTATCTCTCTGTCTCTCTTTCGCTGTCGCTACCACCTGACATCAACGAGCTTTTATGGATCACGGCATCCTTGCACCGGTTCCTTATTAGTTTTCTTTTCCTTCTTTCGTTTTCCATGTATAGTTCAATTACCATTGTACGCAGTAATAACAAACACAACCAATATGCTACAAGAAATTACCGACAAAACACAACAACAGTTCGTTCGTTTTTTGTGGGGGGAGGAGGAGGCGTTTTTTGTTGATGGTATATTTAGCCAGAGAACCGGGGGCTGGAGCTTTGTCCGAAAGTGTGACCACCAAGTGGCCACAGTACTGCCATCGAAGAGTGGAAGCGTGTCAATTTTAAATTTGTCCCACCCACTGTAGTTCCAACTCCCCAGGCGCGTGTTTGTGCTTGAATGTTGACGGGTTATCGAACGATCCTTTTTGGCAGGATTTGAAAAGCATCCAGGTTAGCAAATGTCCCGTAGTGTTGGTAATAATTTATTTAAACAAAACGAAGGTCGGAAGATTCCTGGTTTGGCGGATGATGAAAGGTATGATTAGCAAAAAAAACGAAATAAATCATAAAACCGTACGTTGTTAATTTAATCCACCACTGTTTTGAGTCGTGTTTGTAGTCCCTTTGTTTCCTATTTATTTAAGTATATTTTACCAAACATATGAAAGAATTGTGTATGATATTTTTCCAACCTTTCCACACGATTTGCAGCACAGCCATGTGGTTTTATGCTGAAAAGAATTGAAATGCAACTAACATCGTTGAAGCTAAGATAAATTTATTTACCCTTCATTTCGGTTTACATCACAATTTTCTGCTTCTTTCATCGCCGTCCAAGAAATTTACGACGGCATACATTCTTTCTCGTCTCTGTTTAAAGCGCTCACGTTATATAGGTAGGCAGGAACGAAAGGAAAACGTCTATAATGTACTGTAGGATCATTCATAATCCCAACATATCCCGTCTGACTTTTGGGGACAAGTAAAGGACCTGCTGCAACGCAAAAGACAATCACGCTCCACTTTATGTCCAACATCATTGCTACTCCTAGCTACTAGTGACTCCTTTTTTTTTACTAGCATGCAGCATGAGAGGATGTATTAGTAGTAGTTGCAGTAGTAGTACAGAGCATATCGTGATGATATTACAGCTTCTATCTGCTGGTTAAGTGCGTTGGCTTCTAGCGGGTTTTGTTAATCCACAACGTTCTGGTACGGAATTGTCTGCTTCAATGTTCAGCTTCCGTCGAGGCTTTCAAAAACAAAATAAAAGAAACGTATCCATTTCGATTACATCTCTTTGTCCTAATTGGCTTTGGAATACTGTTTTCTCCCTTTCCTGTAGCTATTTCAAATGCTCGCCGCTAAGCATATGCCCAAACGGCGCTAATCTTTTATCACCTTTTGTTTTTATTACTTTTACCACAAATGTTCAATTGCGAACCAAGTTTTGCGAACAAATTTTAGATTCCACCTAGTACACATGTTTCGTATGTATAAAAAGGGAAAGATCTGTATCGACCGCTAGTTTTTTTCTAGTTTCCCCTTTTGTGTTCGCAATTCGTCATTTTGGTGAAAAGATTTTGGGAAAAGAAAGATTGCCAGTTCGAAAGTAGTGGTTCAATCTTTCAAAGCATATTACTTCACGCTGCAAACCATTGCTCGGTTAAGGACAGTTTATTTTCGCCTATGATTATTGTATATTACTTCCCAATTAGTCATTACAGTTATAAAGCTGATGGTGACGATCGCATGTGGTCTCGCGGCTGTATTATACAAAGAATTTCAACCTCATTTCCATTCTTAACTTAACCACACTATCCAAAAATCCGGCAGCATCCAAAGGATGGCCAAGAAAGAGACTAACAAGGTGTGGGATAAACCAAGAACTCATCAAAATTTTCTCAAAACGATCATACGATCTTACCTAACTGATCAAACTCATGCGTTACTCATAAGATTGCAACTGAATCGAGCCCTCATTGTATTGTACGTAACGAAATAGTTCCAGAAGCTATTAGAAGGCGCCAGAAGCTACTCGTTGACGAGGAAGTATTTTAAGGTAGCGGCCAATCAACAAAAGGTGCGAGCGATTGCTTGCTTTCTCGAAAGACTATTTTCCAGTGCCCGATGAGGGAGGCGTGTTTCATTTCCTTCAGATTTCATTCAGACCAACCGACCACGTGACTTGCTGCCTCCTAGCGGCACTTTCATCGCACAATCCTCCCAACAGTGCCTTACACAAATCGGATGTCTAACAACGGATATGGGTGCAATCACCGGAACCACGCAGGAGCTGCAGCATTGCAAAAGGCAGACTCACCGGCGGAGCAGAAAATGCATGCATCTTGACCACCTTTTTGTTACCTTTTCCAAAAGGAGGTTTATTTCCTTTTTTATTCGTTTCCGTTCGCTTTCTAGTAGGACGAGCAGTGGATGTGTCCTTTTTCACGCTGTTTTGCTACAGTTTAACGCTCTGCTTACGTTTATTATTTTTGCTTTCTCTTCCATTTTACTCAGTACGTAAATGTTCTTTTTTTTTTGTTTTAAGGTTCAGTGACTCCCATTTGCTACTACGGTCCGCGCTCGGTTTGCCGCACTTGTATATAGCGTGCAGAGTACGATTAATGTTTCTTTCCCAAGTGTGTATTAGTATTTCCCGAGCATTACCACATATTACTGGTTTGCTTATAAGTTGTGTTTTAGCAGCGATTTAGCGCAATGACTTCTTCTTGCCTACATCATCATCATTATGTTGGGGATTTATAACTTACGGTGTGTTTGTTGTGTTGTGTGTCTTACTTCTTTCAGCTTACATCTTCCTCTTTATTACCTCACTCTTGTAAACTTTCCACTTGCAATAGTTTCTTGTTTTGCTGTTTGCCCTCGCATCGCGCTCGCGGATCTTCTTCCTTCGCTCAGGGATTCTCTCAGATAAAGAGTTGAATTAAGAGCACTAGAAGCAACTACCCTCCGGAGGCTGTGTTAACTTTAGGTTTTCCTTTAGCGTCATAATCCTACGTATTTCTTGTAAAATTGTCTTAATCGTGTAATCACGGTTCCATCTGCTCAGCACCGGAACCATCCTGTGATCAACCTGGGAATGAATGACACAATAGAGGGAACAGATTAGTCGAGGTTAATAGCATCAAATGGCTAGGAATGCATTTTTTACTTTACTTACCACACCGTTCTGACTGTTGATGCAGTTAATGTTGATTTTCGATAGAAATTTCAGCGTTGGTGGCTCGTCCGGATAACGCTCGCCACATTCTACTTTAAGTGAGTACATTCTGTTTTCGTATGGAGTCTGTAGGCGAAAAATTTGTAACGCATTTTAGAGTTAATGTGTTCCCTGAATGGTAACGGGAAAGTACTTACCCTAGGAGGACCAATGATCATGCCAGTCCAGTGAGTAAGGGTCATATCATCGTCATTCTCAAGACCCCAGGATATGGTACCGTCACCTACGCCCTTCTGTCCTGCTTCGAGTTCTTCAAGAAGGCGAAAGTTTCGTGGAACGACTGTGCAGAGGATAGCAACATTTAAATTGAAATTAACTCACTGTAGAAACAATAATTCTATCTAATGTTTTGTGAAATGTCAGATCTCTGCTACTAATGGCTAAAACCGGTAAACAGTAAAAACCACTCGAGGTCTAATTAAATTTATCAAAAGCTTCATCTTACATGATTGATTAAGCATTATCTATAAAAAAACATCCATAAAGTTCTCCTACTGTCGTAGATTTTAAAAACATTCGTAGCAAAAATTGTAAGCCATCGATGAATGAAATTGATTTTTGTTTACGCATACGCCACACCCGCCGTTACAAACATAACAACGAGATAATTTAATAAAGCACCAACTACCCCAACTCTTGCTTGTCTTGCTTGTCTAATTTTGTATGGACAACCGTGTAACTCCTGTGACTTCTTCGTTTTCAAACAATTCTCTACTCGCCTACACAGATGCACAGATTCCGGGACGTTTTGTTTATGGTTTGTTTTCCTATCTACTTACCAACTCCTGTCGACGAAGCCATCTTCGAGTATGTGTGGTATTGTGGTTAGAGGGCTCACAATCGTCCAGATTCTCTCGTTTTCGCGAGTTGTTTCAACAAGACGGTCCGACCGCTGGTTCCAGACGGGTCAGTTCCTGCGCGTCCTAAGCAATTCCACCGCTCGCTGTTGAAGTAACAAACAGTAATATGTAGTACAGACGCAAATGGCTTTGCGGGGGCTCATTGTGCAATAACACTGTGCTTTATATCCCAGGGTTTACTTTTACCGGAAATATATGCATTTTCTACGCATAATTCCGTAACTGTCGAAACATCAGCCTTAGAATAGATTAAACTCAGCCAACTAGACCAAACGTTGTTCTGCGCAACTAGAAGAAGGATACCCGGTTTCTTGACGTGCTTCTAATGCAATGAGCTGATTGCACTTTTCATATCGCCAAGACAACTGCAACGGCAACTGCTATGAGTAACCCGCTGTGCGTGTGTGTTGGTTGGTAGAAATTTTTCATGATTTCTAATGGAAATCCGCAGCCGAAGCGGATAAAAATGCAAAATGCAAACACCGAACACAATGGCCACACGATTTGCACACAGGGGGTTGGGTTGGTCAAAAAGATTATGTCCAGATAGGAGGAACACCGAGAGAAAGCGTAAAAAAGGAAACGTCATCCGCGTACGATGGAACAGCGCACGCACTACACAGCAGCGACGGAGTCCCACCTTTCGTAGATACGTTTTCCTCCTAATCTTCTTCCAGTCCTCGATGTTTCGGGATCTATCCACTTCGACGATGGCAAAGTTAGCCCTTACGCACTACGTATCGGTAAATACTTACAGAGCCACAAAAAAAACTACGGTACGGCTACACAAGTTCACCCCCGGATTATGGTAAATGAATGTTTTGAAATGTCTTCTTGCTGCTAACCTCACTGTCGTCGGCGACTGCGATAGGATACGTAAAGCGACAGCTCACACCGGATGGTGCGGAACCAATAACGGCACCGTGCACAAACCCTTAAAAACACCCCCGCCCCATCCACATCCTCAGCTCTTAACACTCAACCATCACGTTTTTAGTCTAGTCTGACTTGCTAACCGCTTGCTAGTACAAAACCGTTCCGGTAATACCAATATATCGACCCTTTTCCTCACGGAGGTCCACCACGGTCACCTGGAAACTTCGGGGACTAAACACAGTGCCTGCTGCTTCTACTGCTGCTGCTTCTGCTACGCTCCCTACACACCGTAGCTACAGAATCGGCATAAGAACCAGTTTATTCCCAAAAGCACTGGGGTTGTGTTACAGACGACTAGGTGACATAAAGAGGAAATTAATTCATTTAGCTTACTTTTCTTGGCTCGCGCAGTACGACGAGAATTCGTAGACCAATTTTGATAGCGAAACGAAGTTAGCCGCAGACCAGCCAGAAAATTGAAATGTAGCGAATGGTCAGGGTGGTATTGGTGTCAAAATGTTACCCATACAGGCAACATCAAGCAAATTGATTGGTACCGACTGCACAGGCTATGCAAGAAATTAAGCACTACGAGTATTATCATCAAGCAAATGGTAGTTGAACATTTTGGGACGTTATGAATTTAATTTGACCGTTTCGTCGACATTCGGTGTACAGAGCCTTGCGGTATCATTAAGGGTTTTCCACATTTTTTTCTGATGTGGAATAGATAGATAACGTTTGTCTCTCGGGTTGGTATCTAATAATGAACAGGGCAAAACATTTCAAGCTCGATTCCATTTATTAATCTTCATAATCGAATTGAAAGTATACATTGTTTAGCACCGGATTAAATTTTACAGTCCACGGAATTACTTCCTTCCGGTTCGGTAATTTACGCAGCAAATGGACCCCTTGTCGCCAATTTGCGTTCCATCGTGTTGGTTCATCGGAAGCCTCCTCGACCGGCACTAGCGGACCACTCGATATGGTGGTTTTTGGACTGCGAGTTTCGTCCAGATGCCAATCGACCCATATCGCTATTCCGTTCAATCGTTCTGGTTCAACCACACGTATTTCTCCTCGTTCAATCTTAGATTGTTCAAAGTCCGCCAAAAAATCTATCTCCATCAAACGCATCGCTCCAGCCAAGGGAAAGGACGGGTATTCCCACAAGGGTTGCGCCTCAATCGGCGAATCTGCATAAGCCGAGTGCTGTTCGATTAAACGATCCATCAGCGAAAGATCAAACCCTTCGCAGGTACCGAGTGGGGCATTTATTTTTTGCAAATCCAAAAACTCCATCGGCAGTGCGTAAAGTGTACCGGACGATGGAATGACTGTGACGCTGGTGGGAAGCATTGGACGAAGGTTTTTCAACAAATCTCCATAGTGCAAGTTGTCCCAGGGCAGAATTGCGGAAGGGAAATGTGGTTCTGCGAACAAATGCGTAACGGACGAAGCTTGTTCTGATTCGAGTGCATCAGCAGACGATAGGAAGCACACGTTGGACACACTGTTATGCTCTACGAACGCTTCCATGCAGCGGCGCGATATTGCATTCGGTTCATACAGAAGCACCTGCTTCACGCCCATCCTGGCAGCAGCTAGTCCAAGCAGTGAACCCTCGCTAAGTACCAACACGACGGAATCGCTTGAAAATACTCGTTCGAAGTAGTTCAGGTAGCGCTTGTTGCGTAGACTATCATTCAGCTGTCCGAATCGTGACCGGGACTGTGCAATGTGCCATCCGCACACACAATGCGGCGCACTGAGCGGAGTGGACGTTTGCTCTCCAATGCCAAACCATAGCGAATATTCATCGTGGTAAGCCTGTAGCACAAACTGGTGGCCTCGTTCCAAAGGTACCTTGGTTGGTGGTAAGAAGTAAACGGCCTGCATCCAGTGATCCCGCCAAGGAATGTAGTTTCCTTCAGGCATGCGTCGTTTTGTAGTGCTGTTCGCTTGCTTCTGCTTCAATGTCGCGTGGTCAGGATGCGCCCAATATGGAGCGCAGCTTAGCAGTACATCGCCTGCGCTGTCCATCACTAAGTCCCACCACATAAAGACGGCCTGGGGAAAACCGGAAGTACGCGCTGGACAATCACGTTTCTCGTTTCGATTGTTTACCAGCTCGTTGTGTTTGCTCCAGCTAAACTTGAACACGGGAATTGGATCCGTCAGTGCATTAAAGCTTCCCACCGGCAGTTGACTTAGCTGAATATCGAATACAGCGCTCGAACCACGACAAGACACCACTTCCGGTGGAACACGTAGTAAAATATCACCATCAGCGTTCGAGAGTGTCTTCAGCTGTTGCCAACTAAGCACCAGCGGGCACTCTACCACTTGTGCGTACACGGTCGCTTCGTGTGGTATCGTCAGTACATCATCCGTCAGCAGATGCTGTAAGGCATGTCGGTAGGTACCGAGGGCTCCCTCGCCAATTAGCTCGGTATCGAATAGTTCCGTCACCAGTACGTTCGCACGACGCTCCATATCCTGACCGGGGCCAACCGACAGCTGGGTTGAACGTTTCTTCACTAGCCGTATGCGTTCCTGCATTCCGT
This sequence comes from Anopheles minimus, assembly GCA_000349025.1. NCBI lineage: Eukaryota > Metazoa > Arthropoda > Insecta > Diptera > Culicidae > Anopheles > Anopheles minimus. Next base: position 2,325,469 of record KB664165.1, read on the forward strand.
TGGCCTCGATGATGCGTTCGGCGCACTCAGCCATCGGGCGGAATGCTTCACATGCAACGACACTGTCGGCTCCAGCCCGGACGGCCATCATCGAGAGCAACCCACTGCCGGTACCAATGTCCAGCACGTGTGCTTGCTGCCCAGCGGCGTGCAATCGGCTTATGGTTAGCTGCAGTGCTTGGTCATATTTCTGATTGCGTTCCCAATCATGACACATGTCGGCGAATGCACTGCGCGCTATCTCTTGCCGCAAATCGAAACCACCATCGTCGGATGCACTGTCCTGGAAGTTATCATCCATTTTTATGCACTAATTCTACTGATAAAAACTGCTACACCTGAAACCGTGAATTACTGTAAACTACCAACGAATTGTTTACATGTTGCACACACGCGCACACCTATCTAATCACACGGCGTGACAACGCAAGATGTGTACATGTGTCATGTGAGTTGAAGATTCGTTGCTGCGTCTGTTCAATAGAATCAGCCAGTACATGTCGAAAAATACTTAAAGTGAATTTCCTGGAATTAATACAAATTACACAATTTTGATAAAGTGACTAAATGAACTGAATTCATTGTTCGCTTTTAATAATTCCCAAGGTTACTAAAGAACAACAGCTACTGGATGTCAGCAACAGAGGGTGTTCGCAATTTTGTGCGTGCTGTCAAAAATCGCGTTGCAAATGATATCCCCACAAGTGTGTTGTGCGACCATTCCTGAAGACCATATTGGCCAGCGCCAGCAGGAGTGCTTATTTTGTTCACGATAATTACCGTGCTTACGCGTGAAAAAACGTTTAAAAACCCACCTGTAGCGATAACAATCGCTTCCATCCACGCCATTGACCACTTCCGAACGAAGAATTGAATGTACGTGATGGTAAAGGCAACGTAAGACGGAGTGTAAAAAAACGCGTTGATAAGCGAAATTCCTGGCAGTTGGAAAGCGCTGAGTAAGCGGTAAATAAACTATGTCTAGCAGCGATCTTTCATCTAAAGAAGCAATCGTAAGTAATGAACGTGATCATCTACTAGCTTAGCCGTATGTTTCAAAACTTTCTGCATATTTCATCAAAGAAAAGGAGCAGGTACATTTGCACGACCATTCATGGCATATTCCGCAGTGGTGTAAGGATTTAGAGATTAAAATTAGACATACGTAGCTGCATAGATGAGAATCACCGTAGTGCAAAGGTTTCATCTTTCATTAACTAACACAGACACACAAACATCGTCTATCTGGCCCTGTTGAAACATGATATCAACAAACCATTCGGGTACTGCCGTACTGCGTCGTACTGTTTTTGAGGTTATGCAAAAGTGCTGATACTGCTCGTTTATCGTTTTACCGTGCAGAAACGCTTCCTTCCGACGTACAGCATTGGCGTATGGTGCGGATCGGTATGGAACTATGCATTAGGCCAATAGCCCACACCGATAGTAGTAGTGGGCAGCGTTCGCGTTTGGAATAGTTGATCATTCACATACCTGCTGGCTACTAGTGGGTGATCGCGATGTCGTGGAAGCAGATGTCCGGGATTTCGCCGTGTTGGTTTGTATGAATGAAAGTGAAGCGTTGGTAAGAAGCACAGAATTAAGGTTGAGAGCTCTGGATGATAGGTTTACCATAGGTAACGAAACACCGGCTATCGTAAAGTATTTGAAGGCTTTGTGATGAAACGATTGGCACAACAGATCGATAAACGGAACCGATAGCTGTGTGCAATCAGGCTTACTATCGGAACCGGTCAGTAATAACCGTTTTTATTCAAGTTGAACGGCGTCGTCGTTTCAACATTAACGATAAAATCAAGGAACTGGGTACACTGCTGCCGAAAAACATGGAAGGATCGAGCAGTGAGCTGAACGGGAAAGATGGACGTGTAAATAAGGGAACCATTTTAAAGGGGACGGTTGACTACGTGAAGGAGCTAAAGCTAGAGGTCACCATGCTGAGACGTAACGATGAACTCGTTATGGCACTACGCAATGAAAACGCAATGCTGTTGAAGCGTGTTGCGGTAAGTTGCTTTCTAGCTTACTGTACTTAATAGTTTTTTTGAATATCGATCCAATGATCAAACGATTACAAATGTTTATATACACAAAAATACCTCACCCATGTACGCTATTATCCCGTAACACCCATAATGCAAACAGTTGTAGTAATTTTCAGCCCCAAAAGCATTATCCTCCCAGGTAAGCACGGTGTGTGTTAGTGAATAATAAAGCTTTTGAATAGATCTTGTCCTGATCGCTGCGGATAGTGAATGATCGTGCAAGTATACACATCGAACATCGTGCATCAATAGCATCGCGTTTGTCATTTAGTAATTGAATTTTATTCCTCTCTTCCATGTCCCAATTCGACTGCACGCTACACAGTCGAAGGTCGAGCAGCAACTGTCTCCGTCAAAGGATGGCATCATCGGTGTGACCTTCTACATCTTTGTGGACATGTGCGAGAACAATCTGCAGCTCGAAAACCACGCAAATCGTCTGCAGAGTTTGCGCAATCAGCTAAATTACGTGAAAGATACCGACTGGCAGTACGATTCAATCGAAAAGATTCTGGGCCAAAACTGATCGTGTGATAATATACTATAGCAGCTGTCGAACAGTGTGCCCATAGCTTATAGTACTTTATCTTTGAACAACCACTTCAATGTGCCTATCTTTGCAATAGATTGAAACTATCCACATTTCTTCAGCAAACATTGTTTATCTCAGTATCTCAAAATGATACGTCTAACGGCGTGGTTCATTCGCAAGGCGATGGAAAAGACACCCAACCAGCAATTGTCTTTATCAGAAAATATACGACTGTACGAGGAAAAACTGCAGCAGGAGGATGATCCTGACGGCAAACCGAAGGAAGAGGTGATCGCTAAACAGATCATTGAGCCAACGGATTGTTTCCAAACGACCGGTAACGCTAACCATCCATTAGCTGCTAATGCTGAGTAATGTTTAACTGTATTATCATCGCCATTTGCAGGAACAATAACGGAGGTAAGGGCTGATTATTTCATCATCGATGGTATTTACTTCGTGCCGAAATCTTTGTTGAAAAACACCGAAGCAGCAAAACATGTGGAGGAAAATACGAAGCTCCAGTTCCTTGCCAACCGCAGAACGGATCCAGTGTCGGGAGAAACGTCTATCAAGGTGGTCAAAATCATTTCCGTCCTTGGCAATCAATGGAGCGGCGGCGACACAGCGGCAGCAGCTGAAGAGGAAGATTGGGTGAGTTGAATGATCGCAAAAAGTTGGGTATAGAATAGAACCCTCATTCATTCGTCCACAGTCTTTTAATTTTAATAATTTATATCATTCAAAATAACTAATTTTAAAAGTCTAATAGTAGCATGGCCAACAGATAGTGTAAAGGGGATCTACTAGGGTCCTAATAGGGCGATCTGGAGCATTGGAATAGATAAAATCGTTTAAAATAAGTGAAAACCTCCTACTGCCAGTTCGAACCGGCTTGTATGGAAGGGAACACCCATGGCTAGCTTCCAGGGTATGATTAATTTTGAATGCTATGTCATATTCCGGCGAGAAACAACAATTCAATCTCTGACAAAAGGTCACTTTGGAAGTCTAGCCAAAGTGTGGAAAATAACATTAAAATAACCGATCACCTAATGAACGAATGAATGGAGACTCCATTCTACCACTTTACCCAACATTGTACAAAAAGAAAGGTTCAAATTAATGATTTATCGCCTTTAATTATTTCACTTTTGCCGTTACTGATTAGACACAATCACCGTCCGATACGACTACTACATACTACAACAGTAATCGACGCCGGGAACCAGGCACTGTGATCGGCATTGAGAAGAATGTGCTGATCGTGGAAACGGACGCCGGTGATCCGATCAGTGTGAACATCGACAAAACCACCATACCCTTCGTACCGGCCATCGGTGACTACGTGACGCTCGATTGCGTTGTCCAGATGGATGGAGCGTTCGTGGACTTCAAGGGGGAGGTGCTGGAGGTGGAAGGCATCGAACCGAGCCGCACCGTTTCCGACACTGGTACGGTCGTGGCGATCGAGGATGACGGTGGTGAGATCCGCACCGCAACCAACAGTACCGTCATCTATCAGCTGGCCGTACTGCACGATTACCGCCCAAAGAAGGGCGATCGGGTAGAGTTCCAAGCGGTCGAAAACAAACATGTACGAATGCGTTGCATCAAAGTGAAGCTGCTCGCTACAGCCATTGTCAAAACGCTGGAAAACGGCGGTCCATCCCTCCCGAACGGCACGGACGCGTGGAACAAAAATAACGACAGTAGACAGAAAAATACGTTATGGCAAGATAAGCACGGTATCCGCATCACCGGTGACTTTGACGTTAATCTACAGGATGGACAGGATCGGGAGTGCCGTAAGGTGACCATAAAAAATGAATCGGATCGACAGCATAAGATACTGAAAATGATTGGCCCGAAAAGTGATGTTCCCCAGGTACAGCTGAAATCGCCCTTTACATACACGCAAACGTTCATCTTCCCAGGGGAATCGGTAGAGTACGAGTTCGAAATCTCCGGCGGTGGTTTGTACGGTAAGAATGAAGAGTCTTGCGTGTGGTGTTTCGGTGGTTCCTTCCGCATTGGGCGCATCTTCCGGGTTACGGTAGGCGATAAGGCGGATCCCAACTTACCGCTACTGCGGTCGGTGGGTGGCATCAATAGCGGGAGAGTGTCTTACTGCAAGAAGCAGCTTGCGTTGCTTAACATGCGACGCGCCCCAGGTACGGTTCTGGCTGGACGAGGTGTGGCAAACCGGATGAACTTTATTGCCCATCCCCTCCCTGCATACAATGTGCCGTCGGAATTGTACGATGTTTTGCTAACATTACCGAGCCGGGCGGATGTTAAGAACACGCTCGAGAGGCCACCGTACTGCTTGAACGAAAAGTTGTCCCCCAAAAACTACAGTCGCATCATGAAAAACTTTATATATCTCGAGGAGATTTGCCTGCAGATCGAGTTCCGCAAGCACGATATCGAACGGACGCACTTTACGCCGGAGGAAAGTTTCCTAGCACTGGACGTGCCAAACATTGCGGAAGCGCGGCCTTCAATTATGGTGGGAGATTCGGTACGTGCCACTGCGCCCTGGACGAAGGATACCACCATCTATCAGGGCTATATCCATCGGGTACTGCACAGCCGGGTGTTGCTCAAGTTCGACCAAACGTTTCATTCGCGGTACAACGGCGAAAGCTACGCCGTGCAGTTCACATTCGGCCGGAGCATATTCCGCAAGCAGCATCATGCAATCAAGCGCATACAGATGACGCTCGGGTACGAATATCTGTTTCCAGAGCAAATAAAAGTGCAAGCGCCGCAACTGAATGTGCGACTTAACGCGAGGAATGATATGCTGCGGGAGGAAGTCACGGCCGATGCGGTCAAGGTGCGTATCTTGCCTTGGTACAACACCGTGCTCAATCGCTACCAGAAGCAAGCGATTGTAAACGTCCTGCGAGGAGAGGCACGTCCTATGCCCCATATAATCTTCGGACCACCCGGAACGGGCAAAACGGTTACCATTATTGAGCTGATACATCAGCTAGTTGCACATGTGCCTAGTGCCCGCGTGATCGTTGTCACACCGTCCAACAGTGCGGCGTATCTGATCACCGAACGGTTGGCAAGGGGTGGTATCTTGCAACCGGGCGATTTTATACGGCTCGTTGCGATGAGTCAGGTCGAGCGGGAATCCGTACCGGAACATCTCGTGCAGTACTGTGCCACGGTCGATGTTGGCGATGAGCGAAATACGCTCGGTGACGTGCTTGTAACCGAATCGGGCTTGCGCATGAAATTCCAGGCGAAACACATCGGACGACACCGTGTGACCATTAGCACGTGTCTCGGGGTCGGTTCACTGATGCTGATGAGCTTCGATCCGAACCACTTTACGCACGTCATTATCGACGAGGCAGGGCAGGCAATGGAACCGGAGACGCTGATACCGATCTGTCAGGTTAGCCGGACGTCCGGCACAGTCGTGCTGGTTGGTGATCCGAAGCAGCTCAGTCACCCGATCCACTTTTCCGAGGGTGAAGTATGGAACAGCAACATGTCGCTCATGGAACGGCTGTTGCTCAACCAGCCGCTATACGCGGTTGATCGACAGCAGTTCCCGGACGATACGGCCGGTTATAATCCACGGTTGGTAACGATGCTCCGGATCAACTATCGCTCCATTCCGTCCGTGCTTTCGCTGTACAACGATCTGTTTTACGAAAGTGCACTCGAATCGTTTCAACCCGTCGTGTCCGAGCAGGATGTAGAGCTGATCGCTGCTGTACGAGACATTGTACGACTGCCACCGGCGGCCAACGAAACGTGCGCTCGGAATGGATTCTTTTTCTGCGGCATCAATGGCACCAACAAACAATCCCCGGAAAGTCCCTCGTGGTTCAATCCGGCCGAGGCGTGCATGGTGCACAAGATCGTCGAACGGTTGTACCGGGGCGGACGCTGTGGACCTGACGATATCGGCATCATTACACCGTACGTTATGCAGGTGCGCAGCATCCGGCGCATATTCGATGCGGCTTCGCTCGAATCACCGAAGATTGGTTCGGTGGAGGAGTTCCAAGGGCAGGAACGGAAAGTTATCATCCTGTCGGCGGTCCGTTCCTCCAGCCACTACTTGCCGCGCGATGCCTCCACCAAGCTTGGGTTTATAGCGGCACCGAAGCGTATCAATGTGGCCATTTCCCGTGCCAAGGTTGCACTGGTGGTCGTGGGCAATCCACACCTGCTAGCGACCGACGTGATATGGGGAAGTTTGCTACAGAAAGCGATCGATAGTGGATCGTATTGTGGGTGTACGATCGCTTCGAACAGTTTGCGCCAGAAGTCTAACACCGGGGGTCGTCCGAAAATCGTCGGAAAGAGTAGCCATTTGCAGCGCCAGTACGATGAAGAGGAGGACGAGGACGAAGATGAGCAGTATTGATCATCCCCGTTTGGATCATGATCGCGAAGGGTGTAATGTATGTAAAGATCGTAATTCCAATGATGTTAACCATGTGACGAAACAAGGAACCATTTGACAACCGCGTGAGAAGAGGTTTAGTTTGAATTTTAATTGATTGGTATTTTTATTCTACGCTTCTTTAGTTACTGTTTTTTTTTTGGTTCTTTGCTGAATGCCCCCTCTTTTTTAACTATAGTTTCTATTCCTTCTCTCATTCCATTCATTCTCTTCCCTATTCGCGTGTTACAGCTGTTGTTAATCAGGTTTCTGTTATCGCGTTTTGATTTTACAAAAGAATTAGAAGGGGATAATGGCGACCCGAAGTATATCCAGTGATTGTATCCTCTCCACGCTGTTTGCATCGAGACCGTTGCGAGCATGGGTTTGATCTGTTTGCAAGAAATAAGTCACTCGTTGAGAATTACTGCCACCTTAATGGTATTCTAACTGTAGAACCTGTTTTCCATGAGAAAACATTCCTTCGTGTCAATACTTCCAACCATGAAACCAAGAAAATTGTTTTGCAAATAAAAGTTATTACATAAATCACCGTTCCGATCGTTTTGTGATGCAGCATATCACACACCTTTTCCGTCCCTAGGCTTTTCCTTGTAATACACGCATTTTCAGCTTGTGTTTGGCTAGCGTTTTATTGCTTAGCCTTAAAAGATGCAAAAGGAAACAGAAAACACCCTTCTTATGGCCATTTTGAATTGCTTTGTTTGATTGCATTTGGTTTTACGGAAACGCTAATCCTTGTTAGTTCATTTTCTTTATCGCCATTTTGCCAAACGGTTTCATCAGATCCATGTTGTATAGGACAAATTTACTAATAGGTGATAATAAAGTTTCCCGCCGAACGACGTATACGAAGCCACTCGGTTGTCTAGATACTATACACAAACAGCAACTTACATTCATTCCTATATGTCTATATGAAAATTAATTAATAATATGAAATTAAATATAAAAAAAAAAACTATTTTGCCAGTCTCTCTGCCCTCGCGGGAGCGTACAACAAAATCTCATGATTTTTTGGTTTAAAACCTTTTGCAAAATCCTTGATCACGTTTCCAAACAATATCATAACGATGCAGATCACATGGCGTACAATGAGTGTGTGTGTGTGTGTCTGGGAATCTGGCCAATGGAAGTAGGTTGCTGAATAGTTTGTGGAGCAGCAATAAACTCTGAAAACTTTCTCTCTCACACCGGTAGGTTCGCAGGGAGGGAGCGTGCGCATGATGCTACTGAAAAGAACCGCTCGTGTTCGCTTTGTGCCGTTGCATTACCATTCCGGTATTTGGATTATACGCGTTTTTTTCTTGTTAGGCGTGTGTTTAGTTTGCTACATCTTTAAATATACATACATCCTATATACATTCATTGGCGTGCTGTGTGTCTACGCTACATTAGGCTCGCTAGTTTTGCCAATTTTAGTTAGATTCTCTCTTGGTTTTGCTTTTGGCTCGAAACAAGGAACGCGCGTCTCTGGAAAAAAGGAATTTAAACATCAAATTAAATAGAAAGCATGGCGCGCCTTTTGTCCATTTGTGTGCTGTTGTTGTGAAGCATGCTACCAAAATTAGGTCCTATGGTAGCGTGGTGCTTCATTTTCTACCTCTAGATAACACACGATCACACTGGGCGTTGAGTTAATAACAGGCCGGATGATGTAAAACGATCCTTTGGAACTAGCCATAAATGCAGTCGCCAACTGTACAGTACATTCCAGCACAGGCGGAAATCGACCGATTGGCATTGGTTGTGACGGGGTTTGCATTACTCAGCAGTAACTGCCTACATAGCTAATCGATGGGCTTTTGGCGTTGAATTCCGGCAGCGATACTGGCCTCCAGTACCACCAGTTGTAAATCACTGGAAGCGAGAAAGAGCCACACACGTGCCATTAGTTTGTTTTCCAGCATAGTGGGCAAATACTTACATCCGTAGTACGGTGGCAACCTGACGGAAAGCGTCCGACAGCGATGCCTGCATTCCTGTGTGGGTCGCAGCATGAAGGTTCTACTGCCACTACCCTGGATGACGAACATGTTGGCACACTCCGCATCGGGGACACTGTAGAGCGGTGCCTGAGGTGTATCGATTAACAGGTACCGCTCCAAACTTACACCCGTCGCCGGAAGTCGGTTCGGACGGGGAAACAACCTGCGCAGCAACCGGGCCGGTTCCATCCGGTTGCAGCGCCACACATTGTGGCTTTCGGGTGCGTTCGCTCCATGACCACCGCTAGTGCCGCTGACGTTCGCAAACACGCGAAACAGATCGTCCAGGTTGCGGATGTTTTCATCGGTCGATTGCACCCGATACGCATCCTTCGTAAAGACGGACCGGTGTTGTTCGACTAGCGCTTGCAAACTGCCAATGTCCACCAGCTCTTTTTGCGTTTTGAAAATGTACGGATAATTGACGGCAGCCGAAGCGACCAGCGTTGAGCGCGGCTCATGCACGGCGGTGAAATCAAGCACGTTGGCCACCTCCGCGCACGGATCACAGTTGAGATTTTCCACCTGGAAGTACGGATTGGTCAGCAGACAGCTTTCGTCGTAGTACTCGGTGAGGGCCGGATACGAAGCGATGATCGGCACCGTTGCCTTTCGCCAGAACCGCATCCCCGGGTAGATGAAGCTCTGGATATTGCGCAGCACGATGGTGGACACCTCATGCTTGTACGAGAACACGACAAACAGCGTCAGCAGCAGGAAGATAAAGTTGATGATCTTTTTCTTCCGCTCGATCACTGTCTTCAGCAGGGTGCGGCTCGTGTGCTTGTCGAAGATGTAGTTGATGATGTTGTTGTTGTGGAAGTAGTGCCGTATTAGGTAGTTATTAAACTCACTCTCGCTGATTTGGCCGCGCCGGGCAGCCAGATGGCGGAGGCGGTTCAGGTTGTCCACGTACTTTCGGATGATCTCATTCTTATCCCGCAAACCCCCAAAGTTCATGTCCAGCTCGTCACCCATCCCCGAAAAGGAAGCATACACGCGCGCGCACACACAGAAACACGGGACACACGCGGCACTCCGGGTTAGCTAGGATGATGATCCGCCGTTACAGGGTTGCACACCGGACGTGCACACACTTTGCACACCCGAGATCCACCAAATTGCACGCAAATTGTACACCTCACCTACGGCAGGAAACCTTCGAATGACATTGCCAAAATTTGCCACAATTCGGAACCATCACCAATACCACGGACGTGCAGTTCCAGCTCGATGGATGATTCCTTTATTTTTAGCATCCAGTGCGTCATCGATTTGGGAATATTATGTGTTTACTGGTTAATGTTTTTCGTCACCCCCGGGAGTTGGGGTAAAAACTGCACTTTTATGCGGGCCAGCTCTACGTTGGCTTCATCCCGCTTGGTATGTGAATCGATTATAAACAAACACGGAAAGGTGTCATGTTTTTGCAGTCCAGTGTGCGTTTGTGTTCGTCGCAAAACTACGACTTTTGCTGCCGTGAACGCAATAGGGAATGTTTGTGTATGCGTGTTCCGAACTGTTTTTCCCTAGCAGCAAAAAAAAACGTTAGAGGCGTTGTTTATGATGCATAGTTTTGTTCTCACAGCTCTGCGTAATTTGAAAAGACAGTTGCTTTCTGTCCAGCAATATCATAAGGAGGGGACTAACATTCTGAATCATTTACAAATAAAAGCCCATATTACACTACATTTAATGCAACAGAAAAACACCGCAAAGCCGACGGTTTTGGGGTAAAGAAATGCGTTAAACTTTATTTTTCCTTATTCAATTACTCACACTATTTGTTATGCTTCTTCTTCTTGGGTGTACCTTCTTTAGCTGGGCCATTTTTGGATACTTTCACCCTCCAACGATTCTTTTTCATCTTCCCCTCACCAACCATAAGTTTACGTTTAATTTTAATGCGCTTACGCGTTCGATCTCCCTTACTTTCGGATCCTGCAGTGGTATCACCATTGGGGGACGATTTTACTGCAGACCCGTCGGAAGATGCTTTACGGATCTTTTGCTTCTCATTCACATTTGTTTCGACGTCCTTTCCATTGGAAAGTTTTCCAGTTGTAGTAGATGATGGAGTTGTGTCTGCAGTGCCATTGGGTAATTTATGTTTTTTCCCCTTTGCTTTGGCCTTTCCCTTCACGGTTTTCGTTTCTTCGGAAGTTTTGGCCCGTTTGTTATCACCGTCAACGATCGGAGTATCTGGTTTGCGTTTCTTTCCTCCCAAGGCTTTCATCTCGATCGCTTCATTGGTCCAGCTTTTCGGCAGATACTTCAACGATTTGATGATCTCCGTCGAGTAGGTAATATCGACTTGATCCTTTAGCTTGGTGAGCAGGTTTACTCTCGTCTAAAATTAAAACGGGCCGTTTACTCAAATTCAAACAATCCCTTCCAAACCCATCGTTACATACCATGTAGCCAATGGAAATTCCGCTGCGAATTTTGTTGATCACTTCCGTCTCTAGTGCTAGTGCTTCCCGTAAATCGGTGAGCGCGTTAGCGTATTTCGCAGCAAACTCTTCCTCCACGGATGGATTGACTTCCATCGTTTCAAGCTCCTTTTTGTTGGCTTCTTTCAATAGTGCCTGCAAAAAGAAAAGAGCTCAGATAAAATAAGGGTTATTTGTGATGGTTGCTGTGAAGCATTTGCAGCTTACATTAAACTTTTTCTTCTCGTCTTCCGCCAGCAAAGTAATAGCCGTTCCACGACAACCAGCACGCGCAGTTCTTCCAATACGGTGAATGTACTTGTCCACATGATTGGGCATGTCATACGAAATGACCACCTCAATGCTTTCAATGTCGATACCACGGGCCAGCGCATCCGTGCAGATGATTCCATTAACCTTGCCCATACTGAACCGACTGAGCACGTTTTTTCTTGTTGCCGGGCTCAGCGACGAAGACCATTCCTCGATAACCATTTCTGCCCCAAAGAGTCGTTGCAGCACGAACGAAAGCCGATGTGAACTATTAATTCCGTTGGTAAATACCAAAAATTTACGGTATCGGTTCTCACTAATAAGTGCGTACAGTGTCAAAGGTTTGCTGCGCTGCTCCGTCATACATATAAACTCTTTCAGCTCGAGAGGTGTCGTGTATTGTCCGGCAAAATTTCCACGCCTTGGCTCTGGCTGTGAAGCTGTTTGTTGCGCCATTATTGTTCTTTCCTGCGGATCATTAACAGCTGTGAACAGCTTCGGATGGAACAGCTTGAGGTTCTTCAATTTTTCTGCATCCCGCTTGAAGGTGGCAGAAAATAGAAGTTTATGCGGATGCCGGGCACGATCGAATAGCTCACTTTGGGTCAGCAACTCACTGGTACGACCGAGCAAATATTCGTCCGATTCCTGCTTGACGTGCTTATTCAGGTGGTACAGCCAATCGTTTTGAATCTGGTTCATCACCTTGTCCGCCTCGTCCACAATCAAAAACCGAAGGTGTCGCAGAGTAAAACCTTTGGTGGAATGCAAATGTTCTATCAGCCGACCCGCCGTAGTCACCACGATGTCCACCTTCGATACGTACTCCCCATTGCAATACTTCACAAGCTTCTTCTGCTCGCCCTCCAGCTGCGTCCCTCTCGACAGGCTAACGGGTCGAATGTTGGTGCCTTCGCACACCTTTTGGAAAACATGAAACACCTGTTGGGCGAGCTCCTGGACCGGAAGAATGACCAGAGCACGTACAGCCGGCGCAACACGGTGCAGTAGCAGCTGCACAACTGGCACCACAAATGCGAGCGTTTTTCCACTACCGGTCGGGGAAGAAATACACACATCACGGGGCCAAAATGGAGCAGGTTTCTGGTGCGCTTCCAGTATCCAGGGAATAACCGTTTCCTGCACTGGGAACAACCGTTTGTAGCCCATTCGCTTCAAGTTACCCTTAATCACTTCATCCAGATAAGTTTGCCGCTTTATCGAAGGTCCTTTGGAGGAAAGATCCCGTTCAATGATTGTGGGGTGCGACAACCAAGGTGGTAGCACTTCGTCCGTTTGTTTCAGCCGGTGCAATTTATCACCACCCAACACGATAAAGTCCGCCACTTGCTTTTTACCACTGTCTGCCTTGAATTGAGTTTGATCTTCCACATCGTTCTCATTTGCAGCATGTTCGGAGTCATCCGGTGGCGTTTTCTCACTTTCCGGGTGTTCCTCCAAAAGTTCGTTAGGTTCGGTCACGTTAGGAACCACTAAATCTTTGTTTTCTTTATCGGACGGATGCGCTGGTTGTTCCGATAATTGTTGAACGGTTTCTTCGTTTTCGGCTAAAGTTGTTGACTGCCGTTGTAGTGCCTTCTTTGCTTTGCGAGCCTGCAACTTTTGCAGTATGAGTTCTTCTTGAGATATTTTATCCTCCTCAGTGAGTTTGGTTTCATCGTATCTAGCAAAAGTAAAACGTATCAAAAATGCAATTTCCATTAAAATTATACACCAAAATTTACCGGTTTATGGTGAAAAGCTCCATTGTTGCTGCTGCGAAAGCCGACACACGTACGAGCAGTGTGCAGAACTGAAAGCAAACACGTGCGTTTGTTTACCTCTACTGCTGGTGTGGTGTAAGCCGAAAAATGACAGCTCAACGTGTGGTGTAACTTCGGTAGCTGACAAGTGCAGAAAAGTGAGGTTAAAGCAATCTGTGAAAAGTTCAGTCCCTGCATGATCTTTGCGCTCCCGGAGAGAAGTCTGCAAATATTTGCCGTTTCTGAAACACGCAGATTGGCACGCTGGCGATCGAAACTACAGCCGAACGTAGTGTTTCTTCCGGTGTGAAAAACTGCTGTTCAAAGAATTCGATTGCAACGTTCGTGTGGCTGCGCTACATTAACGGTGTAGTAGCGAAATTAGCAAAGGGATAAAACAAAGAAGGGGGTGTCTCTGCCAAATTTTACTCCCCGGTTTTCGAAGTGTGAATCGTTCCACAGGAACCCTATCCCCGGTGAAATTGATCTACAAAAAATGGAACAAATAATTAAAAACCTTCTAGTAGCGGACAACGATTTGATACAGCAAGTGAGTATCGATTGGTAATCGAATTGTTGCTCCACGAGTTTCCTACGAGACGTACATCATGTGCATGATTAATACAGTATCCGCCGTGGCTTCCGTTGCACGGCGGCATTTTAACATCTTATGATTCAATTTCCTGTATCGAGATACCGCCTCTAAGGGTTGATGTGGTGGTGGCATCACTTCGAATCGGAGCACCGTTTCATCTAATTAATTTTTCCTTTTCTTGTCATAGGCATCTGCGGAATTAAAGGAAGCTTTCAAGAAACCGGAAACGATTCCTCAGCTCTGCGAAATATGCGTCACCAACAACGACACCCAGGTACGGCAGTACGCTGCGATGCTGTTGAAAAAACATCTGGGCAAACTGCGTGCGTGGCGAGAAGTGCCGGCTGAAACGCAAGCCCTGATCAAGAAGGGCATGCTCGAGGCCATCGTGAACGAATCGGAAAAGTCCGTAAGAAATGCCATCACCAGTTTCGTCGGTGTGCTGGTGAAACATGAAGCGGAAAAGGAGGACGGTTGGATGGGTGAAGTTTTAAAGTTTATGTTCGAAAGCACCAGCTCGAGCGATCCAAAGGTTAGCGAACTGGGATCGTCCGTATTTGCCACGCTGACCGATGTGGCGCCGGATCAGTTCATGCCCCACATCGAGATGGTCTGTCAACTTTTCTCTACGGCTTTGATGGCAACGGAAGCCGGTGGCAACATGGCCACACCGGTGATCTACAACATTTTGCTCGGAATGTCGCACCTGGTCCCGTTCATTCCCGGGCGACAAGAGATCGAACAGACTTACCAAGACTCGATACCGTACGTGCTGAAGGCACTCGGTTCATTTGCCGAGCAGGATTCGTTCAAGTTCATCGAAGCGTTCGACATACTGGAAAATCTAGCTGAAGAATCCTCCCGCACACTTTCACCGCACATGAAGCTGCTGATCGACTTCTGTCTGCAGTTGGCCGGGAACACACAACTGGACGATTCGGTGCGCGTGAAAACCATCACCTACATCGGGTGGTTAGTACGGTTGAAGAAAAAAATGATCATCAAACAAAAGCTCGTGGAACCGATCGTTAATGCATTGTTCGCACTGATGAGCGTGGCACCGGATGTGGAAGATGAGGATGAAGAATATTTCGGTAGCAACGAAGTGTCGACACCGAGCACTTGTGCCACCCAATCACTCGATGTGCTCGCTTTGCACATTCCTCCGAAGCAGCTGTTTCCGCCGCTGATGGCATTGCTCGAACCAGCACTTGCCGGTAGTGACCCGCTGCCAAAAAAAGCCGCCTATCTGTCCATCGCAGTTATTGCCGAGGGATGCTCCGAACACATCTGTAGCAAATATTTGCGCGTGCTGGTTGACGTTATCAAACGTGGTATCACCGATGAGAATGTGATGATTCGCAATGCCGCACTGTTCGCACTCGGCCAGTTCTCTGAACATCTGCAACCGGAAATATCGCAACATGCTGATGAAATTTTGCCAATTTTGTTCGAATTTCTGCAACAGCTTTGTTTGCAGATTCGCTCCGGTGGTAAGGAACCACATATCGATCGTGTGTTCTATGCCCTGGAGACAACGTGCGAAAATCTAGAAGATCAAGTTACACCATATCTGCCGATGCTGATGGAGCGGCTTTTCGAGTCGTTGGATTCACGCAACAGTGTTCATTTGCGTGAATTATCGTTTACAACGATCGCTGCTACGGCAAGCGCGGCCAAAGAGCACATGTTGCCGTACTTCCCGCGACTGATCGATTGTCTGAAGCTGTATTTGGTGAAAACCGACGAGGAAGATATCTGCACGTTGCGCCCACAAGCGATAGACACGTTTGCGGCATTGGTACGCACCATTGGACGGGATAATTTCCTTCCCCTGGCGGTAGATACACTCAACATGGGGCTAACAATGATGGATGAATCAAACGATCCGGATCTCCGGCGCAGTTGTTACAATCTGTTCGCGTCGATGGCATCATCGGTTAAGGAGGATATGTCGGGTTCGTTGAACAAGATTGTCGAGACAATGCTGGAGAGCGTGCGCAGCTCGGAGGGAATCGTACCGACCTTCAAGGATGGTGCTGGGGATGATATGCCGATCCTGCCAAACGGAGCAATAGGCGGAGGTGCAAACGGTGCCGGCGATGGTGACGATGAGGACGAAGAGTTTGACATTGAGAATTCCGTCGATGATGGGGAAGAGGACGAGGAAGATATCGCGGGCTACAGCATCGAGAATGCGTATATGGATGAAAAGGAGGAAGCGATCCTAGCGCTGATGGAGTTTGCCGAACACACGGGGCCAGCTTTTGCTCCCTTCATACAGACAGCTTTCGAGGAGATTTATAAGCTGTTGAATCATCCCAACGAGGACATTCGGAAGGCGTCGATCGATGCGGTCAAGCAGTTTGTGGTTGCACTGCATCAATTGAGCAACATGGAAGGTGTACATCAAACGATCTTAATTTTGGTACCGAAGCTTAGCGAAATCATTCGTACGGATGAAGAACGCACGGTGGTCATGTCGGCGTTGGATGGGTTCAGTGACATTCTGCAGGAGGTCGGTGCAGCCACATTCCAAGCGGATGGGCAGAAGGATGCCGTTTTCAACTGCATTGTGGACGTGTTGAATGGAAAGGTTGCCTGCCAGTTCGATGAACCGGTTGATGAGGAGCAGGAAGAGAGCGAATACGATGAAGCCATCCTGGAGTCGGCCGGTGACATTCTACCAAAGTTTGGTCGCGCTCTGCCGGCGGAAGAATTTGCCGTTTACTTCGGACGTGTGTGGCCATATTTTATACAGAAAATTGTAAGTTACACATAAAGAGGTGTGCATAGATATCGAATTTAATGAATTTGACCATTATAATTCGATTTATCCACCAGGAAAAATCGAAACAGAAGGATGAATCTAGCGACTCGCAGCGTGCCTTTGCAATTGGTGTGCTAGCAGAATGTTTCGAGGGCCTCAAAGAGTTCACACGGAACTGGATCGATTCACTGCTACCAATCTTTCTGGCTGGCGTTCAGGATCGTAATAATGAGGTACGGAGCAACACGGTTTACGGTCTGGGAGAGATGGTAAAGCATGGAAATGAATGCACATTCGGGTAAGTTGATGGCCCTATCCGTTTGCCATCTTTTTGTACTAATGCGGTATCCGTTTTTCCTTACAGTCACTATCCACAAATTATGGCTGCTCTCTCACAGCTCGTATCCAAAGAACAACATGCCGGCACGTTGGACAATCTATGCGGTGCTCTAGCACGACTCATTATCACCAATTGCAGTCTGGTGCCGCTAAAAAGTGTTTGTATTCCGCTCTGTTTGCGTCACACAATTTGATTTATTCATAAAAAATTGTACACATTTTGTAGGTGCTTCCCGTGTTTGTGGATTATCTTCCTTTGCGAGAAGATTTCACCGAAAATTTGGCCGTGTTCCAGTGCCTTGATCTGCTGTACCGACAGGGTGATGAAAACCTAGTACCAGCTTTATGTCGTGTTCTGATTGTTGGTTTGCAGGTGCTTTATAAGAAGGAACACGACACCGACGGTAAGTGGATCAAGGGTTCAAACGGTGCGCGAGCACTTTAAGTAGCTTTTAACTGACTTCCACTATTACAGAATGTCGCGAACTGGTTCATAATCTGGTGAAGCAGATCAGCAAAGACTTCCCGGACAAGTTCGCCGAGGTGATCCGCAGCAGTGCCGAGGTTGCGGAATTTGTACAAACGCTTTCGCTGCAGTAGAAATTAGCGAAACCGCATTTCATGCGCAAACTGTTCGTAACATACATCAATCCATATCTACTGCATAATACATGCATGAAACGAGATAGTAGTAACAAATGAAAGGCGAAGAATCGAGGAGAACGAAAGCAATAGCGTGGGGAAGTGAAGTTTTTCGTCGTCCTATAGAAGCAGAGGGTCGGCGCGCAGGATTGCATTTGGTAGAAGATTTTTCGGAAAAAAAACCTATAGATCTAAAGCTTCTTTCTCAGCGGAAAATGGCAAACGAAAGCATTCAGTTATAGAAGAATAGAATAATGTATCGAACATTAGATGAAGCCATCCAAACAGAAGCTACATGTAAATGTGATGGGTAAACGGTTCATGCGAAATTAAGGCTGTGGTTTGCTCTCCCATTTTCGTATTAAAAATTTTCGGTTATGGTTTCCCCATTCTATAGAGACGACGTTTCTCGCCTAGTCGGGTTTCACACAAAGACTTGAACTACCAACCTAAAACCCTTTTAGAAGCTTCAATCGTACAGAAGAACAGAACCGCCGTTTAAACTAATCCGTCTAGTAAATTGTTACACTTTAATCCACAGGAAACAAACAACGGGAAAGTAACCGTTGTTCGAAGTGTGTGTTAGCGCCATAAAACGTTCGCATGTTGTTTCGATATTTTTCGTTTTATTCCTCACTTCATGCATGTACAGCAGCGATTTGTATAAGCACTTGCTGTTCGGTTCCTTCTTTGTCTCATAAAGTTAACAAAATACGGTCGATTTATGTTCGGACACAAGTTCCTCACACAAAAACGACTCTCCCTTGCGCGTGGCGAAGGGTAATGCTATAATGCATGCTTTTGTGTTTCTTTCTACTAATGGTTTAATTTAACCATCAATCCGTATCATACACACGTGTAGTGCATAAGTTCGTCCAAGACGATATACTTTAAATAGAAACTATATGTATTGGAATGTTTAATTTGTTTGAACTAAATTCAGCTATTTTGGGGGTCGCCCAACAAATAAGTCATTTACTGCATTACTTATGTTTTTGTTCTTTGCTTAATATGCCAAATTTGTTGAAAAAGAAATGGAATTATTGCACACGCATAGCTGAGCTTGAGTTAGACCTCAAACGAGTTGCATAATTTTTGGTTTATTCCGCAACAAAGTATGTAGTGATATAACCTAAACGTACGATAATATTCCGCAACTGTGTTCCCTTCTCTCACCATCTGCATTTATAACTACACTATAAGTAACATACACACTCACAATGGAAGGAGATAGCATAGTTTACAGGAGAACATTTGAATTGCAAGGCGCCCTACAATACCCCCGTTCGAGTTTTCTTTTTAACTTGCACACGGTCCCAATAAATCAGCTACGTCCATGTCAGCACAGAAATCAATCGAAACGGAATAAATACGTTCAAAGGTTAAGTGAGGCGTACCGAAGTCATGTATACAATAGTACCATCACACAAGCACATTACATGCGCCTGCATGCTCAAACAGCTAGATATCTGCATACAATACTGTACTGCAATAGTAATTGTCTCTAGTGAAGTAGTCATTATTAAACTCGTTGTGTGACGCTTGAATTTGTTTACTGTTAGTATGTGATAAGATGCTCCCACCAGTGTTTGGTCCGCCGCCAGTACTGGTTGATTTGTGAAAGAAAATAGAAGAAAAATGGTTCATGAGCAAAGATGATGTGCTGTGAGCTGGTCTGGACAGTTCGTTCGTCTTACAGCCTAAAAGCGTATCAAGAATGTTTTACTGAGTAAATGCAGACAATAGAAAGCAAAAGAACGGTGGTAATGGAGAACGAACATAAACGAAACGGCAAAAAAGCATTAGACTAATATCGGACACACCATCTATCGTTGTGGAAAAGTGTATTCCATACACAGTGCTGTTATTTAGAACACGTGTCCATTTATTTACCATCTATGAACCATGAACTAACACAATGATTATTTTAAAATTGTACTTCTCAAAATGTTGTGTTCTAGGGTGTGAATGTTGGATTGCTTCTTAACTAAGCGATGACAATAACTAATTTCGCAGGCATGGAAAAAACAGTTAATAAAGGAAGAAAAAACAAACAAAATATTTGCATTTAATGGTAAAATGTTTATTTCCTCTACACACACATTCAAATTATAGAATTTATTCTTTGTTCCAGCGACACTTTGTCCACACCGCGTGAGGAGAAGTTTCCTTGCAACAGTTGCAATACCGTGCAATATTAACGTGTTCGCGTTTTGCTGGATTTTAAATACATATCTCTATTGTATGGAGAAAATGTCTACTCACGGCACAATTGAGATGGGAATGAAAGCGCATACTAACAAAACAACCAATAAAGAGCGAACGGCGGTGGTTGAATGGTTTTACATTCCTTAATCCTTATTTTTCTGGATTGTTTCTGAGGTCTGAAGTAACGACTTTGTGCGGTTTTTTTTCCTTTCCAAACAAAATTAGAGGTGGGATAGTGTATTAAGAGGAAGGGTACTACCCTTTCCTCCGCACCCGATCGCGCATAGTGGTTTGTATTTAACTATTAAAAACAAGACAAAAAAAAACATCCTGCGATATATCCTCCCTAAAAAACAAAACTTTGCCACACACGTGTGTTCCGACTGTTTGTAACATAAACACACACTCACACATTCATCGGCTCGCCTTACCTAAAGTACATATAAATGGAATTGTCATATTAATTGCATTAATTGCTAGCTGCTGTGCGAACGCGGAACTCTTCGCGCTACGCGCCACGCTTTGAGCGGAAGTTCCTGTAGCTGACGTATCCTACCACTGCCCCACTGGTACCAGAGGAGCCCGTAGAGGAGGCATATAAATATCTCTATATAATACCCATCGATCGTGATCGTACATTTACCACCACCTGCACTGCAAGTCTGCAAAGAGAACGGAGTTGATTGAAACTGTTACCGACGGAATCCATTAGGCCCAAAACATTCACTTACCTCTTTCAGTCCTGCATCAGAACAGTCATTCTCGACTGCGTTCGAACAGCGTTTCCACGTGAGATAATCCACCAGCCACAGTACCACGGTCGTTGGCCAATTGCCACCGAGGTTGCTAAGTGTGTTCAGCAACGTCATATAGGTGCCACCGACGGCGGGATCGCTTATCCGTGCGAAAAAGGCCATCACAGCCACAAACATGCTGTACAGTGCGATCTGATACAGGCCGTAGTTCGCCAACAGCAATATGTAGTAGTAGTACGGTACGTGGTGATCACGTACGATGGCAGGTGTTACCCACACAATACCGGCTGCAGCGAGTGTTAGTCCTATCCGGTACGGAATTGCTTTCAGGTAAACCTCCATGGGACGCGTCCCGGCCGTATATTTGCTGATCGCTAGCGGGAGAACTATCTGCAGTGGAACCAGTGGTACAACTAGCAATGCCAGCTTATCCTTCGGAACACCGGCATCTATGAGTTTTAGCGATGTAACTGCATCGCAAGCGGCATACCCTGCCTTGGCCGTTAGCAGTATGGCCACCAGTGTCAAAATCGGCTTCATCTTGATTATATCGAGCAGCAGACGATAGGTTTGCTTTATGTCCAGCTCCAGATGTTCCTCGTGGCCTCGATCGATGCTGGGTGCGAATTCGCGTTTGCCCAGTGCTACCAGCGTGGTTGTGACCAGAAACACTAAGCCCCAGAACCACAGATATCCAGACAGATTCACTAAACCCTCCGGTGCGGGTTCGGATCGCAGATAACTGTTGCAAAATTCAGCCGATTCCAATGCCATAAAAGCCACGTAGCCGAGAAAATAACCTGCCGTCTGGCCAACACTATTGCAGGTCGATGCGTGCCCAACGTTGCAACGTTTCAGCATCGTCAAGGCCCATCCATCTACAGCGATGTCTTGTGTAGCGGCCAGGAAGTTTAGCATGAAAAAGATGCCCGTCAGCAGCGGAATGTTGAGTGTGCTGTGCTCAACGTTGGAATGGTCGTCGTCGGTAGTGCTGTTTTCCGCACCCAACCAACGGTTCACATACAGCGATAGAATAAGCATAAAAATGCCGATCAGATACTGTGTTGGAATGAGCCATGATTTTCGTCTGCCGAATCGTTTCCAGAACAGTGAATCCACTATCGGTGCCCATAGCAGCTTTAAGCTGAACGGCCAGTGCGCGAAACTGAATTCAGCCTAAAACGGAAAACAAAACATCATTGAAAAACTTCGCTGTTGGCACCTACATATGCCTTGCGTAACCATTTGGACATAGTTGGCTGCAAGATATGGTTCTACATCAATCACGATAAGCGATAAGAAACCGTTCAAGATCCGTGATATTTGCTTCTACTTTTTTAACTACCCACCTGCTGTTTGTAGCTAGCACCGCGATTCTGCAGCAGCATCGGTATGGCCGAGGCCAATCCGATCGGAATGCCTTGTAGCAGGTAGAGAAAGAATAGTATGGCAATATTGCCCCAATCCCCTCGTAGGTCACTTTTTTCGTGCTTTTCTTCATCGTCGACCGGTGGGATGAGCGTTTGATGATCGACGCGATCTGCTCGCTTGCGCCGGTTGCTCATTTTAACGATACACGCCCTTGCTGTTCGCTATAAACGATTACCGAAAAATTCCTTTGGCTGTTAATAGAGAGGAAAAGAATAGAAATTACAATCATGTGCCTGTTTAGCCAACCAATCATCCTTCGTAGCAAACGAATGGTCGCACTGGTCCGCCAGGTACACGTCACTAGCAGTGTGTGGAACGGTTGTAAATGTTTTCCTGTTTCATTCCATATGCACCTGTTGGGACCGCACACGTACCTGAGTTTCTATATGACTGGTAATTACAAACACGTTAACTTAATCAAGTTGAACTAGTTTACCCTGCACAAGAGAAGGGAAGACAATGTCCAGCATTGTTAAGACTGTATCGGCGTTCAAACAGAGTCGGTAGTAAAGTAGGTAATGTTTCGGTTGCAGCACGACGATAGTACGTGGAAAATTGGAAGCAAGAGAAAGAAAGAGAGAGAGAAAGAGAGAGTTTATTTGTTTGTTGTCGCTTTGAATATAATTGACAGTATGATGACAGTTTGATGACAGATAGAAAAGGTTCTGGGCGAAAAAGAATTTAATTTGTTCCTTTTTTAATTTTCACTCAAGTTATGGATATTTTTCTAAATAAACAATATTTAAATCAATGTTTTCAGCACTTTCATTCGCTTCCAATTAAACTGCATTCATTGCCGATGAAAACAATCCGTCCTTCAATGTCCTGCTGGCAACACTGCCCTTTTTGACAATCGCTTTCGTGCTGGCGTTGCGTGTTCTTCTTCTCACAAAACTAGCCGTGCGATTTGTCCACATGTCGTTTTAGTTAGGAGTTTTCAGTGAAATTTCCTGCGAAAAACGTACAGTTTTCACCAAAATCAGCAATCATGGCCAAGTTTGACCTTACCAGCAAGAATTGCCAGTATTTGGATCGTCATTTAACGTTTCCTTTGCTGGAATTTCTGCTGCAGAAAAATGTAAGTCGTGTAGTAGTGCAATAAAAGGTAGCGCAAGTGAAGAAGAAAAGGGGGAGAGTAGGAGGGAAGAATGCTGCGCCCGCTTGAACGGATCTACCGATTAGGATCCGGCTCCTGCGCCCGGCAAAATGATCCTTACGAATGTTTCGTGTGCTGCCTACCTAGCGCCGTCGATTCGTCATCAAAGTTTTATAACCTCACTTTTTCCATATTTTCCGGTGCTTATCGGTAGGTCTACGACCAGACGTCACTGTTGAAGTTCATTCTGGAGACGTTGGGCAAAACGAATATGCTCGACTATACGAACGATATTTGTCAGCGCTTGGACAAGAATCAGCCGGATGATTTGGAACAACGTCGCGAGAATGTGCTGGTCACACTGAAGGAACTGCAGACAGAAGTGGCTCCGCTGATGAAATGTATGGAAGAGCTGAAAAATCCGGATTCCTCGAAGGATCACAAATCGGTTATACTTGCGTTGCAGCAGACACTGGATGTAAGTGACACCGTCTGGTTTCAGTGCGAAAGCGTCAGACTAACATTTCTTTACATCTTTTTTAGTACGATATTATCCTAAGCGCGCAAAAGCTGGCCAAGTATCTGTACGAATGTGGTAACTATTATGATTCGTTGTCGTATCTGTACGTGTGCATGCTGGCTATGGAACCGAGCGACAAAAACTATCTCGGCGTTTTGTGGGGTAAATTGGCCGTTGAAATTCTGACACTCAACTGGCCCACGGCGCTGGAGGATCTAACGCGGCTGCGTGATTTTATCGACAACTACAACTTTAGTCCGATTCAAGTGCTGCAGCAGCGTGCTTGGTTAATCCATTGGAGTGTGTTGATCTTTTTCAATCATGCGAAGGGTCGCGATCTGATCATCGACATGTTCCTGTACAAGCCGCAATATCTGAACGCGATCCAAACGATGTGTCCCCATATTCTACGCTACCTTGCGACGGCGGTTATTATCAATCGTGGCCGCCGGAACGCGTTGAAGGATTTGATCAAGGTGATCCAGCAGGAGTCGTACACGTACCGTGATCCCATCACCGAATTTCTGGAACATTTGTACGTAAACTTTGACTTTGAGGCTGCCCGTAAGAAGCTGAACGAATGCCAAACGGTTATTTCGAACGATTTCTTCATTATCGGGTGTCTGGCCGAGTTCATCGAGAATGCGCGACTCATGATCTTTGAGACGTTCTGTCGCATTCATCAATGCATTACGATTGGCATGTTGGCGGACAAGCTGAACATGAAGCCGGACGAGGCCGAATGCTGGATCGTGAATTTGATCCGTAATGCACGTCTTGATGCGAAAATTGATTCAAAGCTGGGACACGTGGTAATGGGCACCCAGCCTCTGTCGCCATACCAGCAGTTGGTGGAAAAGATTGACTCCCTCTCTGTACGCTCCGAAACGTTGACCCTGTTGGTCGAACGAAAGCACAAAGCTAAAACTCAAGAATCTGGCGAAGGCCACTGGAAGTATTACTAACAACGTGGACGACAACGCTAAGTTTACACGAATTCTACTGTTTGGCAATAGCGCTAGAACATTGTAAAAGAATTCTTGGTGTGGTGGGGCGAAGGATAACGTCCGAGCAGAAGCATAGAACATCTACAATCGACTACAGAGTGTATCGAAAAAATAAATCGAACAGCGTAAAATATGAAACATTCATTCAAACCATCAGTGACGATGATTAATGATAAGCAAATAAACTGGAATAAAAGGCGCTCCTCAGGGGACAGAAGAACGCGAAAGGTGTTTGTTGAAGCTAATTTTGAATGAGATACATTGTGAGAAAAAATGAGAAACATTTTGTGATAATGGAAAATGTCCTAGCTAACTTTGATTCAATTGATTTGGAATGACAAACGGTCATTACGAATTTATCTGGATAGTGTTGTCAACAAACATCATCTAGCTGTCAAATTACGGCGGCATTTTATTCCGCATCAGCCGATCACGGCTTGGTTAACCATTGAATAATTGTGAATTTGTTGATAAATGTATTAAATTACCTTCTACACAATGCGACGCAGTTGTGCTCCGTCCATGAAACGGTCCTGTGAACCGACAACCTCCGAGAAACACCCGGCAAAGAAAACAACAAACGCTGTGAGCAACGCTATCACTCTCGGATCCAATGAAGATCGATCCTCAACAATAACGGTAAACAAATCAAATACAGTTTTGAAACCCAAAAACTACAACGGAATTGATCCGAAGATCATCTTCAAAGTAGTTTGGGGTAAAATAAGCACACGGAAACACAAAACATGGGAAGGTGACGGTACGCTGGAAGTATCCGGTAGAAGCGCCGTTCTGAAGGATGAAACCGGTCGAATAATAACCACGGCCAGTGGATTAAAGTTCGACGAGGTAACGGAAGGAATCCAGCTGGTAGTTGGCTCGAAAGAGGTTGAAGTGTTGGAGAAATGGAACGAAGACCAGGCCACGAGTTTAGCGACAGTCCCAGACAGTTCGGGGGTTCGTGCAACGATGCCCTCCGTAAAAAATTTCAAACCACCGGAACAGAGGACAGAAGATGTGCAAAACGACCTGGAAGAATCGAGACAACCGCCAAGGGATATTCCACATGAATCAGCAACGAGAGTAAGGGCCAACTTTAAATCAATTTTTTCTTCTGCAGACGACGAAACAGAAGAGCAAACCGTGGAACCTTTGGTAATGAAGAAACCGTCCTTCGAACATCAATTCAAACACAATGTAGACAACGAGCCCGTAGCGGAAGTACATGTTCCACATTGTCTTACACGCCACCTGCGTCCACATCAGCGCGAAGGTGTTGCCTTTCTCTACGAATGTGTGACCGGGCTAAGGATGCAAGAACCGGCTGGATACGGTGCGATTTTGGCCGATGAAATGGGTCTCGGGAAAACACTGCAGTGTATCGCTCTGATGTACACGCTGCTGAAGACCGGCCCATACGGCAAACCGCTGGCCAAGCGTATTCTGATCGTCACGCCCAGCAGCTTAGTGGAGAATTGGGATCGCGAAATTAACAAATGGTTACGAAACGAGCGCATTTTTACATTTATTGTTGGACCGGCTAATAAGCTCAAACGATATGCCCAATCGCCGCACATTCCGATACTGAT
Organism: Anopheles minimus; assembly: GCA_000349025.1. Classification (NCBI taxonomy): domain Eukaryota; kingdom Metazoa; phylum Arthropoda; class Insecta; order Diptera; family Culicidae; genus Anopheles; species Anopheles minimus. The sequence continues at coordinate 2,351,913 of KB664165.1, forward strand.
CATATCGTACGAAATGCTTTCAAAACAAATCTGCGAACTGGAGACGGTTAGATTTGATTTGATGTTTTGCGACGAAGGCCATCGGCTTAAAAACAGTAACGTAAAGGCGTTTGGCGTGCTGAATCGATTAGAGTGCAAGCGTCGTGTGCTGCTGACCGGCACACCGATACAAAACGACCTCCAAGAGTTTTTCTCATTGATTAACTTTGTTAATCCGGGAATAATTGGAAGTTATCAGGATTTCAAAGCACGTTACGAGACTCCCATCATCGTTTCGCAACGGCCCGGTGTACTGCCGCAGTCGATCGAGCTGGGTATCGAACGGCTGAACGAACTCAACGCCATAACGGGTCGATTTATGCTGCGAAGGACGCAGGAAGTGATCAATCAATATCTACCCGATAAACACGAGGTAGTGGTCTTGTGCCATCCGTCCGATCTGCAGACGGTTTTGACCCGCACCGCCCTAACATTTTACGAAAGTGAAAAGAGTTCCTCCAATGCAGTCTCACCGTTACAGTTGATAACGATATTGAAGAAAATCTGCAATCATCCTTCACTCGTGTCGGTGCAAGGTAAGGGCGATCCGGAATCGTTGGTGCATCTACTGTCGGAACAGTTACCTCCGTGGCAACGGATGGGTCCAAGCGATTCGGCCAAACTGGGCATTGTCGAGGCTCTACTGGAAGCGATGATTGTTATGCAGGAAAAAATCGTGATCGTGTCGTACTACGCCAAAACGCTGGACATGATTGCTGGTTTGTGTGAGCACTACAACTACAAATACTGCCGGCTAGATGGTTCAACGGCGGGTTCCGATCGGTGCAAGATTGTGACCGCATTCAACAATACAGCTTCGGATTGTTTTATCCTGCTGCTCAGCGCTAAAGCAGGCGGTGCCGGGTTGAATCTGATCGGAGCATCCCGGTTGGTGTTGTACGATAATGATTGGAATCCAGCAAACGATCTGCAAGCAATGTCGCGTGTATGGCGAGACGGACAACGGAAACCGGTATTCATCTACCGGCTGCTAACAGCCTACACCATCGAGGAACGCATATTTCAACGGCAAATTTCCAAAACTTCGCTCAGCGGAACGGTGGTGGATCAGAGACAAAACTTAAACAATCTCAAACTGTCGGACGAAGAGCTGAAGGATCTTTTCTCCATCATTGATCCCAACGAGGCAGACGATTGCATGACACACAGTTTACTCGAGTGTTCATGTGCCGGCATCGGTAACGCTCCTGATAGGGACCACCCAGCCTCAACAGAAACGGGTGATTCTACCGCGAATGTGTTCAACGAAAGAGGCGAAATGGAAAGTAGATTTCAATTAAGACCCACCGGTGGAAAGCGAAGCAATGTGAGTGGGAAAAAATTTGCACTTAAAATGCAAGAGCTGATGCGCTGGGAACATCATCGATCGCCAGTGTCCGAAAGTGTCTTGGAGCAGCTAGGTTTATCACGGTGCGTCGATGAGATAGTTTTCCTATTTCGAAACATTGTATCGGCAACGAAATAAACGTACAGTGATTGGTTTTTTCGCTTTACATACTTTTACCGATGCTTCGTTTATTCGTCGTTTTCCAAATGAATGTTGCTGCCGAAACGCCCGTACAGATAGCCCTTCAGGTCGCTCATCTTTTGTTGCAGATCTCGGTTTGTCTGCTGGATATTATTGATTTCCTTCTTTTTCCGCTCCTTTGCTTCAGCCAACAGTTCGAGCGTTTTGGCCTGATCGTGCGAAAGGAACACGTCGCCCATGAGGAACGGAATCTGAACGTCATCGTCCAGCAGTTCTATTTCATCGCCGGCCTCTTCGAGATTTTTCAATTCGTTCTGTTTGATGCGCAACTCTTCCTTCAAATCCTCAACCTTCGCGTTGTAGTTGGCGAACTTATTTATCTTCATCTGGTCCTCGTACGTGATGTGAACATCTGAGTCCTAAAATGGTCACAAAACTGGATGATGAGTGCACATGGGTGTGATAAGCGTGGAAGCAGTTTCTTACCGGCTGAAAGGTGCCCTTTGATTTCGTTTCGACTTTGGTACTCATTTTGAAATGCTTTATTTGACCAGCTTTTCTGCTAGCGCAACTTTCGTAAAACCTGCACTCAAACGAAAAGTATCATGAGGAAATTGACCGTGCGAGTTTGCTTCTTGTTGTTTTTACTTTTATGTTTGCTATGACATTTGGTTCTTGACAGTTTCGTTTGTATGTTTATATCAAAACAAAGTAAAAATTAATGAAACAACCACAGTGAAGCAGATTTGTTGGAGGCTAATATAACTAATCGAAATAATAGAAAAATTATGATATTTAAGGCCAACAAATCAATTTTTTCCAGTTTTGAGCAATCGTTCTATAGCAACCTTGGTTTGATAATTGACGTTTCCTTGTTTCCCGCTTTTCCGCCGGGAATGAAGTGGTTTGACGTTTCAAAGACAAGCTGCCGCGATCCACCGGCATGTATTTTTCCCGTTCTTTTCCACATCGATTCGTTTACTGTAGTACCGAAGCATTTTAACAGCATGTCCAGCAAGTAAGAGTAGTTTAGATAACATTCACCATACAGTGATTGTATTTCATTGATGATTCTAAATTTCGCCTTCCCAACCAGTCCCGGTTCCCCGGCACAGTGCAGCCCGATCGTGAATCGGACGCTAGAGCTGAATTTGAGCAGGAAGCGTTCGAGAGAATGCCTACGATGGGGCACGGTGCACATACTTCTTCTGTCTGTCGTTCTGTTCGATATCTCCAATAAGTGTTCGTACTCGTTTTCGAACTTGTACTATGTGGAGTATGTCGCGGCAGCCATGCTGGCCTGTAGTATGGTGTACTACTACTCCTGCTACTTTTACTACCTGTTCAGTACGGAACCAATTTGTGGCACGGAACAGCAACGCCGAATACTGAAGTTCGATGCAAATGACAGCTCCTTTATCACTACACCACCGCAAGCGAAACAATCGACGAGTGCTGATAATACGCCCATGGATGTGTCCGCATCGCTGTTGCGATCCTTTCACGAAACGAGCATTTCCATTACTTCCCCGCGCTGGGTGTTTAGTCGTGGCAGTCCGCCGATGGACCCAGTACGTTCACCAATGGCATACGATCGGAATGTATCCTATGAAGCCCCGCCGAACGTGAGTACCGGATCGATGAAGTTTTCTCCCGCTCCGCGGAGGCTAGGACCACCTGGCGATACGATCATGGATGATTTGTTCACGGAGACCTACGTACAGTAAGTAGTCAGTTTTCATTTATTCGACTGTATCCTCACTGATCACGATCAACAATCTTTCTTACAGAGAAAACCCGATGGACAAGAGCAATCGATCACAAAAGGAACAAGTGAACAATTCCGACGATTCCACGAACTCATCTTTTGGTCGATACCGGTTCAACGATATGTCCTATCTATTGAAGACTTCTATGTACCAGCTGTCATCCTCAGTAACGCCGAGCAAACAGCTAACGAAGGAGCTCGAGACTGGCCCATACAATGCGTTCATTGATGGCAGTCCAGAGGGATTGAAGAAGGTGTCCGCTGCACAACTGTCCACCTACGTTGGGAATCTGCGCATGTGGATATCGCTCACGATATTGCAGCGGATTGAGGAGGAAATGAACATTGTCGATCAAGCTTTCAAGAGCCGTGGGTTCGCGGACATCCAGATTGGTAGTATCGGTTTGGAACGGTTGAAAAAAACGGCTGAAAATCAGCAGCTAGTATCATTGTACATCCCACGCTTGCCGTTGCTGATTCCGTTTTTGGAAATGTCTACAAACCAGGAGTATCTGGTACAGCGGATTAAGGATCTGTCCAAGGGAAGTTGTTTAGCCGATTATCGGTGGAATTCTGGCTCGACCTATAAGGGGATTAGCTGGGACGAACATCTACCCACCGACTCGGCAGTAAGTGAACCTTTCATCCAACAAAACGTCGGGATAACAAAAACTAACAATATTTTTCTTTGCCAGATTATTTTCCATCTATTCTGTACCTATTTGGATAGTCAGTTGCGTCCCCTACCACAGCCTGGCGGTCGCCCGTTCTACAATCGTTATGTAGTTGTAGGTGATAAGAAGACGACGAAGGAAACGGTTGCAGAAGTAAATACGAAAAACAAGGCGAAATGTGCCATTCTCTGTTCCAACCCGTTAAAGCCCAAGTTTAACTTCGTTTCGGATGATAAAATTCACAGCTGCTCCTACGTAAGTCTCGAAATCCCTGTTCGTGCGATTTCCTTAAATGAAACAAAAAAGAGTTATACATTTTTATTTTCTCTCGCAGGATCGAAACAATCTGTTCTACGTCGTCATCCAATTTTTAATGTATATGAAAACCCACCACGAATGCTCATTGGAGGGTATTAATCTCGGCAGAAGCGGCATCAATATACTTTGCTGCATCGATGATTAAACGATCATTAGGAAAAATGATTGTACAATAGAATGTTGTTACTATCATAGAAAATGGCGATGGTGAAACAAGCTCAGCGATGTTTTGGACGAGGTAAAAGACTGTCGGTAATATATAGTTGTGTTGGTAAGTCCCCAAAACAAAACATTGTTAAAGCAAAATTCTTCAAATGAACTGTTTTCAATTTAAATCGATCAATATCAATATAGATTTCAACATTATTGTATGTGTGTTACAAATGATCCAGTATATTATTGGTAGAAATGGTCAATCATATAGCTTGAGTTGAGTTGAGTTGTGAATAGAATCCCTTTTAACGTGGAACGACTTTTTTTAAAACACACGTGTTTTAAACTCATTATGCTTGGTTCAGATATTGTTTCGATCTGTCTACCTTCCGATTCGATACAAATGCAAGTATTTTTAGCTTACACTAATGAATAATACGTTTAAGGACTAGACATAACATTATGTAGACGATGAAAGTAAGCATACCACACACACACACAAACATCAAACGAATGTATATGTAAAAATGTAACTTAAACAACTTCCAATAACAAACCTTGTAACGAAAAACTAGATAGAATGGTAAGATTTTGATTCTCTCCTCTTTTTGTTTTGTTTTTCATGTAATACATGTGTACACAATAAGGACGAAGGTTTTTGTTTAGCGAGTAACCCGCACACTACAAACGTTGTGGAATCGTATCGAGTCGTTCTGGTTTTTTGATCGTTCAATTCATGTACTTAATGCACGCCGACGCACAATGCACAATTACGCTACATTTACGTTATGAAGCACAAGTAGAGAAGTTCAGTTTCAGCTAGAATAGTTTGTTACGAACAACCCCCAACGCACAACTCCCATCTCACCGTTCAATGGGTTTTGTCGTAGGTATTTTTGTGCCCATATCCCGACACGTATCCGGACTGGTCGACTAAATCCTTCCGGCCCGCTATACCCTTGCCCTTGCCGGTTTCATCGAACCGCTGCTTGTGTGATCCGGTGTATTTGGAGGTGTCCGTAAGGCGAGCCACCGTTTCGGCTGCTTTTCCAGGCTGTAAGCAATAAATGGAGGAAAATCCAAACAAATAGTAATTAACTGTCCTAATTTTCAATTACAATTTCACTTAGTTCAACCAGTCTGGCATTCACATACCGTTGCATTATGAACTCCCGGGGCACCACAGTTGGCCATTTTGTTCTTGATTTCATCCAGCTCCACTTTCTTCGTTTTTGCGAGATCCTCCAAAAATTTGTTGTAATCATCCAACGTCAGTTTCATTGATTTTAGTTTCTTGAAGTGTATGCCCGTATCGGTGGTTGTTATCTTCTTATCAATAACCTGCAAGGGGACATTTTTTTACATTGCATTTTACGGTACAAAGAAATCCACCTTCTCTTACCTTCGCTTGTTTCATCCATTTGTCGCTTTGCGAAAGCGTTAGGTGTTTACCGTCCGATTTAGTATCGCCAAACTTGGAAAATGCCTTAAACTGTTCTCTAAATGCCGCCGTAGATACGGGCTTTGCTGTTGCACCATTCTGCTCTTTGTCACCTTCCTTAGCCGGTGGTTCTGCAGCATTCGGTTGGGATGCATCCAGTGCCATTTCGGCCACTTCAACGGTCATCTTATCCACAACGTCCGTTCCATTCGGTTGCGATTCGTCCGCCATGTTGTGGGAACTTGGGAACGAATTGAAAACATGGAAACCATTACTCTTCAAGATGTGCTTTCTCTATTAGCGATGGGTAGATAATCTAATGTCCCGAGACTCCTCTACTACGAACCGGTGAACTGCGACATGCGTGTACATCTTATCGCACTTTGTTTGTTTACGTTTGCCAAAATACAAGCAAAAAGCCGGCAACAACTTGAAGATGAATTGCCGTGGTGTGTTACCGGTCAAGTGGCTCGGCAAGTACTGTTCGCAGTCGGCGTATCGCTGTGCGAGTAGTCGCCTAGAAGCGTTAATTAGCACCCACGTTGAAACGATTACAAATAACTATCATTTTCATGTGCTACATGCTTATGTCACTAGTTCGTTTTTTTCTGCATCAAAAGTCTCTGGCATTGCCTTTTTTAAATAAAATTCGAAAACATAAATATATAAAAATAGTTATTTGTGTTAAGAGTACAATTTTTGCAAAACTCAAGTCCTTCGAGAATACTTCAATCGAGCTAATAACGAACTAAAGATTAGAACAGAGCATAACCAATGGATGACTTTGTACAAAACCGCTACCATATTTCACCATACCAATGACCTCATGCAGAAATGCATCAACATTCTGTCCGGACATGGCGCAAAAAGTGACGCCTATCCATAGACCATATATCATATGGTCGCGTACACTAGTACCATAATTAGGATACAAGCTTCACTAGCGCCGTGGCCCTCGGAAGTTGTTGGTCCAAAATTATATTCATGAGCCAACAAGCAACAAGTGTAAACAATTGTACCGACCACCCCGGTCCAACATTGGAGATATTCCCCTCTCATATGATGTTGAGTGATCGATGGGAGTGTATGTCACACAGCGTGACGGAAATTGGCCCGGCAATACTGTAATCGACTAACCAGGTTGGCTAATTAGCACCAAGCTTGAGTACACGCTGTGCAAGTGATGTTTACACATGTACCAACAAACGGATGAAGCCGTCGGAGACTTTCCTCTCCTGTCTTGGTTCTTAGACGGCTAATCGTTTTTATTATGTTTAATGTTCAAATCTTTGGTTTAGAGTACATGCAACCGTTTCTAGTAGAGCAATTGCCTACAATTCCTATTATATTCTAATCATGAATTTTTTTTTCCCCTAATGATGTTTTGTATGTAGTTTTAAATACAGATTTTTAAATCTCATACTTTGCGCTATGTGAAGAAAACGATTTGAAAGTGAATAATGCAAACATTATCATGAATCGACTACGGTAGACGGTAGATTGGAAGGAAAACCAGATGCAAACAGTAAATATGTGCACAACGGCGCAGCGAGGAGCATTTGCCATTGTTGTGATGGATGCTCTACTGATTCAACGGGCATACTTCATTACATCATCGCCATCACCCTTCCAACCTCAGGGTCTCCGAGGCTAGTAAATGTTCCATAGTGGTGGCCATATGCTTCACAACTGGGTAGTGATGCGATATGCGTCTCCAAAACCACACTAACTGCCTTTCCCTGTCTCCTCGCTTCCCCTTTGGCCTCCGGTACTCAAGTAGCACGCGTTTTACGTGGTCACCAAAACAAACAATATAAATTTAGATATTACTTCACATTGCCGCTCTATCCAAAGCCAGCACATTAGGGGGATGGTTGGTGATGTTAAATTATGCGAGATCAACTACATGGTGTTAGTTGTTGTTCATAGCTCGAACATCCTTGGGGTGGCGAGAGAAATTTGATGCGATAAATTTGAAGATTGATAGTTTTAAGCGGATGTTACAGAGAGAGAGCTTCTTCTCAAAGTCAGTGAATCATACATTTGCAGAATTAACACATTCAAAAATAAGTGCTGCATTACAAAAAAAAATCCAGCATTTTCATGCCACTTTACTACTGCGGCCTCCGCAAGGTGTATTCAATGTCACCACCAAATGATGTCATGCTTTTGGAAGAAAATAACTGATATCAGAAAACATGTCTACAAAGGTGATACGTGTCATTCGCAAGACAGCCGAGCGTAATAAAAGTTGCAATTTTCAAAAAATAATAAAAGCAAAAGATAAAACGAGAACCCCGAGTCTATCTGGCGGTATCAGATGTTCTACTAGCCGATGTGGTTCAACGAGGGGTTAATAAAGGAACGATAAGTTTCGCATCCGATGATGAATGGGAGATAACAAATTGTTTGTAGGTCAAGTGACATGGACAGACTCGCTGCGGGACACGGCCAAGTGGTGGACGATGTTAGATTTCTATTTTATGAGATCATCAAATGATATATTTGGGCCAAAATTTTGATTTTAGATTCATACTAAAGTACGTACACGTCGCATCCATTAAAACGTTTGCGATAAAAATGAGCATAATATCATAAATAGAATTCAATTATATCTTCATTTTCGTTGTAGATTTCTCTCCACCAGAACAGCAAAGTACGACAAAGCGTGTGTCCTTTCGTAGGAATACTAAAAATATAACCCACTAGGATGAGTCATCCCGGAAAATGGCAATGGCTCAAATTCTACTTGATGAAAAAACAAAAGTCTCAAGAAAAAGGATATCCACGCGTTGTTTCCACTGATGGGTGTGTGTGTATGCGTTCTACAACCAACACTGTGAAAAATCAGCTTTTCCTGCTGTGGTATTTCACTTCTTTTCCATTCTCAAACTGACCTTTGGCGCGCACATTGCGGAAGAAGCAAATATTCTTCCCACCGTTGTTGGCGCGCACTTTCCCTTTTTATGCGCATATATCCTTCGCTGGGCTGAACGTAAACAAAGGCTCGTCATCACGACGTTGGCAATGGAAGGAATGGGAGGGGACTACGCTGTGGCATTAATACCAAGCAGTAGGTATGGATATGTTGGTCACCTCTCTTGTGGTTTGCTGGAGTGGGTGATTATGTCGGTAGTCATAAAAAAAGGAATCAAAACCAGCAAAGGATAAAAAGGTGCCGCACGGTGGTAAACCAGTAAGGTTAGGCGCTCGGGTATCCTTCCACCCACTTGATGTTAGATTAAAATTCATTTGAATAAGCACTAATACTCGCGCGTTACGCTGCACTAGAAAACACGCATGGTTTGCATTTGAATTTTGATTTCGCGTGTGCGACGGTACGTAAATGTAGATCTCACAAACGGACACATTGCAGCATGGTAAAATGGACACGGACATTCCGATGTCGTCCGGAGGGTTTGTGGTGGGTTTTTTCAAACGTTTTAACGATTCTTTAGGGACGGAAATCACGCCCGTACGTATCCGCGCGCACGGCGGAAGTACGACAGTGCGCATGAACAATTATTGATCTGCGAGATGGGCAGAGCCGTGTGTGTGTGTTTCCGAAGGGATTCGCACCAATCTCACGTCATCATTCCCGCGAGCAGAATCCCGCTCTCAATAGATACGAGATGAATCTGGCCTGTTCGAGTGCTGTGGGAGTTTCGCTTTTTTGGAACATTTCCAAACAAATTTCACTTGCTAAATTTTTGAAACATTGCTGTGTGTGTTTGAGGGTCACGCTTATGACGTCGGTTACACATATATTCAATTTTAACCATCACTTGTATCCTGTTGCACGTACGACAATAAATCATCCCTTTTTCCATAGCATTCCAAGTACACTGGGACGGTGGAATCGAGGTTTCATTTACCTTGGATTTCCGAAGCACACGATGAGAATTTACAGCTTTTTAACAAATACGAAAGTGTATCACTTAAAATATGTCGACTGTTTTGAAACAACGTTTGAAGCAAAATATGTTTTAGGCACGGCGTATTTTTCTTTTCAGATTGTACGTACAACTCAAGAGGACGACCGCTCTAACCGCAGCAACGCGCGCGCGAGACTAAAATCCAAATGTGTACTATACGTGAGACGACGCGCGGCTTTACTAGCTCTCGGGCTGCTGAAGATAACGTTGCACAGCTTGCCATACGCAGTCGGGCGAGTGTAACGAGTTTATGCCAAGTGTAGCAAACTTCCCATTACAGACACAGTATTTTGATCGAGTTATTCAAAAATGAACAATGAATCAAACTGATTCATTTTAATTACAGGTCGGAATAAAATTTCAACACAATTTTCACAAATTATAGTTACCCCAAATGTATAATGTTTCAAAAGTTGATCAGTAATTATATAAAAAACAAACAACATTTTTTGGGAATTTTTTCTGATATAGAAAATCCAAATGTAAAATCTTGAGGAAAATATGGTCTCGTAAAACCAAATGTTTGATGGTTTTGATTTGGGTTCGACACCCTTGCACTCAGAGTTTTACGCACTTGTACACAGAGAAGGCGCTCTGAAGATAGATGCTGAAAATTTATAGATTCATGTGATAGTCTGATCTATTGATTTATTTTACTGTCAATATTACAAAGATCGCTTCCCAAATAAGAACTAAAAAATTAATTGAACTAAAGAGGATTGCACCCTCTGTCGGTTGCGTACAATTTATTTCCGTTCCGTGGCAGAACAAATTCATTAACTTTTCGCTTGTTCAACTAATAACAGTATCTTGACTTTACGCCTTCAGTTTGCTCTCCTCGTCACCCTTCGTCGCACTTGACTCCTTTTCTGAAACCTTCTCCTTGTTCCAGCTGGCCAACCCATCCGGTAGCGTAGTGTCCTCCTCGAACGAACCCGTACCCTCCACGAACTCCTCGTACGTCGACTTCTCCGGGAATGGACGCTTGCCGAGCAGCTCGATCATGTCGTCACGGCTAAGAATTTCGTTCTTAAGTAACCGTTCCGCCACCTTCTCAACGTCGGCCCGATGCTTCGTCAGCAGCTCTTTCGTTCGCACATAGGCCCGATCGATCAAGGCACGAACCTCTTCGTCGATGATTTGTGCCGTCTGCTCGGAGTAGGGTTTTGTGAACATTGGATCGCCAGGCTGCGAACTGTCGAAGCTTACGTTGCCAACCTTCTTGTTCATGCCGAATCGTGTAATTTGGGCGTACGCACTGTCGGTGATTTTCTTCAGATCGTCTTGTGCTCCGGTCGTGATGCGCTCGAAGAAAATTTCCTCCGACACACGTCCGCCCAACGTCATGCACATGCGATCGTACAGCTGTTCCGTCGTTAGCAGGTACTGATCCTTCGGAAGGTACTGTGCATAACCGAGACCCTTGCCGCGTGGAATAATCGACACCTTCAGCAGTGGATCGGAGTGTTCTAGGAACCATCCGCAAACAGCATGTCCCGCCTCGTGGTACGCAACCGTACGCTTTTCCTCCGGCGACAAAACGTTCGTTTTCTTTTCCATGCCCGCAATTACTCGTTCGATTGCTTGCTCGAAGTGTTTCATGATGATCGATTCGTTTAGATCGCGGGCTGCTATTAGGGCCGCTTCGTTACACACGTTCGCTATGTCCGCTCCAGTGAAGCCTGGCGTAAGGGCGGCCATCTTGCGCGCTAGATCCGTCTTGTCCAGGTCCGTCTTGAGCGGTCCCAAATGCACTTTGAAAATAGAGGCGCGTCCCTTAATGTCCGGCGCTGGCACGTATATCTGTCGATCGAAGCGTCCCGGTCGCAAAAGTGCCTTGTCCAGTATGTCCACTCGGTTCGTGGCGGCCAGCACTACCACGTTGGTCGTCGTGTTGAATCCATCCATCTCCACCAGCAGCTGGTTAAGTGTGTTTTCTTGCTCCGAATGTCCACCGAAGCTTTTGCCACCACGCTTCCGTCCAACGGCATCGATTTCATCGATGAAAAGAATGCACGGTGCGTTCTTGCGTGCCATAGCGAACATGTCGCGCACTCGGGACGGTCCTACACCAACGAACATTTCCAAAAACTCCGAACCGGACACGGTAATGAAGGGTACGTTCGCTTCACCGGCAGTGGCCTTTGCAAGCAACGTTTTGCCCGTACCCGGTGGACCTGTCAGCATGGCTCCCTTGGGGATTTTCGCTCCAAGATCGATGTATTGTTGGGGGTTTTTGAGAAAATTCACAAACTCCATGATTTCGATCTTGGCCTCTTCGCAGCCGGCTACATCTCTACAAAATAGAATAATTGTCCAAAGAGTGAACTTCCACACATCAAACCATATCTTCCCGATGTTACTTACTTGAAACCGACGTTGATTTCATTAGCATTGATTAGCTTAGCAGTCGATTGCATGACACCACCGAACAGACCACCACCACGACGTCCTCCACGGCCACCTCCCATCATTTCCGACGAGCGACGCATCATGTACACGAGAAAACCGATAATGAGCAGTGTAGGCAACAGACCCGTCAAGCTGGATGCTTCCAGCTCGCTACGATAGATCACCGGGACAAAGTTTACCGGCTCGACGTTCATGTCGGTTTGCACATTCTCTAGGTTGCGCTCGAACGAATCCACGCTGCCAATATTGAACCATAGAACGCCCTAGAATTACAAACAATAAGATCATTTTACTGTGAAAAGGCTTTTCCGAAATCTGTCCATACCGACGAATCTGTTGCATTGCCGGGTGTTAGTTTAACGCGGACCCATTTTTTGTTAACCACTTCTAACTTATCGACGATACCACGGGCGAGGTAGCTAAAATTACAGAAAGAAAACATTTCATTAGTATTATGGGCATTCTTATATCTTTTACTTCACGATTTGTGGCAACGTACTTGTTCACGAATTCCTTCCACGCTATTTCCTTGTAGCCCATCTCGAAGAACGCAATTGCCGATATCAATGCGATTCCCGCCAACGCACCAAAGATCAACATTTTCTCCTTATCGCCATCCTCCCCACCACCAATGGGACGGCCAGAACCGCCTCCACCACTGGAACCACCTTTACCTCGTGCCGGTTGGGGTGTAAACATGCCCAAATTCCAATCGCTCTTTCGAGGCGCCTCCGATGGTGCAGTGGATTGGGACGAACTGGGCTGTTCCGGCGTGTTGCCATCTTTGCTAGTTGTGCTTTCACCAGCTTTGCTGCTTTGCTTTGGCTGACCTCCACCGGCACCGGGAGGTTTGTAGTACTTCTCGAACCCTTTCGGTGGCTTTTCACAGAACACTTGTATGCGGTGGATGAATTCGTTCCACGTTCGGTTGCTTTTAGATTGCAGATAGCTTAAGCTGCGAATAATCTTTTGGTTTTTGTGGATGGAAAGAAAGAAAACGGTCGTGAACATACTGTCAACAAAACTGATGGCACTTGACCTACTCAGTTACACTACCTGTTCACAGTCCGGCCCATTCACGGTTCGATGCGGTCTGTTCAGTCCCACGAGAACGGATTCGAGCTTTTTGGCTGTCGTCAGTACACGATATGCCATTTTACTGCGCTGGATGGTTGGGGATTCTGTACACTATACCGAACTCATGCAAATTCTCATTACCTGCAGCAAGTGTTGGAAGAATACCTTAAACCATAATACACTTTATTACACAATCTTCGCAATTCTGTGCGCGATGCGTGTTGATGAAATTCAGCTTACAAGTTTCGTGCGTGTGGGATGAGTGATGAAAATTCTGTTGAAGGCTGCGCTACACTGAACGAGATGGTTGACGAGAGCTAGAAATATGACATTTGGTTTAACGCCTTTTATAATGGTGCCCTTTGTTTTGTAGATCCAACGAAAGAATACTACAGAAACAAGAAAAAATTGTGAAATCCTGTTCTTGGAGGTTCCAGGTCGATAAATGAATAGGTTTAAAATAATTTAAGCTATTTGAAACCGGAACAAACGGTGAACCGCTCACGTAGTGTACATGAGGCTACATGTGCAGCTGGATGTGTCATAACATCCCGCTTTGACAGCCGGTGTCGTGATGCCCAAGCAGCAAATTTCATTATTTTGCTGCAAGGTGCATTACAAAATACGCGCAATCGTTTTTCCTATATGGTAAACAGGCCAGTTTTTAATAGTATTCTTTTGATAGAGTATTTATAAAGCTCTGTTGACACTTTACGTATGTGCTAAAGTTTTTATCATGCGTAATAATCAATGTTCGTCCATCTCGAATAGCACGTTGGCAACACTGAATCGGCGGTGTTGTTTTTCAGTCATATGTTACGAAGCAGCGTACAAAACGGAATAGTGAAAAGACTGCGAAATGAGGAAGGCACGAGTCGAAAATAGTGCCTTAGCATAACAACTGTTTTTTTTTTTTTGGTTATTGGACAAACGCTACACGCGCGAAACCATCGTAAAAGCCCCACAAACTAGTTTCTAAACACTTCCGCGTTAAGGCACGGTGGGTGGGTGTTTCGTTTTTTTCAGTGCGCGCTTCGACACTATCGTACCTGTAAAGCCGGACGGTCGAGAATCGTAAAAGCCGGAAGTTTAGCAGTTTTATCGCAACCCATCGTATACTGAACGGCGGAGCAGCACCATGGTGATATCGGCTGAGCATGAGCGTAACGGTATAGCGGACTTCTTCACCCAGGTGGATCCCGAAGTGCGCAAAGTTACGCTGGCGATTGGGAACATCATCTCGAAGAACTCCATCAAAGAGATCACGTTGGAAAGTATGTTTGGCCGATGAACTGCATACGATATCGCGCTTATCTATCGATGAGTGGAGGAACTCTTTTTCGATTCATTTGATTTATGGGGTCGCCGGATTTGATAAATAGTTGAAATGATTGACTCGTTAATTCCGAGTCCGATAAGAACACAATTATTATTGAGATACATGGATCGTTAACGCCTTCTGTTGGAAGGTGAATCTTTTTGATTAAATATCTATTACTGTTTTATTTCAGAATCTTTGAACGTTATGATGGAGCATTGTCGTGATGCTGGAACGTTGCTGGCCAAAAATATCGTCAAAACAGAGTACCTTGTAAAATACCTGCAGAGCTACAACATTAGCTTACCACCAGACAGTTCAAAGGCGATGATAATCGAGCATTGCTTGCAGCTCTGGCGGCGCAAGTATGGCGGCTCGTCGGACGCGCCGTATGTACCATCGTCGAACGACATGCCCGGACCGTCGTCCACTTCGTACGCATTTCCATCGACATCCGCCGACTCCAGCTGTTCCAGTGGCACAACGCTTCAAAACCACATCGATAACTATAACGCACTGGCGGCATCTTCGAATGGTGTATTTTTCAGTGAAAATACCAACGGGCCCGGCGATGAATCGGACACCGAACCACCCGGCCTCGAGCAATATCCGGTGAATCTGCTTGCACTCGACTATACCGTGTGGTTCTTTCTCAAATGGAACCGCAATTCGCTCGACGAGAGTGCATTTTGGAACGATGCCAACTGCACGGTAATGCTGGAGATCAGTGAAACACAGCAGGGCACCGAACAGGTGTGCGGCCCACAGGACATCATCAATCTGATCCTTAGCCTTAAGTTCCAGTACAACTTTCAACTGGTGCCGAACATAATGTTTGACGGATGTCAAGGACGAATTATGGAGTCGGGCGTGTTGGCGCTTTCGTGTGGCGTCGTGTACAACAATCAACCCGGTCCGGATAACCGGTTTGTATGTTTGGGCGAGTTTGAAACGCTCATCGGGCTTCGGCGCGATCCGATGGAGAACAACAATTGGAAGATACGGATGCTAAAGCTATACATACGTTATAAGAAGGTGGACAATCTGCCCGCACTGGCAAACAGCAAAATGCTCAACAACTGTCTTATGATTCCACTAACGATGGATATCGTCTAGGTATCGTTTCGAAGCTCTGTTTTACGAAATTTCACTTCTCATGCTCAAACATAACGTGCCTTTTAGTTGATGTTATGTGCAATGTCGCCGGGTTTGCTATAGTGTCTTTGTAGTTAATAAGGTTGTAAAAATAGATCAAAATTTTAACAAAACACGTATTTTGGAAAGGTATTCCACCTTTTGTTTAGCACGATGAACGTAATTATGTTGCGAATGGATGCAATAAAAAGAAAATTTAAGTTTTTCTTTCTTGAGTGTGATTATTGCTGAACTAACGTGGGGTTTTATCATTGAATTTTAATAATATGTTCAACACCAAACGCATGCGATATGAAACCGAAATTTCTGCATCAAAAGTAAACAATGTGGTGTTGTCATTTTTTTTCTTTTGCGTGAAAATGTCAAACAGACGTCATCTGCCAGAACACACACATACCAAAGCAATTCAGTTTTTTTTATTTACCATCGAAAAATGGATGCATCCGTGGAAGATCTGTTGTCGTTCAAAGAATTTCCACTCATCAACGAAGCTAGTGGAAGCCAAAGTGCACAAATTAACATAAATTCACCGCAGCGATCACTCCCCAACATTGACGATCCGGACGATCAAGATGGAACGCCGAAAGGTAGGAAGACCAATCGAAAGTTGTGCGCCACTCGCTTATGAATCAAAAAAACTTTTGTTATCATCCAGCAAGCAACTCCGCGAAGGGAGGTTCTATATTCACCTTCGAATACTATCAACGTTTTTTCGATGTGGATACCATGATTGTAGTGGATCGGATTGCCACATCGATGATTCCCAAGCGTGCTCCCGTCAACTACCTGAAGCTAAACATTGCCACGAATCCCGATCTTTATGGTCCGGTCTGGATCGTGTTAACCTTGGTAAGTTTGGCTCGAGATGGGAGTTTTCCTGGCTGACCAGATTGCATCACTTTCAGATTTTCACAATTGCCATTTCGGGCAACATGGCAAGTTATTTGCAAAACACGGGCAACCATCATTGGCGGTACAATTTCCATCTCGTTTCGTACTCTGCTACTGCTATTATAATGTATACCCTGTTGGTTCCCTGTGCGCTCTGGGGATTCCTCAAGTGGAGCATACGAGCGACCGATATGGATATGGACGAGGAAGAGGAAGTAGGCACCCCGAGCCTGCTGTCATTGATCTGCATCTACGGTTACTCACTAGCAATCTACATTCCAGTGTCTGTTCTCTGGACCATTCAGGTATGGGTCAAGCAACGGGTATATTGCACAAGAATTTGAATATTTCTTCACCTAATTCCCTTCGCTTAGGTTTCGTTGTTCCAATGGTTGCTGGTCATTACTGGAGCATTCTTATCTGGATTTGCCCTGCTAACGATTTTGATGCCGGCGGTGAAAAAGTCCAGATACTCGCTCTTCATTGTGCTGGCTATCGAACTGGCACATTTTGCTCTTGCAGCGGGTTTTATGCTTTACTTTTTCCACGCACCGGATTTGGATACGCCTGTGGAAACACCGTTGCCCAAAGCTATCACCAGCGTGGTAGTCAACACGACGATGCAAAGCAAAAATGCATAAATCGTAGAGCAGTTTAGGTATTGTACGTCTTGAGAGTCTTAGGTCCATACAGTATAATATAATATACGGTCAAAATGCTTGAAATGCTTTAAACATGCAATATGTTGCTTCATTTATTGTTTAGAAATAAAAAAAACTTGTGGAAAGTGTGTGGAATGACGTATCATCGCCGTTGCTCACTGCGTGTCATTTGCAACCGGTTGTTTACATTCGAACGTCAAGTGACCGGGAATTTGCATTTTCTTGCACCGGGATCATCTGTTGTTATTCCGAATACGAAACAGTTCCCTACTGTATTCTGATGGTGATCGCAATTGGGTTTGAAGGTAGTGCCAATAAAATTGGCGTCGGAATCGTTCGTGATGGAGAAGTGTTGGCGAACGAGCGTGAAACGTACATTACTCCACCCGGTGAAGGTAAGCACAAAAGCTGGGCTTAGTAGTGATCAAAATTTCATACCATCATTATTTTCCCACCAGGGTTCCTTCCGAAAGAAACGGCTCAGCATCATCGTTCCCGTGTGCTGGACATTCTGAAGCGGGCACTGGATGTGTCGGGTATAACACCTAAAGAAATAGATGTCGTGTGCTATACGAAAGGTCCCGGTATGGCACCGCCACTGCTCGTAGTGGCCATCGTAGCTAGAACGGTAGCGCAAATATGGAATAAACCCATACTTGGTATTAATCACTGCATCGGGCATATTGAGATGGGACGGCTTATAACGAAGGCCGCCAATCCCACCGTACTGTACGTGAGCGGCGGCAATACGCAGATCATCTCGTACGCCTGCAAACGGTACCGTATTTTTGGTGAAACAATCGACATTGCGATCGGAAATTGTCTCGATCGGTTTGCACGCATCATTCACCTTTCGAACGATCCTAGCCCTGGGTACAACATCGAGCAGATGGCGAAAAAAGGCAAAAACTATGTACCTTTGCCGTACTCGGTGAAGGGCATGGACATGAGCTTTTCGGGCATACTGTCGTTCCTCGAGCAGAAGGCGCGCCCGAAGGAAAAGCACAGAAAGATGCAACCCAAAACGTCCCAGGAGAAATGGTCCGATGAAGATTTGTGCTTTTCGCTACAGGAAACACTGTTCGCGATGTTGGTTGAAACGACGGAACGTGCCATGGCTCACACTGGGTCGACGGAGGTACTAATAGTCGGGGGTGTTGGATGCAATATACGCTTGCAGGAAATGATGGGCATCATGTGTGAAGAGCGTGGTGCCAAGTTATTTGCAACCGATGAACGATTCTGCATCGACAATGGGGTGATGATCGCGCATGCTGGTTGGGAAATGTTTCGCAGCGGAACACGCATGTCGTGGAATGATGCGACCATAACGCAACGGTTCCGTACGGACGAGGTGGAAGTAACGTGGCGCAGTGATTGATTGACGAAGTGAATGATTTAGTTTCGAATAAATGCGCGAAATTAACTTTGTTATAGACTATATTTTAATGCACCTACACGTTATAGTTCACAATTGGCGTATAAGCTAGGGCTCGCCGGTTTGCCAATGTTCATCGTAACCTCAACGGTAGGCTTCTCGCCTTCCTTTGCCACACGATATCGGCTTTCACGGCCAACTTTTAACTTGATGGGCACTTTTGGTGCAGGTTTACCAGTTTCGCGTGCGATAAATTCCTTCAATAGCGGCGGAAGATCAATTTCCCGTGGGAATATTTTCTCTTCCCGGTCGACAAACTTGCAGTACGACGCCTCTTCGCGTTTTGACAGCAACCGGTAGTCAGCCTTGTAGGAAACACTATCAATCTGCACCAAGTTGGGGCTCTTTTGGCCACGGAAAGTTTTCTCCACCGTAACTCGTACCTTACGAGCGGGTTCCTGTGGAAAAGGAACAAGAAAATGATGATAAAGTCGACAGTTTCAACACATTTTAACCCTCTGCCAACCGTACCTCGTTTGGTAGTGCTTCGACTTTCACAATTTTCATGAAGCTTGGCTCTGGGTAACGTTCGAACATGCTTCTTACAACGACACGCCCTACGCCGAAGTTTTTCAGGTTTCCCACGATTTCCCATAGCGTTTTGCCGCGGAAATCCGTCGTGCGGCCGATGTATTTTATTGTTGCCATCGTTTCGTCTGGTTTCCTTCAATTGGCTTGCGTTATGCAAACACCGTGTTTACATTTCTTCTACTTCGCGTGATCCATGCGCATGGAACAAAGGTACGTCCATTGTACGCTCTTTTTCCTACCACTACAACCATATACGTTTTTGACAGTTTAGTGCAAAACAACCCGTGTGCAACAGTTCAAGCGATGTGGAATTTTCATCAACAGTTTGTTGTGGAAAGTGAAATTGTGATGAATGTTGAAAATTGGATGTATTTAGAAGATGATTTAAGAAGTGTTCCAATTCTAAGGCAAAAGAACGATCGTTTGTGAGGTAAGTAGAACGCTAGTAAACTCTAAACCACATTTACCTACAAATACTCCAACAAGCATTCGCGATATTTTGGTTGAAAATTGTGCAAAATGCCTTGCATCCACATATTTTTACCCACGAATAGTATCGAAGTTCTTTTGGATGCATATGCCAGCTTCCAGTAGTCCTAGTCTTCTTCTTGACGTAGTTGAATAGTCAATCCTCATTACGGAGGAACGGTTCGGATGGGATTTGATCCCCAATCCTGTTCCAGTTTGAAGACTGGCGCCGCTAGCGCCTCTGCCACTGGATCATCTAGTGGCCTGGTGTTATCGATACTGAAGAACCAGTGCAGCAACAACAAGATGTAATAAATGTCATCATCTTCGCGAAAATTTATACGAAGCGATTACGAAAAACAGAATAAATAGAATAATTTATTCATTGCATTGTATGAGAACGTTGATTATCGTTAATTCTACGCATACACAGTAAATCTCGCAAAAGGCTCTTTCCTACTCTTCGAATGCCTGCACATAGCATCGTACACTTTAACTCCAGCTGAACCGCACTAGCGTTGAATTCAGCTGAAGCAGTAGACAGAAATATGATTATATCCACAGCAGGTTGTCGCTGGCCATCGTCCAGCACAACCAGCCCCATTATTCGTTCGTTAATACACTAAACTCTAAACGTAACTACACGGTGTGGGTCAATAAATAGTGGTTCCTGAGCACGTGCCGTTTAGAACCGGCCACGGACCTGATTGATCCAGTCAAGGTAGTGGGCGACCTTTACGTACACACCGGGCACGTTTGCTTGTCCGCAACCAATGCCCCAGGACACTACACCAACCACCTGCCAAACACCATTCCGTTCACACACCAACGGACCACCGCCATCTCCCTTGCACGCATCCTTGCCCTCTTCTCCACCGGCGCAGAGGAATCCTGGGTTCAGGTTGTATGAAAAGCCGAGTCGGGTCTGGCGCAGCTGATTCTGACACTGGTAGTGGTTCACAATCGGTACGTCCACCTCCTTCAGGATGTTCTGGTACTTGCCGTAGTCACCAAACGCATCCTTACCCCAACCAGTAGTCCAGCAACGTTGTCCGGAGAAGTCGGTATGCTTATCTGGCAGGCACGCGGGAGCGATGTGTGGTGCGCTGGTAAGATCCACTGGACGATCCATCTTCAGAATAGCCAAATCGTTGTCCAGCGTACCGGCGTAATACTCTGGATGGACTTGTACCGAGATTACGTCCCGCTCAATGTACGGGTAGAACTCAACGTCGTGATTCACGTCCCATTCGCCAAGTCGTACGCGAAGATCGAACCCATTATACCTGATTGTAAGGAGGCAGAAGGTTCATTAATGTTTGTTGGCTACAAATATGTTTAGATGTTAGATACACTTACGTTTTCACACAATGAGCCGCCGTTATGATGTACAGATTGTCAATCAGTGTTCCACCGCACACGTACACGGATTCCTTCGGGTCCTTCTTCAGGATGGCCACCTGCCATGGGTATTCACCGAACTCGCTGTCCCCATCGATATACACCGGATTCTTAATGCGTCCGTTAATGCCTTGGGCGTTTCTTACACCACATTTTCCCAGATTCTGTTGTGCCGGATTACGGTACACTGGTCTGCGACAGCAAACCTGACGTCCGCTACACTGCTGCTGCTGCTGCTGCTGCTGTTGACCAGGACGAGGACCATAGTATGCTTGTCTCTGTGGAAATTGTAAGGATGAACAAGGAGGAAACATTAATCGTTTGATCGGTTAGTGCAATCCGTTCATCCGTTGGCTTCGTATACTGTCGCTGTTCGTTTAGTGTTGTGCTTTTGTACCCTAGTCATTGTTGAAGATAACGCTGTGTAGAAAGTAATAACTCGATCGCTACTCTGGTCCACCTTTTACGTACCTTTTCTGTGGAGAAAGATTTTTCCTGTACGGAAGAAGATTCACCTGCAGTTGTTTGTTCCACCTGCTTCAGAGTAGTTTCCACCATTTCTTGATCTGTTTCCAGCGTGTCCGGTACACGGACGTCCGTGGCCCGTCGCCGACGACGGCTGCTTGGAAAACTAACCGTGGGACTACCCTCTGAATATCCCGGTGCCGGTGTGGGCACATTCTGAGTCGGAACGGAGGATGGAAGTCGTACAGCGTTAGATTGGTCTGCATATTGTCCGTTTTCATTGCGATAGTTCTGGTACTGCCGACCGTACTGAGCTCTGTTTGCATTGATGCTGTTCGGTGCATTTTGTGGATAGACAGACTGGTACTTGAAGTTACCAGCCGGCCGGTAAGCGTTCGTGCTTTCACCCGCAAACGTCACGTTTGTGCTACGGCCCAACTCAACATTGTCGTACTGATCTGGTTGATCGCCGTTTTTCACCACCGAGGAAGCGTCACGGAAATATGGAGGTCTTGGGCCAAACGCCGGTGGTCCAAAACCGGGCCCGACCGGTGATCCAAAGTTGGGCCCAACTGGTCCCCCGAATGGAGGATGCCCTCCGACAAATGGAGGCGGTCTATTAAAATTACCCGGACCGTTGTAGATCGGCCCGGGTGGTTTGGTGTAGATAAGCTCCGGATGCCCCCCATGGCCGAAATGTGGAGGTTTCGAAAGGATCGGCCCATCAATGAAAGGTGGAGGTGGTCCATGTACGTGATGGGGATGGTAGATTGGCGGAGGTCTGGGATATCCACCGTGATGGGCGTGATAATGTTCGTGCTGATTGAACACGTGGTATATGTTTTGTTTTTTGGCCGCCAGCAAACCACCAATCTTATGCACTATGTTCTCCGTCGGTGTGACGTGCAAGTTGACCAGCGGCTTCAGCACCTTATCGCCGTACTCGTCTTTTGTCACCTGCAGCGACAGGAGCGGGTTGACGTTAATCAGCCCCAGGTTCAAACCATTCGGACTGAGCGATCCGAAATATGGGTTCGGTGCCGGATGCGGACCGTACGGGTTGAGCGGATAGCCGGATGGGTACGGTAACCCGAATGATACTCCAAATGTGGGCACTACCTTCTTGTCTCCACCATTACCACCACCCAACAAACGCTAAAATAATACAATCGAAAAATGGAACATTTGAAAGTAGGAGTAGTAGGAGCATTCTGTGGCAAAGATTATGCGCACACCGCATTCCCACGCTTCCATACACACGTGCATACAAAAAGAAAAGCAATCACACTTACGCACGCCCACACATAGGCTGTTCCGTCGACCGGTTAATAGGCAAGCGCAAGCGTTTCCCATTAAAAACCCGTGCCGCACGGCGTCTATGAGTGCAAAAGAGGCGTTCAGGGGATGTGTGAATATTCGTTTGAGTGTGTGTGGTCTCCATCCTTTCCAATAATGAGTGTTGCAAATGCAAATCACTCTGGCTGTCCAATGATCTGATCCTTCCTGAATCCTGTCAGCTTTGGTTCCAAGCGATGGTCAAAATGTGTCGCTTGTCGGTGTCTCCGGGTATTCTGGCAGTTCAACGTACTTTGTTCTGGTGGGCAGCTTTGAACACAGTGGTCATGATCAAGAGTCTGAAGTTTGGTGTACAGGAAAAATCTCTCCATCAGTGCAGGGTACCTCAGGTGGAACTTCTTTTTTAATGTGTGTTGTCAGTAAAGGAAATGTTAGGAAATTAAGGATTATGGTTTCAGTAGTGGACAAGGCGGTTTGTCGTACGGTGTTGGTTTGTTTATGCGAGCCGAACGGAACGGGGTTATAATGGAATTTTGAGCTTTCAGTTATAGGTTGGTTAACAGTACCAGAACTTTGGGTTACTTATCATCTATTCTTACTTACCGGTTCAATGTTGGCCTTATCCTTTGCTTCGCCCGATTTGCTTTCCGCTGCCTCACGCTTGCTGATCTTTTTGGTCTTGGTCTCCGGTTCGGCTGTAGCATTCTTTGGTACGCGTACCACTGTCATCGTACCGTTTCCATCGGTAATAACGACCTCGTCAGCTGCGGCTTCTATGTCTGTCTTCAGATTACGTGGATCTAGCGGAAGAATCAGATCATCCTTGCGGCCGATAACATCCTGTGCCGGACACTGATCGTATGGCACGCACACACAATCCTCAATGCTGTTTCCGTTTCCAAATTGACTATACTGTCCAGAGGTTGATCCAAACTGTCCTCCGTTCGCTCCAAACTGTCCTCCATTAGCTCCAAACTGTCCTCCATTCGCGCCAAACTGACCACCGTTCGAAGCGTACTGTCCGTTGTTGTATTGGCTGTACTTACTATAATTATTGCCAGCAAAAGTTCCCAAACCATTCGAAGCGGCAGGTCCCTTAACGTTCAATTCCTTCTTGTATAGAGCTGGATTGGAGGAATGGAATCCACCACCGTTTCCACCCTGATAGGTGGCAGATGTCTCTCCGCTATACAATGAATTACTGCCGAACTGGGCCGGACCCTGGTTGTACAAACTGCTCTGGCTGCTTCCCTGTCCAAAGGAGGACGACGATCCTTCAAAAACGGGTTTCGATTGGGCAGCATACACTCCGGACTGTCCGAAGCCATTGTTATTGTTAACACCCTTCAGCTCTTTGTAGTCAAATTCTGATCCTGCGAGCGGTGAAAACCCACTGCCAGACAGTCCCTGAGCGCCGTAAACGCCACCGGTAGAGTACAGACCATTGCTGGTGGCAGAATTGAATCCGGATGAGCTAGATCCTCCAACTACAGCCGAACCACTCAAAACTGACGCGCCAACAGGAACGGGATTGTTTACGACGACCGTCTTCGTGTCAGCCGCCCCGTCGATATGGTGATAGTGATGGTGAATGTGTTGCTCCACTGGCTTAACCAGAGGACCGTCATTTAGTACGATACCTGGCTTGGACAGGGAACCTTCGTAAATCTTCTCCCCGGCTCCGATCGGTTCAAACTCAAACGGTGGCGAATCACCTTCGTAAATTGGTCCCAGCGGCTTGGAAGGATATGCTGAGGCGTAGCTCGGGCCAGCGAATGAGTTTGGAGGTCCACCGAAGGGTGGTCGCTGTTGAAGTCCAGCATAGCCAATTTTGTGTTGTGCATGGTTTGGCAATGGCATGGGTTTCGGTGGTCCATACGGTCCTTGGTGCTGGGGCTTGAGTGGCGCTTGCTGTGGTGGCAGCGGAGGACGTTGAGCGTACTGCTGCGGAGGAAGTGGAGGACCGCGTACTGGGGGTCTGGGACGTGGTGGCTGCTGTTGCGCGTAGATCGGATAGTATGGTCGCTTGCCTTCAATCGATTCACCACCTTCGCATTGCATTAAACCGAGCGAACAGAGTTTGTCCTTGATGATGTTACGTGCTTGCGCATCGTCGGCGTTCTGGAGCGCGTCCTGCACCGATGGATCACTGTACACCTCATCGAACCCTTCCAGGCTGCGTCCTTGACGACCACTATCAAGAATAAAGTTCAAAATGTCCTCATCGCCGACCTCGGTGACGTTCTGCTGGGCTGCGGGTAGAACTCCAATATCCTGGCGCTTCTCACGCACTTTATCCTCTCCCTGTAGTCCATCCTCTAGCGGAAGCCAACTCCATTCATCCGCACCAATGACAGCAACCGCTGACAGCACTACCAACAGTGCTGTGGATCTCAGCAATCTCATTGTGGCGTTGCGGTTTGTACACTAACTATTTACCAGCACAGCAGTATCCAGCAAGAGGGTGATGGAATAAAGAAAGAAACAAAAAGGAAAACAAAATTATGCACTGTTACCAGCTTCCGGATGGATTCGTACCTCTATATCCGCCCATTGACTTCCGCGGTAAGAAATTATATTACCCTGTCTGACTGACCATTGAGTAGCCCCCAACGCTTCAATGGTGACTTTGTTATTGTGGTTTCCAACCGCGATTACCTAACAACCTTCCCGTTTTTCTCACTACAACAACGCGTGAGGTAATATTCACATCTCATAACTCATGCTGCTTAGCCAGTGTTTCTTTGTTTGTGCTATGGGCGCCCATAACTCGAGAGTCATTCCATGGCTACCCGGTCTAGTCGGAACAGCGTGATAAAAGGTAAAGTCGAAAGTGACCGCAAAGCTCGGAAGTGGTACGCAGCGAATTATCGCTTGTATCTGAATGGTCAGGGAAGCGTTGTGTGAAAGACCCATCGGAGAAAGATGACTGGAAAGAGCGTCTGTGAAAGGTACGTACGCTGATCGATCCACCCGGAGCAACTTGCCGAAGCTTTCTTCGGTCAGCAACGTTTGTTGAACTTGACATTGTCGATCACACCGGTGGGGTTCTTATGGGCAAGAAGATGTAGACAACAATTTTATCTCAACTCATTGTTTGGAATCACTCCCCATACGCAGCAACGTTATCGTGGAGAAACACTTTCGAAAAAGTTGCATATTTTAAAGCATGATTTAAATGTTTCCCTTTCCGTTGTTGATTAAATGATTTTCCCCGGAAGTACGTCCCATATACGACTGGTTGACCCTGGTGCATCTCCAACGGTGTAACTCCCTTTCACAAATGCTTCCCCCCGAGAAATGTTGGCGCAATTTAGCCAAACAAAAGCAACTAGTCTGAATTTTGCACACAAAAGAGCACAAAGAAACATCCGACCACCAACGGGTAGTGTGGTATGGGACAACATTAAACAATCACCTTTCTTCACTGCAAACTTCCCCGTTTCGATGCGCTTCGCTTACGAAATCCATCTCACGCTACAGCGGGATCGTGGCCTCGAAAATGGTTCACTCCTCTTTTCGCTTTTTAACCGCAACGGCGGGAGTGTGAAGATGTGAACCATGTAACGAACGTATTGCTGTTTGTGCGGAGTTGTAAGAAAAAACGGAGAATGATTTGGGCAAGAGGCAGGCGCCGCCGATCATGTACCAACAGGAAGACAGGCCGTTAAACTGTACAGAAAGGCGAAGCACGAAGAGGACGTGCGACGAAAGACTTTTACTTTCGCAACCCAAACGGCCAAATGTATGACTTTGCCGGTTTGTTAATCTTGCAGTGCTGGGCAATTGTGTGGTTACCTTTTGCTGTGGAAAGATGATATGGAAAACAGATGAAACGCTTGTTCGAATTATGAATGAAATTTTGTGTTTCTTCGTGGAAAATCAACATTTTTGTTTTGTTTGTTTACATACGGATCCGGAAACTTCAAAACGACACATGATCAACCACAAAGATCACGATCATTTACCGATGTCGAAAATGTCGATGGAAACAAACGGGGCCGGATCATTATCTTCCAAATTACGGAATCTCCGTTTAAGGAAGGTAGTTCGGTGATCTCGCTTGTGGTCGGCACTAGTAATGAGGTCGCGTCCTCCCGTGTGCTTCACATGTGGTGTATTCCATCGTACCCGGCGTCCGTGTGTCACAAGCGTATTGCATAATTCGCAACCAACGCACACCGTCCCCATACCAGATGATCGCGCGAATTCGACTGCCTTTCAACTCTCGTGTGTGCTCGTTTCCTTTTGCGTGCTTGCCTCCTTTCTGTGCAGTGCGGTCGTATCTATGACTTCTACAACGCCAACGCCTTGATCACCTTCCCTGCCTACGAGTTTGTCATCGTCTTTATTTGCGCGGAATTTGCGCTCTCAGTTTCGAAGGCGTGAAGGTGAAAAGTGAAATTGAACGGTTTGTTTATCCGGCACGATAGTTTAGAGTTTACGGGGGGGGAGTTTTTTGGTCCTGTTGTACAACTTGCCCGTAATACGTGTGTGGGCGGTTTTGTCCACCGTCTAGACAGTGTGCCAAAATAATTACGAAATATACTAGTTGCTGGAAACAAAACTTCGAATAAAAAACAACCATATATTTCCCTTCCTGCTCAAACAATCGGAGAAATAAAAGACACATTTCTCCCGAGTTTGCTTCGTCCACTTTCCGCTTTCTTGTGTGGGGGAATTGCGCTGAAGTTACGTGAAAGATGAAATGACTCCGTTTTGTTTGTCGCAATCTGGTGAATGAGCGAATGTTTGTTTAGTTTTATTGTACACTTCCGAAAGCGCGCGGAACACAGAACCGCGCATGAGGAAAGTGTTTTTGATGCTACGGTTCGGAACACCGATTTGCATACAATGAGCTCACCGGGAATCTTGCACAAACCATAAAGAGAAGTTCATAAAACTTTCTCGAAGTGATATGAAAGTACGCTGGCGCTGATTAATACAGCGTTGGCGCTAAATTTTGGGTTTTTTTTGTATATTAGATCACCCCTTACGTTGATGTTATATAATGTATAAATGCAACCCAAAAGTGCACAAATACGAAACGAGATATTTGAAAAACATTTTGAAGAAGCTGTGCAATTTTGCGTCCTTTTTTGCAAAATTATTCTATCAACTAATATCTAAAAAAATAAAATGAAAATAAATCTTTAAGCTATCTTGTGGAGAATTTACGTACAAAATTAAGATAGTTAAAAATCTATTATAAAGAACATTTTAAAAACGATTTATGGTGTCCATATTGTGTCTATCAGTTTCTTCAGTAATTGTAGGATTGTTAACTGATCGTAAATTTGGGAGAATTTTAGTTAATTTTACAATTCTAATTCTAAATCCCTCTTTCTACATTCGTGCCAATATTTTTCAACTTGTTTCATGATTATGTTTATAGTTCGAAGTGTTGTCAAAAGTCCTTTTTAACAAGAACTGTTGCAAGCAAAATATTTCCATTGCAGTATAATTATTTAATAATAACAAAAAACACAATAGCTGGACATAATATTGATATGTCTGGGATCATTTTTGTAACTGTTATGATCATGTTTGAACCTTCGCTACGCGACCCTAACTGGATCTAGCATTAAAATTCTTCAAAGTTCATAGCACTTTCAGACAGGCAATAAAACTTTCCCTCTCGTTTTATCGTGCATTCTTAGCATGAACAGCTTTAAAGAAGAATATTTTTTCTACCTCCTCTGCTTAGTTCAGAAGGGCGTTGCAACGTCAAACGATCATCATTAATCTCATATTCTATTATATTCTCCTTCTAATAGCTTTACCGTTACTTCTAATTCTTTTCCAATCCTTCAATACCCTCCCGGATAGTTTGACTCGTTGGGTGAAGTCAGTTTATTTGTATGGAAAATGGCATAGAGCTGAATGATACAAAAAAGACACGCCTCAAGTCACCCGAACGAATCTGCTCACTGAATCATAAACTTTGCTTGTCACTAACCTTTTTCGATTTTTGTTTTTTGTTTCCACTGGGCCCAACTTTAGCCGCCGCTTGAACAGTTCGTTATGGTGCAGCAAATTGTTACCGCACGATTCGTTACTTTAATCACTCCACGTCAACGGCAATTTTTTTTTCACTCTTCCTAAGATACACCGCAACTCTCACTCTCGTTTCGTATTACACCGTCCCGCACTCGATCTCGATCGAAAGTTGGCAATTTTTGTACCAAACTATTCCAACGCTGCGCTTCACTGTTGCTGTATGCTTTCACTGCCGAATGCGATCTACCATTCCGGCCAAACTTCACAACTCGAACTGACTTGGCCGAACGGCAACCGGATTGTTTTATAGAACCCCACCGCCAGGCCAGGGTGGTCTCACCGGAGTCGAATCCCTCCATAGTGGTGGATCGCGTTTGTTTACCTTCCTCACTACTCCTACGATTTGGCTGCTCGCTCGCGCAGCCGAACGCGGTTGTCCCACTCGGACTGCACCAGCTGCACACGAGACCCGGTTACAAGATCCGCAACCGAAACCAAAAAGCCATGAAAAAACGAAAAATTACCGTAACCGAAGAAAGCGGGCCGGGAAGAGCGGCAAAACTTCTGCAGGAGCGACCACTATATGCAGGCATTGCATCTTAGCGTATGGAAATGGACTCACACATACATTGGGTGCTGAGTCAGTGTGTGTCTTTGATCATCCCATTGGATGAGTTTAACATCTTATCCATCGTTAGCACGAACCCATCACCGGGATCTTGGCAGCTGAATGGATGTCAGATCGAACTACAGCGCACTTTCTCTTTCACTACCATGTGCGCAAGATGCGTTGATCGTGTTCGATCTCTTCTTTACTTCCTCCAACCGGCAAAAAGGGTACGATCCTTTAGTGAGTAGGGTTTATTGACATCATGCTCCACCACCAACACACAAACCGGCTTCGGAAAGCCGAATGAGTGTGGAGTGTTAAGCGACGAGGGCACGAGTGGAATATTACGCTACATTTTGGGGTGTGAGTGTTTTTTCTTCGAATCGACAAAAGTTGACCGCGTGAACGTAAAGCTGGAGGATTACATGATCATACAGAGCGAGATGACTCATCACCCGGGCGGCAGAGGGCCAAAAGTGAGCCATTTCCGAAGCGGATGATTTCAACAAATTGGGGTTCCGCGCTTTACCGATCGTTGAAGTCTTTCCTCAGGTTCGATCGAGACGGAAACTGTCGAAACTGACCTACAGCGTAGTTCCGTCGTTTTTTTTCTTTCAATTTGAATGGAATTTAATTTGTTGTTTAATACATTTTAAATAGTATACCATCCATGCCGCAGGCAAATTAGTTGAATAGTTTGTACTCAATTTCATTACAGAATTGCAATAAATGTTCTCAAATAATTAAATTTGCTGAAAATAATAATAATTAAATCGAATTAAAACTGACTTAAAAAGGTAATAAATTATGGAAATCCATCCTATAAATCATCCTTCTAAATACTTCGATTGAGAAAATGTAAAATAATCCTTCGAGGCGGATTGTTAGCTTGACTCCCGGATGTGGCTACACTTTCGATGCAAATCCCTTTTGCAGTCATGCAGTTTGCAGCATAATTGTTGTTAAGCACACCAAACACATATAAAACAGGCACCAGAATAACTGGGGGGAGTGTACCGGCAGACTTTAGAGACAGGAATGAATTCAAGCCACAGGGAAACGGGTTATGCAATTTACGACACAGTAATAAGGCCAAACCCATTGCCCACCGGCCCTGAGAAGGTTTATTTGCGTGTCTGGATAGGTATAGATGGATGGCTGTCTGGTTGTGGTCGGTTATACGCGGACAGATTTCTTCTTCTTCTTTTCTCCTTTTGTACTATTCGTGTACGTCATGGTTGCTGACGGTTAATTATTTTTATCCGCTACGTCATGGAGCTGAACGTTGGGTTGGTTTTATAGCTTTTGCTGTTTTTTTTTGTAAGAAAGTGAAATTAAATGTTACTAATGACGGTTTTACTCCGTCCATTATTACCTTTTCAAAGGTTTTAAATGGAAATGAAGAAGTTACTCAAAACAACAATATTTCTTGTTAACATTTTAATTGTTAAAATTATGACGCTATCATAAAATACTCATACGAACCGGATCCAAACGGAATCGAGGCCACTCAATCGAACGCATTTGAACTGGACGATTCGGTGCATTGCACACACCGCTTCAGGCACTTAGTGCAGCAGTAGTGTTACGCCTTACCGTCATCATCAGCGCTAAAGCAATAGATGGGGTTTTCCACCGTTTTCTGTTGCTTACAGCTGCCACGGTACGGTTCGTGTATCATGCTCGACCCCGGCCGGCATTCGCATGTTGAATTGTTTTGATTTGTAAGAAGCTTTCTGGCTGGCGTGGGTTTTCCCGGCCAAAAACAATCTTTCGTACACCTTGTTGCATAACACGGATCTGGTTGCGCTTCATTCATAAACTCCGGTAGGCTCGGTGGAGTTCCCTTTCTTTAAATTCGTTGGCCACCATTTGCGGGTTGCTATTTCGAGTGTTCCACGAAGTCGGCACTGTGTGCGCGATGTTCATTGGGGCCATTCCCCCAAGGTTTTTTTGGCCGGTCGTTCTGCGGATTCGGTTTAAGATATTCTGTGACGCTGGAAATCCCGACGATTACCTTCGATGCAGGACCGTTTGCTTGGGTGAGGCGCACTGCTCATTGATGCCGGTAATACGTTATGCCCGCGTGTGATGGCCTCAATTGAACTTCCCTCCACTCCAAGGGTTAGCAGACACGTTTCTGCGGTCGATGGTCACGTTAGTGAATAACTCATCATCACCGCAACGCATCCATTGTGTTTTTTGTTTGTT
Source organism: Anopheles minimus (assembly GCA_000349025.1). NCBI lineage: Eukaryota > Metazoa > Arthropoda > Insecta > Diptera > Culicidae > Anopheles > Anopheles minimus. The sequence goes on from KB664165.1 coordinate 2,383,665, forward strand.
TGTCATGTCGCACGTCGCGGCCTTCGAGATTCGAATTCGTCGCGTTGATGTAACAGCGTGATTGGTAGTGCGGTTTTTTCGTTACTGTTCAGTAGGATGATAATATACTTGATTGATATTTTACTCATGCGCCCGGTAGCGTAAATGGAACGAACTTTGACGTCATGAAAGCAGGGCTGGGTAGTAAACTGGAGTAGGTCTTTTAACAGTTCATTTTCTTCGGATGCAACCACATCCAAGGTCATCGTAATAAATGGTTTGTTGTGCGTAATTTAAGAAAAGATTCCAATAATATATTATGAGATCCAGAAGGTGTTCTTGTTAAAGAATACTCTTTACCAGAGTTGACGGTTTAGTATGTTTGAACATGATCTTCAGACGATTTACCAAGATATCAAAATATTATGAATGACGATTTAATAACCGTCGAATTTGTATTGCTACAAAAAAGAAGAACAATAATATTAAATATAAAGTGATTATGTAAATAGGGAGAATAGTGTCTCCATTCATCCGCTAACAGATAATGAACACTTGAAGCGAACAGTTTAGTTTCAATTTGCTCGATCAATTTTCAATGTTTCATACTATTTAAGATAATAAATATTGAAAATCTGATTGCAAAGAAGCCGTTTGTTAGTACTAAGAGAGCCTGGCGATTTGGAATAGACACAATCTAATAAAATTAGTGGAAACCCCCCAATCGCCAGTTCTTGGAGGATTGTTTGATAGGGCATGGAACGGCTTTTTCTGCGAAAAGTTTTCGAACTATACTTAGTTCTGTATTTTATGTCAAGAAACAACAATTTTGTTTGTCAAAAATGATCATTCGTGTAGTCTGCTCAAAGTATAAAAATTAACGTTCAGGATCATTCTCGTGGAGTTCTAGAAAAAGGTTCTGAATCAGATAACAATGACAACATGAAAAAGTTGCACTACTTATCGATTTAAAAACTACTCGAAAATGCATATTGCATTAAAGTGGAAGTGTTCAATCTTTTATGGCCCCATTCTTTTAAAATGATCACTCACTCAAATAAACGAACTTACGGGGACTCCATTTCACCTTTTTACCACCTTTTAAACAGATGAAACACATTAAACTCTAGCGTCGTTAAAATTTTTATTGCATCAAATGTATGTGTTTTGTTGAAAAATCTGTCCCTTACGTGTTACGACAAGACGAAAAAAGTACAAATGAAAATTCCTTACCATTTCACAGCTTACACCCTCACGCATATAGTTTATCGCTGCTGCGTACAACTCTGTATCTTACTTTACAAGTATTAATTTAATTTGGCTGTCCACGCTGGATCACGCTTTGTTGGCATCTGTTGAGGTGTACAGGTCTGTGAGTGCGTGTCTCTGGGGGGTGGTAGATAATGATGATTCTTACTACGAACTATTGCATGTGTCCAAAAACCTACAAATATACGATTGCGTTAAAGACAAACTGTGGTGCACCAATGGTAATGCAATGTTTCTTTTAACAAACAATACAAAAAAAACGGAATAAAATTCACATTTAAAATCTTTATAAACCGCACACAATTCCCTTGTTTTTTTTTCTGTGCGCGTCTATGGTTTTGTGTACTAAAGTTTTATGTTTGGCTCTGGCTGGTTCGCAAACTATCCCCAATAGGCTTAATTATTCTAAAACTTCAACTGTAGATTAGAAATATTTTGCACAATTTCTTACCTACTCTACAGTAGTTGCACTCACGTTTCGATGATTTATTTAATTTGTTTCTATTTCATTTAGTGCAATTGTAATGCCCCTTTCCCAGGTGTACTGCATCGAAACTCAGTTTATTGCGGGCGTGGGTTATGTTTTGTGCCATTTTGTATATGGGAGCGTATTTGCGGAAAAAGTTTGCTTGAATTTCCATGAAAGTTTGAGTGTTTCTTAAGGTCTACAATCGAAACAAACTTGTTTCGTGTCCGTGCGCTGAGATTATAATTTGAAACTTATTCAAGTGTGAACGTTTATTTTTTTTCAAATTCTATCTAAATGGAACGAACGACATAGAATTGAATGGATCGTGAGAGGTGGAAGATGTAGAATTGTTTTTGTTTCTTTTCTTTTTTTTTTCAAGCGTTTTACAGGAAACGTGTGACAGGGGAGGATAAGGAAATGAAGCAGACCGAATGCTTTTCACATATCATTTCGATTATTTCCAATCGTATCTTTTCCATATATCCAACACTCAATGTACTTGTCGTTCCAAAATGCAATATCGGAGTGTATCCAAACTTTGGCCGTTCATGGTACTTAACGATATCTACTGTGGGGTCCCTGGAAGCCATTGGTCTCGGTATCTGTTCGGCAACCATACGATCGTGCAGAGGAAGATGGTGTCGGGAGTTGCAGGATAAGTGTTGTGCTGCGGGCGAAGATTCTAAAATACCTTAAGTGCAATGCACTGCCAAGTACGAAAACTAGAGCATCACTGGCAGAGTGGGTTTCGCTATACTAAGGAACACCAGCAAGCCTAGTGCCAGAGTAGTTGAGGTGCGCCGAAAGTGTGCTATCGGATTGGTCGAGTGCGCTTTGCCGATATTGCAGAGCGGCTTCTCACAGCAACTAGTGCAGGCGTACAATTTCGTACGTTCGCCTATGATAATGCAACCAGCTTCACAGCTACTGATGCAGCGTCGCTCGAGCCACCACAGCTTCGGTGTGGAGGTCGAATTTTCCGTACTGGTCGTATAGGAAAACTGTTTAACCTGCAACGAATCAAAAAGAGTCATGTTTAGTAACTTATTTAGAAAAAATAGAAAATAATATAAATGATTTACACCAGATTACAGATCATCTCCTCTAAATTAACAAATAAAATACACCTTAAATAAGGCTCACACGCTTGAAAGCGCTTCTGGAAGTCTATTTTCCAAAACACGGCGCAAAATTAAACTGATATGAATCATTATCATTTATAGTCTTCACAGCAACGGACGTGTTCTGTACATTAAGCTAACGGGTGATCTAAATCTAATCGTGATTTAATTAGCGTCACCCGCACATTACTGACGTCACTTGCTAAATCAAGCTGTGTGCTGATGCTCAAACATTTGTCAATTAAATGTCCCTGAAATATGACACTTCCGGCATAATACGTATTCGCCTCCGCTATGGTAGCTATTTCCATCTCGTTTCTCTTATCGATTCCTGCTCATCATGTGCTAGCGAACGAATTTGGTGTGTGCCGTATGTACTGAGTGGACAGTAAATAGTGTTTACTTTATCGGCTTTTAGGTGTTAGTTTTCCTTCTTTCTCCTATTTCAATACGACATGAAATATTAATAATAAAATTACAATTTAAAAGATTGATGTTATAGAATCAAACGACACATTGGTTATTACAAACCGAACGAGAGGATATAGTCAAAGCTATCCCCCAATGTTTACTATCAGTCCGTTACAGGATGGTTGTTTGTCAAAAATCCCAAAAACTTTCCTCGCGTCGTCTTTGTTTTGCTTGTTGCCTTCAATATCTGTGTCATACTGCACGCGGCTGCTCGTTGTCCTACATTTGAGCATCCCGAAACCATTTCCCGTGTCCTTGCCCTTCCTCCCCATCCTCCATCCTCCCATAAGGGCACATTCGGGCGCCCGGGTGCGAAGATGTGGCTATCTTCGTCTTGCATTCATCGCAACACTTATCACTACAGCTGTCACATTAGACGCGCCGTGTACCATGGAGACCGTGTGACAAGTATTTGTGTGTATGTATAATATATAGAGACATATCTCTGCTTCTTCCACTTACCATGCAGATAAATTCCTCCGGGTTACATTTTTTAACGTAGGATGCATTATTTCCGGACGACAGGTCGATACAGGCCTCACCGTCGTCGGTGGCATTGCAGGAGTAGCACCAGAGATCATTAATCTTCTCCGTTGCAGCTGATGTCTTATGTACAGTGTTCGTTAGGTACTGCGATCGTCCTGCGATGTAGAGGGTGCGAGCGAAACGGAAGAAAACAATTAAAAGGATAATGAATTTTTCTTCTGCACACACAAGCACACGCACACATACACACGCAGGAATGTTTCTCTAAATAACTTGTTTCGCTTAACATACACCAGGTTTCAAAGTGTTCGACACTTACCTAACTCGAGCAAGCCCATGAAGACGATTGCTATTATAATTGACATTTTGGCCTCATTCTGCAGTGAGTGTATTTCGGCAAGCAAACCGACTGCCGTGTCGCGAAGTACTGCCCACATTCACGGCTACCTACTGCTACCGAACACTGCTGCTGTTGCTGGTGGTGGGCTACGGTAATAGCAAAAATGCGCCCGAATCTATGCTTGTTGCTCTCGCCACCGTACGTGGAAACGCCACCAGGAAGGACGCGAGAGGTGACAGCTTTTCGTGCGCTTTGTCACTCGCGCTACATCCAGATAGTAGCCTTTTGGACGTTACTCTGGTTACAGGAAAACAGGCTGCAGTGCATACGGGTAAGCCACTAATCACAATTCCACTTGTGCAGGGTGCAAGGAACTAGACACAACACAAGAATTCTTAACAACCGAGTTGAGTAAATCAACACGACCGTCCCTTGTCACCCGATGCAACTTTCATCATCATTTCCCTCTTCCCTGCTAGTTGTTTGTCTGTACTGCCAGCTTCGTTCCGATTACTGTACGAACTCCTGGGCGAATACACCACTGGGCCTTCTGTGCTGTTTGGCCAACCTTACGTAGGGAGCAAAGATTACGCACACCGCAGAGTTTTTACGAGATTTACATTAGAGTTGCGTATGAATTAAGAGGGCAGAGGAGATTACGGGAAAGGAAAAGTGGATACTGACGGATTCATGAACACCAGCCCCACGAGTATGTTCATCCGAGAACGACATTCATGTCTGTCATCCGGACAGCAAGGATACTGAGAACATGCGCACTGACTATCCTATTTGAAATGGCTGTTGCACTTGTTTTTATTGAGAAAAGTGCTAAAAACTAACGTTTCTAATTAAATCCGGATTATCCATTTATAACTGAATCAACTAGTGATTAATACATTCCATTTAGTTGAAAATATAGCAGGATAACGATCTAGCAGATCCTACAAAGTATTATAATTATATTTAAATACATATTTCGTATTATATTCGGTCATAATTAAGTAATTCGAATGGCGTGTAGTGTTATATCTGGTTGAGTTTAATAATGAGCAAAAAATCATCAAATTATTATTAATCAATTATTATGTTTCACCTTAGGACGTGAATGTTTATTCAGGATTGTATAAAAATGTGAGGTGTATCTGAATAGAGTACGTAAATCAAACCCATAAAACATAAAAATATTCAAAGAAACTCTGACTCCATTTAATAACTTTAGTTTGAAGCCATAGATGAATTATTTAATGACTTAATGAAACGGAAAAGATAAGATAAGATAAATAGTATAGCCTACAGTAACATTCCTCATTTCACGTGACATAAAACCAGCACTTTGATATAAAGCTAATGATAGGGTTCATCTATTTTTTTTTAATTTGAAATTATTTAGGACCAAACTATGGGAGTGTCCATTAACCGGAACAGGTGTGAACGTATGACGCACCCAATGTACCCGGTTAATTCTACGAAAGCACGCATAATATGATGAGTTTTAACCAAAAAAAACTCATTGCTGTTATTCATTTGCCTAAGATATGAAAGCGAATACTGAAGAAGAGGTTTTCTTTTTTTAGTAAAAAACTGAAAATTGCATTACAATAATTACATCACGAACATTATTCACGCAAAAAGAAAGGACAAGCCGAAAAAACTTATCTGTGCAAACGATTCATAAGAAATGATTATTTCTACCCGTGTTGATACAAATGGATTATGGATTTTTTTTGGTGTGTAGTAAAATTTCAGCAATGAAACAAATCTATCAGCTATATTAAAAGCAACATCAACAGTACACATTCCCGGGGAAAGGTGAATTAATTAAACCATCAAAAAACACACCTCATCACGCATCGTGATTATGTTGTCGGTTCGTGCTTTTACTCGGTATTTCTCTGCAGGGAATCACATTACTTGCCGTTCCTTTTCAAACCACTCACACTGAAGGCGTTTGGTCCACCTCGTCACAATTAGAACAATGACCTCATACAGCCAGGGTTGCATATACGCTTTTCCCCTTGTTTTCAGTTTTCAGGAATAAGGGCGTGGAACAGGGTGGAACCAACGGTCCACCGTATGTCCGAACGGGGTTTCTAATGTCGTGCGCTTAAGAAACTTCAAGAAACGCTCGCTAGCCGTTGTCCTTTGTTGAGCTTTTCCGGCGCGGTGAAGGAAATGAGTAGGCTATCGAGGAAAACTCAAACAAAAACATTACCCAAACACACATTTAATGTTGTTTAAGGTGTGCTAATTTTTAGTATGTTCAACCACACATCCCGCTTCTATTCCGAAGGGTCAAGCCTATACGAAAGGATACGTTGGGACTTTCATTTGTAGCAATTATTCTACCACCACCGGACCGGGGTACGATTTCCTGTGGAAAAACCGGTGAATTTTCCCGCCGTCCAGTTGGGTTGGAGTCGGGTGTTTCGTTTCGTTACACCCCATGCACACCTACGCAGATAAAGAAAATGTTCTTGGCCGAACGTGAACCGAACACCCGACGACAGCGTCGTGATCCTTCGGGTGGCCTCATTCGAGGGCAAAAGAACGAAGGGTCCTTAAAGCATAGGGGATATCCCTAAGTAATCGAAGCGAAGGCACGCGTTAAAATGTGACCGTTCGGTTTTCCTTTGTTTTAAACGAGCACGGGGGTGTTGAGGGACCCTGAAAGAGGTGGAAAACCAGATTTGCATATAACCACCAATACGAACGTCTTGCTCGTCTCGCCAACTCGGTGCGCACACATCAACATTCGTTGTGGGGGGAAAAAAGGGACCCTTTGCCACTTGATTGGCGGCAAAGAAAACGTTTGCTTCCACAAACACACTGGTAAAGGTTTGCTTTGAAATGCTACACACAGCACTGAGTGCCCGAGAGCATTAGGATTTTGAATGAAGTCCCGATAAAGCAACTTCAGTGCTCAAGGTTTTTATTGAGAGGTATACCAGAAATTCGTTGTTTATCTATGCAAAACGAGTTTATTAAGTTTATTAAAAACTATTATACGAGTACCTAAGAAAACAATTTGGATCATGTTTTATCCATTATTTGGTTACAATCTTCAAATTTCTATACAAAAGAACATTTTCATAAAAAAGAAAATAAGAGGTTTTAATTTCAATAAAAATGGAATTGACATTTTTTCTCGTTTTAAACTCTTCAAGATGCTTGATTTTTTGAACAACCCAATAATGTTATTTCTCCCCCTCCCCTCCCCCTCCCAGAAATACCTTGGGACGAAAATCTACTCACGCATAGCGCTCGCCCAGCGCCTTCCAGCCCCAGCCTACACAAAAAACCCCTGGCTGAGATTGTAGTTGTATGAAGCAGTGCGCGTTTGTGTCCCCATTTACTTTCACCCCAAGCGTTTGCACGCTTCAAAATCGCGTGAGACCCTTGACGGGCTGCGGCCCGGACAAGGGAGGGAACCGACACTGTTTCCGATACTGCTTCTAAAACAAAACCGACGGAATTTTAGAACCAGAACACACCAAAACCCCGAACGATGTTACGATACGAACGTTCATTCAAGCGGCAGCCACGAACGGGACAACATCTTCGCAGTTCTGCGAATCCTTGAAGGGGTGATGTCGTCGTACGACCACCCGTCACAGTGTTTGTAGTTGATCAAATGTTTTTAGAAAGATCAATACGATTGTGATTAAGAGAAGTTCAGTTAAACCAATATTTAGGAAGTTCGGAATAATTCCCAATCCGATACGTACGACGATTGAACACGAGTCAAACAGCAGTCAACAGTGCAGAATAGAGTGGTGCGACTTTGTTTTCCGTGTGGCCGATTGTTTGTTTGGTTGTTGAACCTGTTCCGGTTTGTTTGGTAGTGGTGCGGGCCTTGGGCCCTAGTGTGGTCGTCCTGCTCGTGGTCTAGATTTCGGAATTCCAAAACTCCCACCATAGTGTCGTCCCAGTTCCAGTTTTGGAGTTTGGCTTTTTTGTTGCTGTTTGCTTTAAGTTTCCGAAGCGTGCCCCAAAGCAAACCCGATCGACCGTTCGTTGGGGCAGGCTGGTTAGTGCGCGGTGCTCGAGTGCAACGGCAAGGAGAAAGTGAAATTTCGCCATGGTTACAGTGCCGACGGTTCCGAGCCGAACCTTCACCCGGCTGGCACTGCTGCTGAGTCTGCTGTGCCGTGGGGGATTGGGTCGGGATCCACCTACCGTGACCATCCCCGACCAGGGCACGGTGATGGGCATGTACATGAAGATGTTCCGGACGCAGCGGGTCATTGCGTACCTGGGCATCCCGTACGCTCAGGCACCGGTCAACGAGAAGCGCTTCACACCGCCGGTGGTGGACAATCTGCCCAGCTGGGAGGGGGTGAAAAATGCCACCAGCATGGCCCCGCACTGTTGGCACATGCCTCGTGATACCCACCGGCGGCACAACCAGCTGTTCATGGAGTTGATCCGATCGGGCGACGATGGTGGAGGTGATGGCGGTGGTGGCGAGAAGCAGTACGATGAGGATTGCCTGTTCCTGAATATCTACATACCGGATTGTAAGTATGGTGTGAAACTATCAATAGGACACATTCGGCTCATAGACAGAACTGAAGTGGAGTTTAATTCAAATTAAGCCGGATTTTATGCGTGTTTGTGTGAGTTTGGTCAGCCGAAGTTCCTTGAACTTTTGGACACGCCAGTCAATGGTATCGACCCTCTTTCAAGAAGGTTTTGAGTGTTCTTCTTCTTTGGCCTAACGACCTGCTCGGTCATGCCTGCCATTTCTGGCTTACGAGACTTATTAATACCACGTAGTTGGATAGTCAGCCCTCACTACGGGGGAACGGTCCAGATGGGATTTGAACCCCGGTCCTGCCGTTTACGACCGGCGCCGCTTATCTCCTCGGCCACCGGACCGCCCTGTTTGAGTGTTATAGTTCTCGAAAAGATATTGACAAAGTTGTCGAAGGGGAGACATAATATTTGCATGCTTAAAGTAAATAAAAGGATTTCAGAAACTCGCTGTGTATATTAACAGGTTGTAATCTGATATAAAGATCACTTATGTCAGTTAGCACAAATTGGTGAACTTTTTGTTGTGAATTCTAGAAAAAATAAGATAAACTGAAAGGACAATTTGGTAAAACCACAGCACTAACAGCTCAGGGTGGATTGAGTGACACACTTTTGCAATTGAACATTGAACTCATGCCTTCCTCCGTTTGGACGAACGAACCGACCACAATGTACGGGTTCTAGCAAAGGAAATGAATCGGGCGGGAAAACGGCCACATGCCACGGTACCGTAGGGAAATCATAAATCCCACCGCCTTCGCGACGCAACACAAAACCGTTGACAACATGGACCCTCGCAGTAAGCGCCCAAGTAGCCAAGGTACCAGCCACGCCGGGTTTTCCTTGAACGGAGTCAAATTTTCATTTTATGGCCATTGACTTCCTGCCAGCTCCGAAGGGGCACTGGTGCCAGTACACTAACGTATAACGAGCAAGCTAAAACAAACAGGAAAAAAAACCCAAAGCCAAATGTTTTACTGTTGACGAAGTGGTGGAAACCTAACCTGGTCCATTTGCATTGCGCTCTCCGTCCGAGCTCCTTTTTGCTCTTGAGTGCACTTTTTCAGTGAAAGCATATTTTGATTCTTGTGCTTTGGGTGACATTTCCTGTGCTTTCCTTTCCTGTGCAGGAAAGGTATGAATAAAAATGCGAAACCGTGTACATTCGTTACACGTTGGCTCGTTACCGTTTATTGGTTTTTAGCAGCAGTTGACTAGAACGCACGGTCTCAGAACCATAAATTCGAAATGCATCAAAAATATGGTATGCAACACTATTCGTTCACCGGGAAGGGAGCGGAAAAGTTACGAAATAATGCTTTCTGTGTTTACTAGCAAAAAGAATCGTTATTAGGCTTTTTATTTTAAATAGATGGAGAATAATTAATTTTTTAGCTATTTTATTTGAGACACACCAGGCGCCTCCATCGTTTTTTAGTGAGCAGATTATTTACACGATCATGTGCATTTTTAATTTTTTTTTCTTACAATTCAGTAAATATATATCATGCAATTGAATATTTCACATTAGTTATATCCATTATGTAACATTGTAACTTCGAATCACGGTGATTGGTGCCTTGGTCAATTGAGAAACATTAGCATTCGTCAGTATCGCGATGATAGTCACCACCTGTCTTGCCCTTGCTATCGTGAAAACACATCAACATAATGCTAATCATCAGAAAGATAAACCTTCTTCTAACAAGCACAAACACAAAAACAGGTTCCTGCACGAAATATTTTCTCCACGAATTTCCTTCGTAAGATAAGACTTTTCCTTCGTGTATCCATTTACTTTTGGTTGGTGCTTCTGAAGTATACTAATTGTAATTGTAGTCCATCCAGCCGATGGTTAAGCATCAATTTGCAAAGATAAGAAAATAAATCATAAACTTCTTGGCCGTGTGGAACGTTGATTGTTTTTATCACAAGTTGAAACATTTCATCGCTCGCTCATACAAACATATTAAAAAAAAAGTAATTATTGAGTGAGAGTATAAATGTTAAGGGCTTTTAGAAGCAGCAATCCTAATGGAGCTCCATGGGCAATTATTTCTGCAATGTTCAACCCACCCTGCTTTTAAAGGAATACATTATTATGGGGAGAGAGTCATGAAACACTTAAACTACTTCACACAATTAGGTCACACGTAAACCTTCAAATAGGTTAAGTATAAATGGAAAATTAGAGGTCTTACTAATTTCAACCTATCGTGCTACTTTACCTTCGTGTGTGTCTTGCAATGAGTATTAGTTTCCCCATTAAAAAATTAATTAACTAATCGTTAAAAATATTGTTAGAAACGGGAAATTTATAGTTCGTACAGTTTATCAAATCGTCCTTTACGTTAGGTCAATTTCATGCAGCGGATTGGAATTCGGTTGGAAGTTCAAAAAGGAACCGAGAAACACAAAACCATTCAAACGAATACTATTGCAAAACCGGGTACACAATGCACACTTCAATTGTAACCTACATTTCGAATAAATCGACGAGACGAAGAGGCAAAACATTTCTAAGCACTCCATAATAGTGCAAAACTTCGGTTCGCACTATTCTATTCAACTGTCCAAACTGTCTTTCCGCCGCGTTTTACCCCGAACGCCGTTTTTTCACGAACACTTGGGACGAAACATTTGGGGTGGTTTTGCGCTCTGGTTGGTTGGTTGAAAATTCAAACACATCCATCGCACACGTGTTCAGCAAAAAAATCGGGGTGAGAAGGATGGGCCAAAAGAGACGTAGCACGTTGCTAGGGAATAGCGGAACAGGTAATCGATTTCCATGTGGAAGGGATTGGTTTTTCTTTACTGCATTGTGTGGGTTCGAATTTCCCAATGTTTGCATACCAAAATTTAGCATATGGGGCTTTGTATGTGTGTGTCTGAAAGGAAAAATACAACTTTAGGAAACAGAATTGTTTGGGAATGCATAAAAAGTAATTTTATGGTAACTGTTATATGGTAATTTGTAAACAATTATTTATTTTTCCATTTATTGCAGTTTATCATATTTTTTTATCTTAATTATTTTGCCAAATTGCATATTTGATACAAAGTTTCACATACTCAGATGATGAACAAAACATTCACCTTTTGACAAAATGTCACAATGTTCTCCAGCATGCTTAATTAAACAACAACACATTTTCGGTCTAAATCTTGTTGTAAAAGTTTTTACATTGTAACTTTTAATTAGTGTTAATTTCTGGTGCTTTTATAAACGAGATATAAACATTTTTCTTATTAATCCAGCAACAATAACTAATTATGCAGTAAAATTCGAACGGATTAGCTGGATTATGCAATCTCTTGATTAATTCATGTTTCACCGGTGAGAAGAAAGTTACGGTGAAAGGAAACATAGAACCTTTGACATTGAACCTTTCGTTTCGGCCATGTGGTAGATCACGCGCATAAGTAATCACTTCAGTCGATCCTTACATCAATCAGACTGTTCTTTTGTGTACTTTTGTGGGTGCTGAGCCTTACATAATAACCGAGCTGACCCTGAACTCACCATGGGTCAAAAAGCTTACATTGGCTGTCGTCTGGGTGGTTTTAGCCGGAATGGAGACGTTGCAGATGCCTAAAGCTGATTCATGCATAAACGAGAAAAGCACACAAAATGGAGGCACGTTTCACCATTTCACCATCAGCAGGGTGATTTGTACGTACAAAGAGAAGCAAGATTTAGAGGTCAAGAGGGTACCAAGAGCCAATATGTGACCCGAAAGCCCGAGAAGGGAATGTAATGATCGTAAAAATGGTAATAAGATCGTTAGATTTACGACACGAACGACTGCAATTACCCGATAGAAGTTATTGGGAAGCTTAAAAAATCGCTAAAATCCAAAGTGTAAATACTAAAGCAAATAACATCACATCCGGAGTACTTCTACCTTACGGTTGGTTTCGCTGCCCGTTTGCAGGACCCATTTCGATTGATTGGAATTTTCGATGCGAAGGTCAAACCATTGTTGCAGGGTGTAAACTTTGACTTCACACTGTAACCTTCAATGTATCCGAAGACTTCTAGTCACATTACAAACACGCACCTTTAACGCCATAATTGAATCTTTATCGAGAACCCTTTAATGCGCCACTTCGATTTCTTAACCAACCCAAAGCCAGCTCGATTGGGGGCTGTGGAGGGCTTTGAGTTTCCAATAATTGAGCTGCCAAGTGAACAGACTGCTGAGCAGCACTGTACTGCATGGTGCGTAAGAGTACCGCCAAAGCGTTGCTTGTAATTGATTGTAATCGGTTGCGGTTTGGGGAGAAAGTTTTAATTTCTTTACAACACCGAACCGGCCTGAAGTTCGCCGTTGTCAGAAAGCGGATGTTTAGCGAAGCTAATTGTTTGTGCGTGAAAGAACAACTTTGCACACACTCAGGTTTCTGATCGGCGAAATGAGCATTTGCAAGCAAACCGAAATACGATCGATCGACAGTTTGGTTAACATTTCCTCCGACAATGCAACCGTTTCGTCCGGATCGGAACGAACTCGTACACAGAAAGCATTCTAGTTTTGACAGCTGCACATCCTTGACTTTCTACCAACAATCGTGTGTACAGGTCGCACTCTCAAGGCTGTTCGGAAAAGAATTTAAATATGACGTGCCGGAAGGAAGGGTTCCATATGCATATAAGAACACAATAAAATTACTTCGAAAACAATGTCTGTGTCTTTGGAACATTTTGCCGCAAAACCGCATGGTTGCAGTGGGCCCCGGAAAGCAATATTTCAACGCTAACCTTCGCAGAACGAAGCGTCACGATGGCTCATACTGACATTTATGAGATTCTATTAGACCTTCAAATTTATATGCGCCACTGGAGTAATCGAAGTGTAGTACTCCTTCCATTTGACTCCCTTCCAACAGCTGGGTGAGTCCTGTTTGTTCGTCCTTCAAACGGATGAATCACATCAGTTTCCGGTATGGAAAACCTCGGGAGGGACCACACCTATAAAGGAAAGATTACCCCGACGGGAAACGAACGGTCACGATCCGTGTCGTTTATCGTGGCGTCACTGTGGTTAAGTGCGGCATGGGGGCCGTTTGCAGGCATGGGAAGTGTACACTTTTCCCCGAAATCGATATGCAAATCGGCAGGATTACAACGTTTAATGGTACACGAAAAACAAAAACCGACCGTTATAAATGAGGCCACATGTAGGACGGGAATTTTGTGATGGCGGTGGAGGATTGTGAAGAATTAAAGTAAACCTAACACCGTGTAGTGGAGTGTTACTTCATTAAAATCACATTCCTACGTCTTAGCTATAAAATTCCACACAGGAAACAGGTTTTGGAATATGTTATAGCTCTGCATTAGAATAAAACAGTAACAAGTTAAAGCATATAATCGAATGAGGCACTCTCAAAATTAAGGATGGAGTTCGGATGGGATTCGATCCCTGACCCCTTGCTTTATGAAGATCACCGCAGCTACCTCCTCATCCAATGGACCATCCTCGACTACATGATCTATCCTAAGTATATATAGTCGTTGAAGAATAGTTGGAGAAGAACTTCTTATCAGCGATGCAATTGATACAACAATAGAAGCGTTTGATAGGAAAAATGTTTGAACAAAAGATTCCTTACTTTATCCTAATAATGATCCAAGGAATATATATTGTTTTTATTTTAGAAACTAATCCTCTAGTGATGGAAGAAGATAGAATGCATTTTGGAAACTGGTCAGAGATCTTATTTTATCTCACCGCTTTTGGGGTCTTTTGTACCCGAAACCCCTCTCTATTCGCTTAATTCATCTCCCCTTTTATTTGAGCAAACAAAACTCAACTACGGTCCTGATGGGATTCGAACCCCGTCCAGCCGTTTAAAATCGGCACCACTATCTCCTCGGCCACTGGACCTCCCAACTCAATCAATGTATGATCGGATTAAGATTCTTAGTTAAGCCAAAGGAAAGCTTATGGGAAATGTATGAAATATTATTAAGCGGCTAATTCAACCCACATTTAGCCAAGAATTACCGACCAATATTGTCTTCCCAAGCGCAAAAAAATCTAAAACCCAATTAATCATCGTGGAAGGTTCTTTTGCATGCCCATTACAATGTGCGAAAATGGCAAATCGCTCAACAAATGACAGGAATGTCATTAATTTGATTCCACTCATCATCGCTCATGCACTAGGCGCCATCTACTCATTTCCTCCCATTCGTAACATTCGCTCAATCATCGATGAAGCTACTAATTGACTATGAAATGACAGGTAATTGTAATCTCTGATAAGATGCAATTTACTATTTTGTCTCTAAGCTGTACAAGAGTAAGCATTCTGTTAATCCACATCCAACCAATGCTATACCAACACCAATACGCGTTCGTTGCGTTGTACATATGGACGATGTGAGTCTCGCGTAGGGACTTGTGTCGTCCTGGTTCGTCCCGTTGTGGAATCGCGTGACTAAGTTAATTGTTCCTCCGAGTCGTTACAGCGTCGTACACACGCTGATGCGAAGGAGGTTTCGCCCGTACTCAAGAGAAGTGGGAAGAACCTTATGGCTTTTTTGTTTGTCTCTCTCCATCCACTATTTACCCCCCGATGACCCCATAAACCCGTGTAGTGCCGCTGTAAGTTCACAAGGGGACAGTGTCTGAGATGATTCCGTTTGGCACGCCGGTGGTTGCTCGATGACCTAATGAGCGAACACAACAGTAGCACGTGTACGTTCGAAGGTGTCGCGCCTTATCTTCACAAGAGCTTGTTTGACTCGCTTCTTTCTCTTCGTAGAAGGAGAAGTAAACGATATCACTTTTTTGTAGAAGAAAATGTGATCCAAGATCAAAGAATTGTACAAGTTTCGTGAAACAATTCATAAACTGTTGCACTTTCTGCTCTGTTATCAGAAAGTGCTCAATTTAGAATAAGCTATATTTCTGGAACATCGTTTATAGGTGAAACATCGTATATAAAAATGTATATCTGATCTTTCGCACGTCAAGTATATCGTTCCTATTGCATGAACCTCCCGTATCGAGCCTTCCATAAAATGTTATATCACCTTCAGCCCTATCCCGTCATTAGAATGGAACCCTTCTGGCACATACTTAACATATCTCACAGTATATCAAGCAGCAGTTGTAAAACACTTTCCAGCACAAGTAACTGAGCCCTCACGCAAGCATCAAATTCCCAAATTCCTTACCAGTGGAACTTAAAACGCTCTAGCAGCGAGACAATATGCAATGGTTTGGAATTTTAAATTCGCTCCCATTAGCGTAACGTTCGCCCACGGACCCTCGGTCGACGCTCGGTCGCATATAATTACTGCCTGGGACGGAAATTGTTCCAAAATTGTGGACTCCCACGGCAAAGAGGCTAAGAGCGTACACTGCGACGCGCCTGTCAAATATTTACGTGGACGACAAATTCCTTTACCGTAAAAGAGTGTTGGAGGACACTCTGTCACTGGTAAGTCCCCGCCGCAAGTGATCCCCGTTTTCGCAGTGTGTCCGCAGTAGTTAATGGGTTTTTAATTTACAACACCCGGGCCACCACCCTTTTGTCTCGGACACGAATTTAATCAACTCTGCATCGGGTTGGTGCGATGCCGAAGTGAGCCTGTCTGCATTTTCAGGAAGTTTGTGAGCTAAATACTTAAAGAAACCAGCAATACTTGCACTCCACGCGTCTTGAAATGTTTTCCTTTGCGTACGGTACTGCTGGCCACTCAGACGTAGGTGTCAAAAGTAAACCCAACATCAATATTTCAAGATCGGCTCGTGCTGATAAGAATAGTGGGTCCTATGCCTATGGAATCTAGCAAGTCCTTTTGGGTCGTAAAGGCCGTTGTGCAAAGCGAAGCGTGACGGCATCGGTTACAGCACCCAACCACCACAGAGAAAGAGAGAGAGAGAGACCCTAGCGTAAGAAAAGCGGCAATGTTCGGGGAGATTGCTGTCCCTTCTTAAAACATTACCACAACCAGAAGCCTCCATTTCCGCCAGTACGAAGTTCAACGAACTGACGTCGGGCCGTAGTCGGGCACTAGGTTAGTATTTGCCGGGGCACCGATTGTCCCTATAGTACACGGTCCGTAGCATGATTTTGCAAACTCACGAAACGATGTTTGAAGCGTTTTTTTGTTACGATTTGCGGCGTAGAACGGTACGCCTGGAGGGATACATAATTTATATCACGTGGCTGTAGCGGTGCGCCCGAAGAAAAGTGGAACAAATTAGGACCATTCATTGGTGTTGCGGATTGTTTGGGTTTGGAGGGAACGTTCAGTAGAGCGAACCCGGTACGGGAAGGATACTGTAGCAGGACTAAGGTTTCTCGATTAATCAAACGATCAGAAAACCGTTCAATGACAAAGTGGATAATTGATAAGTGAACGGATCGAATCATGTTTAGGAGATACAGCATAGAAACATCGCTACCATAATACAACAGGTAAACATTAACTCAACGACGGGCTGTGGGCTTTTCTGCTGGTAACGGTTCTGAATTCAATCATCACTCATGATAAGATGATGAGAAGTCCCACCTCTAACAGATATTTTGCGGTACTTTAGTCTACAATTTTCCTCAACGAAAATCGACGAAATAGACGTGTACACCTAGAAAAAAAAATCTACATCCTCAGTATCACATTAACCTCTAACGTCCTTGTTATATAGCCAGTGCTCCAAGTATCATCAATTACTACTGGTGCACTAATTCCCTGCATCTCATTGATTGAGATTAGAATACTGCACTCTAGAACAGGAGAATCTAATGTATCTGTCCCATTATGGTATCCCATTCATGGTATCGAAGACCGCTTTCAAGTCGATCAACAGGATCTTCCTCCAAAGCACCCATCTTGATGGTAGTCGACGAAATATGTAGCAAAGGGTGCAAATCTGTCGTAGAGGACATTTAGGATCGCGGGTCTCACGGCTGGACATTCGTTTCTTTTCTATTCTCTTAAACTTTTTTCATTTCTAACTTCATCAGAAGAAGTAGGAATTAAGTAGAATTTTGTCCGAAGTATTGGTGCCTTGGATTTAACAACTACTTCAACCAGGGTCCAGCACGTTCGCGTCGTGGAACTCAGAAATTAGATATCAAGAGAATAGCAATAGACTACAAATTTGGAGACATATAGAAGGGCATTCTTACGGGGGGGATACATGTTACTCGAATTAGACGAAATTTTTAAGTCATTTAGTCTTTTAGATTAACTGATTAAGCTGATTGAAGAGCTCATGTATGATAAGAACTACCTTCCATAATCGTATTCCTTAGTTTTATTGTATTGTATAAACACATTTGACGCAAATCGTAACATAACGCTAATACATATATGCATACGCAATGTTTTCTTTTACCGTCTTGCAGCAACCATGCCAACGGACGGCTACTCGGTGCTAGTAACGTTTCCCACGGGTGACTTTGATGGTGACACGCCCTTCACGTTAAATCCCTTCCAGATGGTGTTCAAGCAGAAGATCATCGTCGTGACGGTGGCCTACCGGTTGGGCATCTTCGGGTTTTTCACCAGCATGGACGGGGAGGCACCGGGTAACTTCGGTCTGATGGACCAGTCGGCCGCGCTGCTCTGGATCAAGCGCAATATCCGGCTGTTCAACGGGAACGAAGGTTCGGTCACGATCATGGGCCACGGGACAGGCGCCGTCTGCGTGGGGTTGCACCTCATGTCCGGCGACTGGACGGACGACATGTTCCACAAGGCCATCCTGATGTCCGGCAGCCTGCTGCTCGACTCGAGCGTCCGCAGCGCCAAGCAATATGCATCTTCTTTGGACGAGCTGGCGACCGCCTTCGGGTGTTTCCGTCGGCCGACCACAAAGATGATGGATTGCTTGCGCCGAGTCGACGCACAGATCCTGGCCGAGAACTCACCTCCAATCGACTGGGGCCCGGTCATCGACCGGGGGCTGAGCAACACGACCACACCCTTCATCTCGGACCACCCGAACATGCTGGTTCACCAGGGCAAGCTGCGCCGGGTGCCACTATTGATTGGACACACCGACATGGAGGAGGTTCTGGAGCTGACGATGGGTGACATGCTCGAACACGGGCTGGGCGCGGAAATGTTCGAAACGCTACTGGGTGACGTCGTAATGGGGGATCTCGCCGAAATGGACTTCAACGAGACGCTTTGCGGCGGCAACATGGACATCGTGATGGAAGCGGTCCAGTATCAGTACAAACCGTACCCTCCAACCACCGATCCTGTCACGCTGCGCCGGCAGTACATCGAGTTTGCGACCGAACGCAAGTACGTCGCGCCAACGATCGAGCTAGCGATGCACATGAGCCAACAGGCAGACACATTCGTGTATCGCTTTGACATCAAACCGCGGACGGCGGCCGCCCTGAAGGACATCCCCGAGTGGGTCGGCGTGCCGCACAATTTCGAGCTGATCTTCCTGTGGGGACTGCCGTACTGGTTGGCACTCGCCGACCAAATGCAGTGGGACAGTGCGGACAAACGGGTGGCCGACATTGTGATGACACTGTGGGCGAACTTTGCCAAGTTTACCAATCCGACTCAGGTCGGGGTGTACATCCGGTGGGAAAAATTCACCGTCACCGAGCCGGGCGTTCTGATCATCGATCGATCGTTCAACATGAGCGACCACACCACGATGAGCTTTGACGCGGTCAAGTTCTGGAACCACTACTATCCGAGCGTCATTAACTTTGCCGCCCAGTGCTGCAACGCGACGTACAACGGTGGTAATCGGGCCGCCCTACTGAGCGGTGGCAGCCTGGTGGGCAGCTTGGTGCTGGCCATCGTTATCCTGTTACAATCATTCGTTTACCTGCACACGACACACTTTGCCTCGCCCACGTAGTAAGCAACGAGAGACGCAGAACAGTAGGCGGATGCGCAATGAAAGACGTTTTGTAATAAATCACTCTGTACATAGCGAATGGGTGCGTGCGTACGAAAGTTGTGCTAGCGTACTAGAGGCGAGTTTTTTTTCTTACTTTTTTTTTCTTAGTTTTTTTTACGAACGTAGGCAAATGAGAATACGTGTTTTTTTTTACTTAGCTAATATATTGTTTTCATATAATCTGAATCCAAAACTGTAAGTTGACAGAAATATATATGTACAAATAAAGTATGAACAAAACCGTGCGTCTTGTTTTTCTGTGTAATTAGATTTATTGATCGTTATCTATGCTGATAAATCATTAACAATTTTAACGACATTTCGGTTTAACGGCTGTTTATTTCAAATTTTATGGAATTTGAAATTGTACATGCCCGAACAATTTGACATTTCAATTGCGCCGGCAGCACTGCCATATGAACTGTCAAAACATTCCCGTTTGTTGTGATTTGTTCAGTTGTTTACTGTGAACAGTTTTGTTTAGCGTCGCTGCAAAAACCCGCCCTACGTGCCCCGGTTTTAGTTAATAAAAGGATGAACAAACGAAACATTTGGAAGTATGACGAAACGAAGGAAATGCTACAGATCATGCTGGATAACAACTATGCCGGCTCGTTTAGCAACAAGCACAAACAGAACATGGAAATTTTTCGAAGCATTGAGCACAAAATGGTAGAGAGCGGCTATCGCTACAAAAACTTCCTGCAGATCGGTGTGCGGTGGAAAAATTTGAAAAACCTCTATACGAAAGCAAAACGAAGCAATAGTAAAAACGAGCAGCAACTGTTCCCATACTATGAAGAAATGGACAGTTTGCTGAATCGGTCGTTGAAAAATACATCTAACGAAGAGTTTTTATGCAAATTCGATCACGAGCAGGAGAGTGGTTTTAAGCCTGAAAATCTCACGGAAAAATTTCACAACACAGCCAACGATAGTGCTCCCGAACCGGAACCGGAGCCATTCCATATGAGGAGGAAACCTAAAATCGAGTCGAAATCCAAATCTCCCACTCAAGTGGTGATCCACGATGTTCCTGCCCAGCCACATAAATCCGATCGAAACAGCAAACTTAACGCCACGATTGCAGCGAGCAAGCAGGAACTTAGTGACGAATTCTATCGTACCCAGAAGCGGTTGATCGATTACGAGTTCAATTTGTACGTCCGTCAGGAGGAAGAATTTATTGAACGAATGCAGGAGTCAACGAGAACCATGCTTGAGGAAAGTATGGATACTTTTTTCACACGCCTAAAGGACCTGATGGGCGCCCAATCCGTACAGCATGTGGAGGTGATAGAAACATTAGCAGCAGAATAATGTAATAGCACGCTTAGTATTCTAAGGGCAGGACAAATAAAAGAATGGATTTTTATTGTACAAATACAGTGTAGTAGTTTGGTTTTGTTTTTTGTTAAAACGATTTTTAACAGTAAGAATGTTTCTTTTTTAGTCGTCATCGTCCGCGATAATAGGAAAATGGTCGTACATATATTTACTCAGCGTGTTTCTCACTTCTTCCCCGTCGATGGACACAATATGACAATCCCAGTGGGGCTGTTCCGGTGTAACATCCTCTTCATTGTGACACTCGTTCCAGGCATCAAGGTACGGCGAGTGAAACTGTTCGACGATATTGTGCAGTATGCAGCAAGTGATGATCACCTCCGAAACCGTACTATGTTCTAAGGATCGATTTAACATCTTCCAGCGCCCAACCAATCTATCAAATGCCTTACTGATGCAGCTTCTTCCTTTCGCAGCGTACACATTAAAGGAACGTTCCGCGGCGGTCATACGTACGCCCAATGGATAAGGCGTTATTAACCACGGTAGCAGAGGATATTTACCGTCACCCAACAGTAAAGGTGGCACGGCAATGTTGTCTACAATTTCACAAGGCTGAAAATAAATCCAACAAAAGAGTATGGCTTGTTATTAACTCATGAAACCCTTGAGTCAGTGCATACTTTACTCACTGCATCCCATTGTTCCATTCGTTGATATAAAGCAGACTGTATAAGCATATCGGCAGCATTCGTACGGCCAGGATGTTCGCAGGATATATCCACAAAGCTAACAAAGATTATTCCCAATTGAAATTGGCATCAAAACTCCTCACAACGTCCATCATCAATGAAACAACGTACCTTCCGTTCCTGTCTACTACCGCCTGTAGTATGATGGAGCTCCAGCCTTTACTGTTTACATATTTGGCCGGATCGTGCTTTGACTGATTGATGGGTATGTGCAAACATCCAACGGTTCCAAATACCTGTGGAATCCCAGCAAATTCTACAAACTCCTTCGTGGCATTTTTGATGCTATCCTCATCGAGTGGCATTTTCATTATATCCTTGCGGAACATTTTGATCACCGCACGACAAAACAATTCCACACATATCTGCACCGCGTTGGAATTGATACCGAACCGTGTGCCTGCCGCTGCGTAATCCTTCCCGGTACCAAGTACGTAGATTGCGACAGCCATTTTCATCTTGATCGGTAGCGATACTGGTATCGGTACAAGCTCGGGCTCTAGCTTATCAAACAAAAACTGGAAAGTATCATAGTCCATGCGAAACAGTTCAAACTGCACATCATTGAACTCATGCTCGGAATTGGCGGGCAACGAGTCCTGATGGAGCGGCGTCCGTGGACCTACTCGTCGTGTATTCAGCTGTGTAACGTCCATCAGCAAATGACGTCTTGTACGATCGTATTGTACGTAGTTGCGGTACAACCGGTGCGCAAGTTTCGAGAGAAACCGGCGTCTCATCCGCGCTATTTGATCTCGCTGGCGCTTCAGATGTAGTGCTATCTGTTGCTGTAGTATCGTTCGGTACTCATTAACGATCTGCACTATCATTAGAGCGTTGGACGTCTTGTCAGCTTGTTCGAGCTCGCGTTGCATTTTGCATGATCTGGGGAAACTAAAGTTTCCACATTTCAATGTTGCTACTACCAAAATATATGATGAAATAGTAGAAAATAGTTAAAAATCTTACCCTGATTGGAACGGCTGGTTGTTTACTTGACGGTGCAGTGACGTTTAGCTACACATATAAACAAACTGCACTGACATCCGCGAGCGGGCTCACAAACACGCCTACCAAGTTCAATAAAGTGCAGGTTTGTCAAACTTTGATTCAAATGTATGGCTACATTGACTCCAGTGAGACGCTATAGCGAGCTGAGATGAGAATGCATGAAGATGGTCATCTCACTACTAAAAGCTTGAGAGTTGAGCGAGATTAAGCATTTCATTATATGCGGGTGTCATTAGTAGCTTAAGTAGTGGATTAACCCAGTATCCCCCTCAGTACAGTGACCATCGCTTTCGTTAAATAATTCTTATACAAATTTCTCAAGATTTTCCCAATTTCAACAAATAGTTGTGTTTGTAAACCGCTTAATGCATTTTTATTCATTTAAAAAAATATCCGCTAGAACGCGGTTGAAAAGGTTTCATTTTATGCAACCTGGCCAGTGGAACTTATGTTTAATATTGTTTCCCTAACTGAATCTGTTTACCTAAATTAAGCCAACATCCGGCAAGCATGTGCGATCTTGCTAAATGTTAATGTCTGTTACTTCACGCTCCATAAACGAATCATTAATGTGCATACGGTCCGCAATGAATGGCAGTTTGGAAAAAAAAGGTATGCTTCTGTTAGTTAAAATTCGATTATAAAGAAAATACTTTCAAAAGCCTCCGCCAATTGAGACACTTAAAAAAAGGCTAACTCAGGACCTTAGACAAAGATTAGCTGGAATTCATACACACTGCAGTAGTTAATTTAATCGACTTCCTCCATGTGCGACAAATCCTCCGAATCGTCGACCAGCGGCGGTGCGTCTCCAGAGGCCGGTGCAGCACTGCTGCTCTCTTCTGCCATTATTGGTTCGTCATCGTCGATACCCAGACCCAGCTTGATCATGCGGTAAATGCGGGACGCGTGATTTCCAGGCTCATCAAGCGAGAAACCCGACGAAAGGAGTGCCGTCTCGAACAGCAGGATCACCAGATCCTTCACAGCCTTATCGTTCTTGTCCGCATCAGCGCGCTGGCGCAACGTTTCAACGATAGCATGATCCGGATTGATCTCCATGTGCTTCTTGCCCGCCATGTAGCCCATGGACGTTGTGTCACGCAAAGCCTGTGCCTTCATGATACGCTCCATGTTGGCCGACCAACCGTACTGTGACGTCACGATACAGCAGGGCGAATCGACTAGCCGGTTCGACACCACCACCTTCTCCACCTTGCTCTCCAACACCGACTTCATCACCTTGCACAGGTTCTC
>KB664165.1:3035951-3070354 GCA_000349025.1 Anopheles minimus
TAGTATGGGTCGTGGCGTGTGGAGTGTGGGTCCCGAACAGGTCACGCATTTTGTGTCATATTTTAATTAATCATCAAACATGTCACATCCAGATGGAAATGCTAGTGACGTGCCATCCGGGGTCGTACCAACCAACCATACCGCTCCTCCCCATTTTTCGCACCCCATTTTATAAGGGTGGCTGAATGGGGTGGGTTTGAATTTGTGTGTGTGTGCGTGTGTGTGTGTGGGTGTATTTGCTGTTTTTTCTTCTTATTCTCATTCACCAGAAGCAGGACATTATCCTTTTTTATTTTGTTTCATACATCAATGTACAGGCGTCTGGTCGTTGGGGCGGTATCTTTTCCTCTTTTCTTTGGGTGCAGGACAGCAATGGATGGAGTTGGCGGTTTGGGAAAGGGAAAGGGAAGGGGGGCCCATTTTATCCATCTCGCTTATCGCTGTTTGCGTGCACAGCCATACTGCGTTGGTCTGGTTTTGCAAAGGTGTCACCATTTATTGCTACCGTTTACAATTTATCGGTGACCGATATTGAGCGATCCACTCAATGTAGATGACATTAGGATGATAAATGAGTGCATTTGCAACCCGTTGGCCGTTGCGTGCGATGCGGAAGATTAAAAACCTGATTGCTACTCGTTCGATTGTAATAAATTTAATTTAAATGACGGGCAATATAGAATAGCACGACACTGTCGACGAAATCAATGGTGATAGGCGCTGATAGTGTCAAACTGTAGTTAGATTAAAACATTACACTGTGCCTCTTGTCCTGTTGATCGTTTGCTTCTGTTTTCAGCAGCTTTTAAAACATTAATGTAATTACATCCCTAAAATTTCACAAAATCGACATTAAAATTTACAAAAAACATTAAAGTAATGCCCTGAGCAATAAGACTATTATGGGAACAATCAACTAAACGATGTTAGTTGCCAGTAAGCAAACACTCGTTGTTATCATCCATTTGCCAAAGAAACGATGTCCAACACCTCCCCGAAGGTCAAACATAAAAATGTGTTCTGGACGATTACAGCTCCCAGCAGTAGAGCTCGACCGCTTCTTTGTCGACACTTGACAGATGGTATGGAGTCTACCGACCAAACAGCAAACAAAAAACCATTAGAGCTCACACGCGCGCACACACACATACAAACGCGTATTGCAGCACCGATTGAACTGGGAGGATCATTTTTCAAAATCAAATCAAAATTGATTGAAGTCATGGCTTTCCGTTTCGTGAGCAAAAGCGGTGGATAAGAATTTCCCTCCATGAGGAACACACAAAAAAAAACAAGAAATCACATTCTCGCTCTGCCAAAGAATCGGAAAAGAGCTTTCCGAGCAAAACCGGTAAGCTCGCGTTGCATTATGAACGAGCGCCGGAAAAAGTGAACCGGTTGTGGGTGAGAGTTCTGGCACAATCTGTATCCGGCGTGTTCTGTCTGGTATGGGATGTTTTCTCCATGGCAAGCGCGGCGCAAACAGTGTGGGGCTCTCTCAACCCGTGCAGCATTTGGTGGGGACTTATCTCCTTCCACTCCTCGCTGCAAATCGTACCCCCATCGTCGTATCCCAAAAGTTGCGAGTGACTTTTTGGGTGATTTTCATACCGAAAGCGACCGGGTAGAGCGACTCTTAGGATCGTTATTGATGGTAAAGAAACCGAAAGATGAATAAGAAAAAAAACCCAGCACTGCACAACATATGGCATCTCGGGGTGTGATCCATTTCCCCCCTCCCCACCCCAGTTCCCCATTCTCGAGGCGGAGTTCTTGTTTTTCTTTTGCCGTTCGCTCTTGCACCCACCCCGGGTGAAAAATGTCTGCCAACGTGGGGCGATGGCAAGATTGGGTGTTGGAGCTTGCACTTTGGAAAACATTTATCTTATTCGACAGATTTTGCGGTGGAGATGGGAGGCCGACAACCACCCGGCGGTTGGGGGAGTGTTTTAAAGTCAGCACGGGTGTATGGTAATACGGATATTCCTGCCCAATGTTGCTCCTATTTTTACTGTTTCTCCCGTCTGAGCAGCCAAATTCACATGGAAACTGCATGGTAGGTACTGTTCTCATCTGTCTACTGTTGACCTTCTTTTTTCCCCCTGACTGGTTGGTTCGTCAAAGATTTTTGTTTAATGTGGCTATGTTTTTGCCATGCCTTGTGTTTTTGATCGAAGTGGTACCAAATTGATGATGATGAAATAAAATATGACAGTGCGGGGAGTTCACTCAAAAGAGATGGATCGATGGGTTAATAGATGGATGGTTAATATGTTTTGATGTGCCTCTGGTAAAAAAAAAATCTCGATTTTCTCTTCGATTCTCCAACAATGTTCAAGGATATGCATTTTGGAATATTATAAACATATTTGCTGTTTGCGTTTGAGGAAAAAAATCATCATTACTTTTTGTTTTGAGTTGCGTGAAGTGTTATACAATCTTCAAATATAAGAACACAATAATTTGAATGTTTCATTCAGTCATTCTTCTGATTCATTTAGATGTTGGAATCGGTTTAAAATACCCTTTAAAAATTTGATAGTTTTTGAGGATCACATCATACGTTATTATTGACCAAAATTCCCTTAAAATGATGCTTTTTGAGTAGATGGTCATATTAATGTATGTAAGCTACATTTTTATTGCATCACAATACATCAGCTTTCGCTAGATATAATCCGCAAACCAGTATTTTTAAGTTAAGTTCACCTTTCTTCTTTTTCACAATCGAATCTGCTTCGCCGTTTGCCATCATTAGTGAAATGCACTCGCAAACACTCACGTTTAACATACATAAATACAAGGTGTTGTTATCAAGAGGGTGAAAATCTCCATATCCCAGCACGCATGAATTGTAAACTGAGGAACCTTACTGGCACACTCACTGCTATGTTGTGTTGTGCAATTCCAACATCACTGGCAAAAGCATAAAAATGCACCCGATCTCGTACAGCGTGAGTTTCGCTAGGGCAAGCATTATTCAAATGTTTGCCCCCACCCTCGAATCACCAACTCCCGTGAACCGAATCCAACGACGAGTGGAGCGATAAATCGCACGGGTTAGTGAGACTTGCCCTCCCCGCATTTTCCTTGACACTCCGGCTCCCAAGGTTGACTTAAAATTATTGCCGTTTTGTTGAGCCAGGGTTTGCAAGCGCTGAGTGTCTGATTATGCGATACATCGTTTGCACTATGGCGTTCAAGATGCAACTCTCCTATATCACCGCTTCAGCAGCCACTGACTGCATCAAATCACGGCCTTGCTTTTTGCTGCTGCACAGAAAAACGCAGTCGGATAAACACTGGCCCGTGTATCTCCATACATGATGCCGCACATGCACTCAAGAGAACAACGCATGTACAGTGCTTGCACATCGCACATCGGGTGTAGGACATTATCCGACTTCTTTCCCCCCTTTTCGGGAGGGGAGCAAAATGTAAAAGCAAGCCGGATGTAAGAACCATGAAACGAAAAAGGAACCATCCGCACCCACACACACACATACAGCAGCTAGATCCATTCAGCAAACCCCATTGCCATAATGCTAAATGCGCCCATTTTCCAAACGGAATCTTGCCCCGGTGCCCGATGGCAAGGACGATGCTGCCATGCCAGCCCCATGCACACTCTAATGATAATCATTTGTCGTCAACGTGATTATTATGCTGGTAGTACTACGATCGTGCTTCCGGTGTACGGCCTTTTCCCATCTCTCCCCTAGTGTGGACACGTATGTGTGTGTATTTATGTGTTTCGCACAAAGTTTTGGCTTTTTTCTAACATGCACAACTCCCTAACCCGACAATGACTTCCGACGGCTGTTAGTTGTACGGTACAAAAAAACGCCGGGCGTTTTGTTGTGCTTAAATTACGCGTGTACCAAGAGCATTTGGGTGTGGATAAAGATTTTTTTTCTCTTCCCCTTTTGTAATCCTTCCAGAGACAAGCGAAAAAAAAGCAATGCTAAAGCTGAAGAAGGAACAATGTTTTATAAGCACAGCAGTTATAATATGTTTTCCGTTGTAACGCTGGCCGGTACATGATTTGGAGTGTGATTGTATCTGAAACATCCCTAATCCATACTGTCAGCACGCAGTGGAATCAATTTATAAAAGCTGCCTTTTTGCCATTTTGCCACCCGACATGATGGTACATTTTATTATTCCTCTCAGGTACACGCCAGTACTTCGTTTGATCGGAGAACACTACAAATAATCTTCCGCAAAAAAAAGGCAACTGTTTCAACTTTTATTTAGAACGAAACTTTCCACCGCTTCGGGGTTCTACTTCACCGGCTTTGAGCCGTGTATGTGTGTGTGTGTGTACCGTGTCGGTTTCTTCCGTCACGATGGCCTCCGAACCCGGCACCCATAATTCATCCTAATTGGGCAATGTATATTCCAGTGTCATACCGAAAACAGTTTCCGTTTCCAAATACCACGGTACCGAAACATTGCTCCCCATGTACCCTGCCCGGTATCTGTATCGGAAAAGTTTGCAGCATGTTTCCTACATGTCACCTGGCCTGTTTGTTTTTGTATGTTTTTTTTCCTCCAGGAGGCCAGCAAAACGAAAGGATCGTCCGGGTGGCTTTAGAACGACATCACGGTGGACACCCATTCGGCAAGTGAATGGCATTAATGTGTGTCCATTTTTGCTCACGTAGAGCTTCGTATCCTACCATATCCACCCCAGGTGCGGGCGGTCAGCTCACAGTTGTGGAAGTACCATCCGTACCGAATCTATTTCCTCAACCAAACTTTAGCACACACCAAACGAATCTGGGAGACGGATGGTAGTCCGGGATTAATAATCCGGACCAGCAAAACCGATTGCCGAAAGTTCCGACCCCCGGGTGACGCATTGTCTCGGTGGCTTTTCGGCTAAAAATACTACCTCACCATCATACATCCTCGGCTCCGTGGCTCGTTAATGTAATTTAGAAACATTTTTATAAGATTAAATTTCATCATAATTTATGCTTTGCCCACCCGTTTGTGTTTTGCACCGCTTGTCCCACTCGCGGCCGGTTACGGGTTTTGCTGACTGGAGCGATTTTACCAGCCGAACCAGTTCCTCGTCGCGTTTTGTGTGATTGTTTTGGAGCGTGGTGTACCGCGCTTTGTGTAAGTTTTTGCCGGTCGGTGGATCGCTGAACCATTGCAAGATTTATGCGCACGGGTAGAAAATTCCTCACCGTGGAAAATGTACCGGAAAACGATGATACTTCCGTTCCGTGCCGTTGTTTTCTGCGAGGCTAGGTATGGCAGCTGCAACTTGCGACACTTGCTCGAATATGAGGATGAAAGGTTGAAAGAGTGGACAGAGTGGAAATTATTGAACACAAAGTAGATGCCGGTGGTAGTCAATTAAATGTAACCAGATGTGACTGGGTATTAATTCTGCTGATACAGTTCCATGAGACAGCTTGAGGAGTTTGTAAAAAACAACGAAAGACTTCAATTGAAGCAAAGAAACTTATTGGCATTAGTAACCTTTATTCTATTTTCTTTCTTTTCAGGTGAGTTTTCAATAGTTTGATAAACAAAAACACAACTTTTCGAGGTAAATTCCCCTACTTAAATAAATTATGGGCAACATTTTTTTTGGAATTGATGTTTAAAAACCAAAATTTTGAGGTTTCAAACCACAAGGTATTCAAGATGATATCTATTCCATTTAAACAATGTTGAATGCCATAATTTTGCATCAGTCTTTCAAGAAGTAAAGTCACGGCTTACCTTTTTCATCTCCAACGTCTCCATCAAAATCATCGACTGAACGTTACGTGATACTTTATCGCCTAGAGGTAACTAATTTTCAGCTCCAGCAATATCAATTTCAATCAATTGAAGCGAACAAACCCGACGCCACACTGTCCCTGTTGTTCTGGAAGCATCTGTGGAGCATCTTTAACGATTTTTCTTTATTTACCTCAACCTCACAAAGGATGCGAAAGCTGCTGGCTTAATTAACGAAACGAGGATATATTCTAATCAGCTTCCAACCTCTGTGCTGTGCTGCCTTTTTTTCGTCCCATACATGCTTGCGCGTTTGTATCCATCCACGCCATACATCAGTCATCTATTCAGCTTTGTAAGAAGATTTCATCACTTACTGTATACTGGGATGGCCTGAGGAGGGCGAGAACACAGTGAAATGCGACGGCACTTAAGAATTAATTTCTCCAAGATGCTGCTGGTTGTACACCCGGCAAAGTTTGATTGACGAGACACACACACACTCTCTCACAGGGTGACCAACTCAATGTGCAAACAGACACGTCTTGCCTGGCTTGCCACTACACACCGGTCGTCCTTAGATAATGGATGTTGGCAGTGAAGATGTTCCGAGGAGAAGAATCAAGATGCCGGTACTGTTGTACTCTTTGTTCAGGTGATGAGAAAGAAACCGTACCGATGAGAGAAAGAAGGGAAATACATCTCGCAAGGATCAAAACTTAAGATTTGTCTTTCGACTTTACACCTTCTTTCTGCCCCATGATCTGTTTGTGTTCCCGTTGCCTGTACCAACCTCCTTACGTTATCTAAGGCAAGGAATTAGGAGATCGGACTGAATACTCTTGGTCCGTACTTGTGTGTCATATGGTAAACAAAAAAACGAAAGTTAAAAAAGATGTTCGCAAATAAAACATATCCATTTCGCTGTGTTGTATAACATGGGGTGGAACTGATTTGTGCTCATTCCCCTCGCACACTGTGTTACACTAATTACATCGACTGTTCATTTTAATCTGATTCATTTCGTGCGCAACACAAATACACAGATGACGAACAAACATTGCTTACCGGTTGGTGTAGGCCTATTCCAGTAATTGTCCTTTTTTGTCGTCAAGAGTTTTAACCCTGTTTAAGCTGCGTTTCTATCTCATCATCTGCCTTCTCGGAACGGTAACTTTTTACAAGGAAAATAAAATCCCGCTCTAGCCATCGCTGTACATTGTGCGTGTGTGAGGATGAACGGAATGTTTATCCTTGCTTTTATGCATTGTTGAGGAATTCGTTTTTTTTCTCGTCCATTTCCTGCACCAACTCAGGCACCGGTTGACAAATGAAAGCGGCGTGATTATTTTTTCATACCCCAAGACGATCTTGTCTCTCTTACAGCTCCCAAACGTAAGGCATGACCAAAAGATTGTAGAAAAATGATTCGCCTTATTCGTTTTTTTTACAACCAACAACCAAGGTCTTTGTTAGGGTCTTTTGCAAAAACCCCTTCCCAGTGTGGCGAAAGTTTTCGCAAAACCGGTTATGGAGAATAACGCTGGCCGTATGTGGAGCAAACGAAATATACTGCTAACGCCGGTGCCGAATGCACACACTTCTGTAGCAATGTACCGTACCGGGCCTTCCATTGTTGGTGGATCCATTAGTCCAATGAAAACTTTTACCTTCCGACAGTGTAACGTGTGCTCAAAGAACGCGGCCATGGACCAACGTTTGTGTTTCACGTTTTTGAATGTGTTTCCTTTTTATATTGTACATCCATCTCGTCACTATTTGATGTCAGTTGAATCGAACTGAAAGGGATGCACAACACAGATGTACAGTAACGGTGGATGCGCAGGATGAGAAAGATAAAAGCAAGAATAAAAACGAAAGAACACTCTCCCTACATAACCGAAACGTAGCGAGAAAACAAAACATTCTTTACCATAAATGACTCATCAAATAGGATAAGTGTATTAAAATGTAGACAACAACATGGAGCCAACTTCCAATACGAAGTATCATGGTTAAAAGAAAGAGAAAAAAAGGAAACAAGTAAAAATCATTAAAAAGAAGCAAACAATTTTGACAAGTCATTTTTATGAGCCCATTTTCGTGTGTGGGGAATCCCCAAAAGTATACGAGAGAAGGCAGACAAAAAAGAAAACGCAAAGAAAAAAGTGATCCCTTTTAATTACGTTCGACCCAAAAATATGATGATGGAGAATTAATGAACAGTTTGCCTGTTGTTATCTGTACCGATGTACCATCGTCTGTGGTCGGACAGCGTAGAGCTTAAAATGGTAAAAAATACACTAACTGTTTCGAAACAATAAAAGAGCATGAGTCATTGCAGGTTTGGATTTTGGCGTTCTGAGGGATGTTTGGAACTTGTTTCATTTCCTATTAGTGTATCTATCTCAAAAAGGGTTTTTTTTTGCTGGAAACACTTTTTTTATTTTTATAATTATTTTATTTTAGTTCTTTTATTCGTATCTTCTGCACCTATTCTTATTCGGTCTTGAACTATTTACTTTTAACTTTTGTTGTTGTATCTCTGTTTTATCATAGTAACTGATATTTTTAAGTTTGTAAACTCGATATATTTACTTTGTTATTTTGTATTTCTTCATTACCTATTTCCATTCAGTCTTTCTATATTTAGTCTTCTACGTTTAACTATTTTTTTTGTTACCTTTATCGTATCAGATTGTTATGTTATGTTTATGATGATGTTAATTTCTTTTTTGTTTCTGGCATAAATTGTTATAAAAGTCCAATAACGAGACATTTTCATTTCGAATCAAATGAAATGCCAATAATGTTCTTGCTACAATTATGTCCCCTTTTACGTACTGAAGCATTTGAAGCTTATCCTCTCTCATAACCATCACCGATTAACCTGCCATTATCAGTGCTTCAGCTTTCCCTTTTCGGTCGTTTCGCAAAATGTTCGACCCGAAAAACGGCACTCTGGATCAATTGACAGCCATACGTCAACCTGGAAGTGAAAACAATCGGGGGAAGAGAACAACGAGATGTTGGCCTTACCTCAAACCATTCGACACGAAAATGAAAACAATCCACCCCGCACGAAAAGCGTTCGTTGTCAGAGACAGATGAAATGACGAATGTACACAACTTCTTTTTTCCAGCAGCGCGTTTGTTTCTGTTTTCAGTTTTCTTGTCCCACGGAACCAAAAACTGCCACATGCAGGCCGCAACTCCCGTGTGCACCCGTTGTGGTGGCGGGGAAAAAATATTGGGGAAATCAATTTATCAACCGGAAGCTGGTTGAATTGAATTTTAAATTCAGATCCACCCCAAAGTGTATCTGTCCCTAGCCGCCACCCTAGGGTGACAGCCAATGTGAGGATGCAATAAGCTACTCCAGAACATCAACATACTATTTCGCACGAAAGGTGGCGTTGAGGATGACGGTTTTTTTTTTCACCGGGTGTCTTCACGAGTGGGGAAGCTTGCAAATGTTTGCTAAATTGCAATCGCCTTCGATTGCGTCGCTGGGTACGATGTTCATGACTCGCGAACGGGGAGAAAAAGATTGATGTACACATCAATATTCGTTCGGCGAGTGTTTGCATTGAGTTGAGGGATGCGCGGCTGCTTTTTTCTTCCTGCAACTCTACCGCTATTTGTTTACTGTTGTTTTGAGTCGGGATCGGGGTTGACTTTCACAGCGCAACGATGTGGGTGTGTAATCGTAATGGAAGTAAAAAACCGTTTCCAAGATCCACTTCCTTCCTTACCGTTTGGGAGGAGTATTAGGAAAAACGGACGGATTGCTAGCTCGATTTGCATTCCATTCGAGTTCCATTCCATGTCCGTGCGTTTCTGCTGTCGTTTGGTTTGAGTTGTGCTGATGTGTGCACTGCTCAAAACTGCAAGTCGCTACTGACGATTGACCGATTTCCTATTTCACCGTCCGGGTCGGGTCGTTCGGGGATCATGTTGTTCTGCGTGGTGTTTCGCGTAGCTTTATTTGCTGCTGCTGTGCAGCAACCCTTTTGCCACGCAGTGTCATGTGAGGATGAAACAGTTCCCGAGCACGTTACTGGAGAAGCTGATGATGATGATGATGATACTTGCCAGCTTCGATTGGTTTTGACCCTAGCCGCATTTGGCAGACAGCATCAACGCCTTTTCCTAAGTCTCGTAAGTCGTCACCGTAATGCTGTCAGGAAAATCGTTTACGTACGTGCGTCCTTCACGGTGCATCAGGGTTGCCCCGGGAATGGCAACGATTGTTTCCAATCGTGTCGATGCGCACGGTGTTGTTTCTATGCAGCGGCTCAACCCCTTCGGGGTGATTTGGACATCGAAGACATTCCTGCGGACCTGCACGGTCGACATTCCGGGTAACTGCATTCGGTTCCGCTCATCGGAATGCAATTGCGAAACGTTCGACGGATGGGACGTGCTTCTGAGCGGGAGTCGTCCCAACCGTAGTCGCGATCCTTCAAGCTACATCTGTCAACAGCGGCTATGTTACCGTCGTACCGTACGTACATCGCTTAAGGAATGTGCTTGTCACGCTGATGAACGATAAATCATTGGCGAAAGTGTTCATTTTCGATGCTGAGCTGTTGGGGCAGTCGGGAGGAGTTTACTGTTCGCCCGATGACAGTTGCAAAATTGACACCGGTGAAGGATTGCAAATCTTACCATAAACAGCACACGTAGACGTGTCGGGCACCGTAAGACAGATCGTGTCAAATGACGGTCAAAGTTTCTGTGGCGACATCAAACGGGAACCGGGTTCACCCCCTCCGGTTGGGATGGAATCGCTTTTCGGTGCATCTCTTCTTAAAAGCTTTTTGCATCTGACAAAACCCACTGTGATAGCAAACAATCACAGGTTATAAATGATGCCCCGGTTTGTGGTAAACGAATCGCCTAAGTGTATGTTCCGGTTCCGGCAAGGCCACTGGCGGTCAGTAATCAACTTGATTGTTTATATGCCATAATAAGCAACGACACTAAACCACACCGAATGGCGAATGTACACTTGTGCACTGCCCACGGGTTTGCCGGTGGGTACATTAATATAACAGCGGCAGTTAGATTCATCGCTTAATCCTACCGCAAATCCGGCAGGAAATCAACTCCCGTGAACCCGTTTCACACGGTTGTGTCCCGAAAATCCCGATGCCACCCCGAACGGACACTGATTGACAGCTTGATTGACTGGCTGGCTGATTGATGTTTACTGAGCAACCACATATTTTCCAAACCGGAAACTTATCGCTCTATGACATGGAGGCGATTTTTGGGCGAGGGAACACTTTTTCCTTCTTTTTTTTCATCTACCTCACCGCTAACCGTGATCACCACCCTGCTGTGAGATGTGATCGATGGTGGAAAAGAATTCGACAGCTGAATAAAAGCATGATGTAATACTAACACGAGGTGTTTCTTATCTTTCCCGCCTGGGTCGTACATTTCCCCCATCGGCACTGGTACGGGAAGCTTGAGCTCTCTCCTGAACTATTACTCCAGCCAACCATTAGGTAGAAACTTAAACTGTCAAACTCTCTTGACGTTACGGGTTTTCCATCCGCTGGTGACATTACCATCGCTACAATGGAGCAAAGTGGAAGATTTTAGCTGGAGGACTTTTTTCCCTTCAATTTGACGAGAATGAAGATGTACCACGCGTTTGGGAAACTTTTCACTTCTAGCAAGTGCATCAAAAAGCTCCGCACTGATTGTTGGGCTTTCTAGAAATGGTGAATTTATCATGAGCCTTATTTGAGAAGTGGGTTTCGCCGAAGAATGAATCTTTTTCATTGAGAGGCAAATAATATGGAAGAGCGTTTATTTTTAGATCCTAGTATTCGTCTACTCGCCTATTTCTTTTCTTCAACAAAATAAGCGTGACCGGGACGAGAAGCACGTGTGTCAATATACTTTTCTACTTTGAGGTCCATTTTTTTCTTTTGTTCGTAGGAAGCACACTCACATTTTTGAAGACAATAGATTTTCTTACAAACTTCAATGTAAATTTTATTAGAACCCAAATACAAATTTAATATTGGAGGTAACTCTTTTAAACCTTGTTGTCTGTATTTCGCGTAAAACATCACTCGTTAATTGGGCACATCCGCTGGCCATTCACAGCCGTTGGAACGGCTTAGCTAAAGTGTCGGTCAGCGCTTCCCAGGCAATTCATCCAACTAACGAGCCGTTTAAAGCACAACCTCAAACTCCATCACCATTACTGGTTTAGGGCGACGGTTCACGAATGCACTGGCAAGATCTTATGAAATGGCACGGCCACCATCCAAGAAGCAGCCGGAACCGCGACAGATGTCGGCAATGACATTTTAATGCTCTTACTTCTCGTTAGCTTTTCCCTTACCTTCCTTAGCCTCCGATGCATCCCTTTGGCGTACTCAGCAACTTGGAGAGTGCGAGGAAAAAGGATCCGTTTTGAATTTTTGTCCACCCCACGGTTTTTCGGTGGCAGCAGTCTTTCTTTCCCGGGACGGGATTCTAAAAGTGTGCGCACAGCAAACTTTCTCGCTTCGCTTTCTGGCGTAGGTGCTCTTAACGCTCGCCAAAATGAATGGTACTTGTTTGTGCTGTGCAAAGCACTCGCCGACCGGTGGTGCTGCCACACTGCAAGCACGAATGTTTCCCGGTGTAGCAGGGCAAAAATATTTCCACGAAACCCCACCGTTGGACGAGCGCGCGCGCGCCACTGTTGGTCTTTTGCTGGCTCAGGAAATTTCTTCACGTTTCCCGCACCAGCGGTGTGCATGCTGGTTCTTATGTTGCCCTTGCCGTTGGCCCGTCACCGGCTGCTGCTGTAGCTGAACTTTGACTCAAACTGTCATTTGACGGATGTCCCGACTACTCGAGCGCGTTTGCATGGTGGGGCGGAAAGTTATATGAAGGAGCAATACCCCCCAACTCCCACGGTCATCACCCCGCGGAGCATGAAATTATGACTACATCTGACTACCTTTCGTTCGCTCCATAAAGTAGTCGCGGCATGGCAAAGCATAAATCACCAAAAATAACCGCACCGAGGAAGAAAACTCGAGGTTTTTCGGAAGGAAAATTGCACAGCATCTTAATTGTACACTTGCCTGTTTCTGTTATCTTCCTTTTTGTTTGTTGCTAAAGATGAAAAAGTAAAATCTTTTCCCTCATTTTGCTTCTTCTTGTTCTTGTTCTGAAGTCAAGTGTCCCTTCGTGGTTGCTTGCCATTTTACCATGGACTGTTGTTTCACCAAAATTGCAGCGCTAAAATATTTACCACATCGAGTCCCACCAGTCGGCAACTCCACTAACGCGCTCCGGTCCCACTGTTCCACTGGCTTAGAGCGTGCAAAACTCTGTAAGAAACAACAAACTTTAACATAATCTTAAAGAACAACAGGAAAATCTGTTACATCAACAGACGGCATTCGTACAGAGTGGCAGACTGCCGAAGCATTTAGTCTCCCGGGTGGCTATTTATGGGAAGGCGAACAAGAAAGGACACGAATAGAATACGAGCAGTAGTTGCAGCAGAAGGAATTTTAATTTTTCATTTTATAGCAAGCAATGAGTAAGGATTCAAGGAAAGTTTCATTAATTGGCGAGAATTTCAATTTGATACACAAATTATTATTTAAAAATGATTCACTTAACATCACCGATTGTTATTACTTGAATCTTTGAAAAATGGGCAAAATTTGACACGTTTTTGATTTTTTTATAATTGAAATTATAACTACATATATTAAACTGAAATAGATGATATTAATGTTCATATGCTTTTAATAATAAAACACTTTGCCGAAATTCATAGGTGTAATAGAATTTGCAATCAAATTCAAAAGTTCTCAAATTATCTTACCCATTTAGATCAATTTTAAGCCTATTTCGATACGACACGGTGACAAATGTTATCCTATTTGATCCACTTTCACGCTCAAATGAAGCCACACAAAAAATTGCAATAAAGAAAAAAACAGCTAGTTTTATCATTAAATCGTGTTGCCCTGCCTGAAAAGGAAACACCGACACGGAAAGGGAATGAAAACCTTCGGTGCAGCACGCAGCACAAGATAACACGGGAATGATAATACATCACCGTCATCCAAAAAACCTCCCAAGCGCTCCCAGCGCCGGTTGAAGGTTGTGGGAAACATATCACTTTTTCCCCAGCACTGATGCACATCAATCGCTCCGGGAACTCATCACTCGCGTTTCCTTTCTTGCTCGCTACTTTTATTTGTTTCCATTTTTTTTCTTCCTCTTCTATTTTTGTTTTGCCGATGTGCCTGTTCCCGGACGGAGATTCCAAACCCACGGAGATGTGCGGATTTTAAATGAGCATCATCCATCGCATCATTACGGAAGAGATAGCGTTAGTTATTTTTGTTATTATGAATTTTGAGCACGCTAGACTGAATCTCAACAAAACCCCCCAAACGAACGACCGAAACGAAACGGAGATGGAAGGGCTGGGATGGACCAGCCCATCCAGCTTGATACGGTTGGCATGCGCTCGGCAAAAGTTGCACAATTTAACCAATCGGCTCAGATGGGTTTGACGGAGGTCTAGGCAGGGAATTGAGGCATGGTCTGGGCAACAGGGGGATTTTACAGTGTTGCCCATCAGCTGGCAATGAATATGGGTGAGATATCCTTCGCCTTTTAATGGCCACTGTGCCAACGGGAATGTGAAACCTGAAACAAGATGGCAAGGAAGATTGAACGAAACAAGTTCTGGGGTGCGCGAACGTTTGTGTGTGTAGTGCATGTTTTTGTGTGGCTCAAAAATCTATCCCGACACGACCTGTGCGGGAATGAAAAGATGGACGGTAGATTGTAGAGCTGGATCAAGTTTCAACCATTCGAAAAGTTTTGATGTATCTTTAAACTTAATCCTTTGCAGCATTCGGAGAGGGTGGAGCTGATGCGTCCTTCATTCACGCAATCGTGTATGTGAGGAATGGGAAAAACCCGCATGTTTTTTCATCGATTCCTCCCCACTTTGCTAGCTAATGCTTTGTATGGGAATTCTTGTGTTCCAGAAAACCCTCCACAAAAGCACGCTGGAACACATCGGAGACCAAGAACAAAACGTGGCGCACAGAAGGATAAAGGGAGAAAAGGGGAAAACTTTTCAACTCCGCTTTCCGTTCATCGCTCAAGTTCAATGAAATAGATAGCGGACTTTTCAAAGGATTGCCCGAGTTTCCCGAGCGGCCGACAAAACAAACAACTCCAGTAATCATCCGAAACGGATCCTCACCCCGCTGTGCCGGGACAGGATTCGCCAGCAGTTTTGCAAAACCTTCCCGGAGCACAATTGAGCGAAAGCAATCAATCGAAAATTGCTCCAGCTCGAAATGGGGGAATCCGGCCGAGAGGCGGCATTAAACTGCCCGGGCTGCCTAGCCATGGGAGAAATTTATTACACCGTCCATCCATATAAATTGCTCCGGGGCTGTGTGTAGAAGCATTAGCTCACCGTGCGGCCATCTTGCAGTCCGTCCTCGACCGGGAACGCAAGGGCGTGGAAGGATTACGGTCTAAGAATGGGTGGGCTTACGGTTTTAATCCGGGTGGTGATAAAATTGTTTTGATTCACCTTCTGCGTCGATTGTGAAACACTTCAAATCATTATAATTATACTGAAAAGACAAACAACAGCAGTTCATTGTAATGATTAGTTGTACTGCGTTGATCGTCGAATCCAAAAACAAATTATGCTTTGCTTACGAACATAATTTATACAGAAAAAGTCATGCATTACTTAACTAATTTCTTGCTATTTTTAGTCGGAGAATTTTTTGTAAACGAAAATAAAAAAAACAAAACCGAAACCTAAACTCTTGCCAAAGTGAAACCGTTTTACGTCATTTAACATAACGCCTCGTCGAATCGAAGCACCGATCATTACTTGGAACTGGAAAGGAGCATTAAAAAAATATCGAAAAACAAAAACCTTCCACCACCACCACACCGTATATACGAATTCCGTCGATTCCTTCGCACGGAAGTAAATCTTCTTCGACAGCAACGCTGCCAAGGCGCGCTCCGGAATCGATAGCAAATTTCAGCATCATTTAATTTTAATGATCCAATTTATTTTTTCGTGCCACCCTGAACCCCCACAGTCCTTCAACTGGGCCACTGTTTGTGGCTTTTCCGGCACCGTTTGCAGGTTCCGTTTGGACCGAACCCGAGCACGAGCATCACGAAGCTGAAAGATGATATTTTCGTCCCCGGATGGGATGGGGGATTTTTCTTCAATCGATTGCGATGGCTTCTTATGAGTGGTGCTACCCCTCTTTATAGCTTACCGGCGAGAGGGAGGTCGTTTTTTTGGTATCTCTTTTCTTTCCGTACAAGCAGTTTCCACTTGTCATTGATTTGTTTCTAGCGGGTGGCGAAAAGTTCAGTCTTATTGCGTTTACTTTTCGGTCATTACTGTCAACGCGTATGTAGGTAGAAAAGATTTGAAGGTGATTTAAACATTGATTATCGACGACGTTGATGACTTTTGTGACAATGCTGGGAAAGTCGTTTTTTTGGGCTTTCATAAGCAATCATTTCGAATTAATTTTAAAGCGCATGCACTTAACACAATCTGACCGTCTTTCATTTAAATTCGTGAATGTAGCATGTTGATCCATGCATGATCTTTCCATTTGTCTTAAAGGTTAAAGATGCTATGGACTTCATCTATTACTTTATTGCTTCCTAATATTTTCACTATTTGTCCGTCAATAATTTCATATTTAATACGATGTTTTAAATGGAGGCGCCCAGTAGCTTATGCAGTATATATTCGCATCGTGCTCAAGAGTTGTACCAAAAATTGAATTGAATTCTCTTATTGGTCAATAGTAACTACGAAGAACGGGTTTTTCTCTTTTTCATCCTATCTTGCGTAAATAAAAACACTCACAATAATCGTTTAGACCACATTATGCGCCCTTGTGATGGAGACGCCTGGTAGTTTACAGTTTAATACGTAACAAATTTCGTTTCTACTCCCGGGAAAAGTTTCTTTTTTCCGAAAAGGAATAGAAGGCGGAGGAAATGTTTAAAACTATTGTGCTTTCTATCTCAGATTGAGATTGTGAGACTCATTTTCAATTATAAGCATTACTACAAGGCCGTTCTTCATATAAAAATAATTCAAGAAAAAAATTATACATTTTACCATTCATTGGTGCCGCACAACGGCACCTTCCTTTAAAACAACGCTTTTTGTCCTAAAGCGAAATGAAAAGCAATTTTTATCCCGTTCGACAAACAGCACATAAAAATGGCATTCTCGTGCCACTAAACTTAATGACATTTGCAACACTTTCACCGTGAGACAAAGAAAACTGTTTTCCCATAAGCAGTGTCCTTGAGCGGGGGAGGAAAGCACACGGCAACAAACAGTGACGAACAGAAACACACGCACCTTCCCTCACCGTTCGCGCCATGTGCAACATTTGTTTCTCATCCCACCCGTGCGGGAAGCCATATCGAACGGACGTTGCTCGGTGGGATCCGTTTGTCTAAGTGCATAAAAATGCAAAATGCTTTTGTTCTGCACGGTTGAATTTCATGATTTTTCTCACCATTTTCAAACGATGGGATGAACGGTAAAGTAAAAACACAACGAAAAGCACTAGTGCTGGCTAGACAATTGTCTAAAAAGTAGCATGTTATTGTCTAAGTGTGTGTGTGTGTGTGTTTTGTTTTTTTATTCTGTGTTCTAAAGGCCATTGCATCTTACGCTTCATATTCTCATTCGATTGAAAGCATTTTGCAAGTGATGTGAATGAGAGCTTTTGTTCTGTTGTGTGTATGCTTGTGTATCTATGTATGTTAAAGCCGTTGCATAAAAAGGAACGAAGCGAATGATTCTTTTAAATTGTTTGTATTCGGAAAACGGGACCATAGCAAATGGCGACCAAAATGGACCAAATGGTGCTACATATGTGCATATACCTATATGTTTCGTGTGTGCACGATTCAGAAACTAACAATTTCCCTGCTAACGTTATGCTGCGCCGGGCAATGCTAGGTTGTATTGGAGCCAGGCCGTCTGATTCATACGACCGAGTAGGTGGATCTGAAAATGGTTCGCATGAATAAGTAACAAATAAGCGAAAGACACACGCGCACCCGTAGAACGGAGCCCGTGTCTGTATGCATGTGGAATGGGAATTTAAAAGCCAGAAAGAATCATCACATACGTCGAAATGAAAGCCAGTTGCGTAACGTACCACCAGGTTCTTCGTGTCCTTGTACATTTTCCTTACATTTTAAAACTACACACAGCGAAAGATAGCAAGAGAGAAATATAAGTGCTTACCTTTTCCCCACACAAGGTGAATAAAGAGTGGCGCTTGAAGCGTCAGCAGCATTCACGGGACAACCCCTGTAAAGGTGTTTGGTGCAACGCGCAAAGCGGACAGGAAAAGAATCCTCTAAACATACTTTTTATTGTTGATAAAAGCAATTTTCTTTACAAGACTGGGCTAAAAACATGATTCCCATCCTTGTGCCAGCAGCATTCTGAATGGATCTTCTGTTTTTTTTTTTTTGTGCTTGATTTGTTTTGCCTTCTCGGTGCTATTTTTCCGCGGCGCTTTGCTTTCTTTCTTTTTTGCTGTGCCACATTTTCCGAACGGGTTTCCGAAAGGCTCTTTCATGTTGTGCCTGTTCAACGGAAGGGTTTTTTTTCTTCAAAGTGCTCACATGTGGAAAGTGTATTCGACACGCTGTTATGTTTTTCTCTCTTTGAAAGATTTGCACAATTTAAGCACGTCTGTGTAAGCTTTTTGTGTACAGCTTCGTCTCGTCGGTGTGACTTACTTTTGTGAGAAGTGTATTTTTTTCTTTTATACTTTTCTAAACTCTTTACACACTGTATCGTAAAGAGGGAATTTGGAAATATACTTAATCTATCAAAATAATTCTGATAATGTTGATTTTCTTCAATTCAAATATTTTCCCTTTAGCCGTTCACTCTTCCATGATTATTCATTTATCCAAAATCAATCAAATTCCCTTCAAGACGAAGTTAATTCAAGGCCACTAGGGCGTGTTCTGCTCCATCGGAAAGGTCACCTTTATTTAAACCACAATCATGATCACCCACCGGTTCGGGACCCATTATCATTAGCATCGAACCCAACCACTGTTCATCGATCGACGAACGGAACATCCAGTCTTTGGCTGCCAAAGTAAAAGATAAAATCGTTTTATGCGTTTCAAATTGTTTTTAGACTCACGAGCCACTCCAAAACGGAGTTTGACGTACAAAGGCAAGAATATTCCATTTGCACCCAATGTAAGTGTGTGTAATGAGTGATGGTTTTCTGCAAGGCTGACCAACATGAAGGGCGCCATTGCCGACCGAAATACGAGGAGTTCTCAACAGAAGGAAAAGCGAGTTGAGTTAGGCAAATGAGAAACAAATCAATTCAAGTGCTTAGAAATAAAACACACAAATACACTCGCACACACAAACAACTTTTAGCCTGTTTTGGAGGAAGGAAACCGGAAGCAGTCCAAAGGTTGGGCAACAAAAAAAAGATCGCCTACAATACAGCGATGGACCGTTGATGGCGACGGAATCATAAATAAAACAAGCGACATAATTTTCCCACTTTTCATTTCACCTTCTGATTCTGATTATTCCAATTCTCTCCTTCACCTTTACCACCGCGCACCAGCGTTTGACAGCGCCACTGGTGCGAGATTTTTGAACGAAACAGTGTGGCTAACCAATCATTCCTTTTCCCGTTCGTTTGTGCAGTGGGACATAATTTCCGAGTTCCGACCGTAAGGCGACCGTGCTGTCTTTTTCTATTCGTACGGCAAAATTCCGTTACTTCGGGCGCTGCCGTACCTTCGCTATCTTAATTTATGCACCTCCACAAACCACTCGATGCTAATCGAGGAGGAGTGAAGAATAAAACACAACAGCACAGAAAAGCCCGAAACACGTTTAATTAGAGTAAGCTTTTTTCGTGATTCGTTTCCGGTGAAATAATAATCGGATTGTTTCCGGGCACCCCAACGTCACTGGTGGTTTTTCCCGCTTTTCCGCTGTTGAGGTGCATAATGATGTGAACGGAAAACGCAAGAAAT
Organism: Anopheles minimus; assembly: GCA_000349025.1. Lineage (NCBI taxonomy): Eukaryota > Metazoa > Arthropoda > Insecta > Diptera > Culicidae > Anopheles > Anopheles minimus. The sequence goes on from KB664165.1 coordinate 3,055,806, forward strand.
CAAACGAATAATATAAAAGTTGTTTATTGATGATTTAGTGGGTAAGAACACTAGTGGTAGAATATGGAAATTTTGAAGAGGAGATGGTCCAAAGCAGAACCTTTTTTGTTCATTTATGTATTAAAAAACATTTGTTCAATGTAATTTAATATTTTTTCATTCTTCTTTTTCTACTCCACAGGCTTCGGATTTGTGACATTTCAGAGTGAAGATGTAGTTGACAAAGTTTGCGAAATTCACTTTCATGAAATCAATAACAAAATGGTAAGTACAGCTGAGCAGATTGAAATAATAAATACAATGAAATGAGTACAATGAAATGCTACAAATCCTGTTTCCTTCTCTTCCCTGTGCAGGTCGAATGTAAAAAAGCACAGCCCAAAGAAGTGATGCTTCCAGCGAATCTGGCCAAAACGCGCACCGCCGGGCGTGGGACATACGGTGAGTTTGTAGTGTTGAGCGGTGCAGGTCCCTCCTCCAGCTCGCTCGGGTCGGTCGGCCCCTCGACGAGCTCCACGGTCGGCTCCACGTTGCGCTATGCCCCCTACCCATTGCCCGCCACTATTACGAGCCAGCAGGCGGCCGCGGCCGCCGCCGCTGCAGCCGCTGCCGCCGCCACCACCACCCACATCTTGCCCCTGTCTGCTGCCGCGGCTGCGGCTTCGGCCGCAACTCCTTCACTCCTGCAGTACGCGGCGGCAGCCGCTGCCGCTAACGCCAACAGTTCGCAGCAATCGGCCGCACTGGCGTACGAACATTCGCTCAAGCGGCTGTTGGCGGCGAACGCGGCCGCAGCTGCCAATGCACTGCGACCACATCCGGCCGCCGTCGCCGCCGCTGCAGCTGCCCATCCGGTGGCTGCTGCGGCTTCGGCTGCGGCTGCCGCACACCACCATCACCATCATCATGCAGCCCACCATCATCATCAACCGCGAGCCACGGCCACATTGACCTACCCGATAGGGGATCTCCTTGGGGCGCAGGGTCTTGATCTGGCCAGCATGTACCCACTCCAGGCGGCTGCCAGTCTCGGTCTCTGACAGCCAACCACCACCATCATTCAGGTGCAGCGACCTCAGTAAAATGATGGTTGTCCCAACAGACCAACACGCACAAACTGAGAACACAAAGAATTTTGTTTTTCCTGGAAAGAGGTATCCTTTTTCTTTCCGAAGAGCTTTCAAACGTAAAAGACTTGCCAATCGTAGGATGGTTAGATTTTTTTAACATCTCAAGTAGCGGCAATTGAACAAAGAGAGACTCATTTTAGTGCTCATCATCGTGTGAGCAAAGTTTTTTATGCAATCATTCCGTTTTTTATTTGCTGTAGCAGAAAAAAAAACCTTGGTACCAGTACTGCCAGGTGACCTCATCGAACCATTAAATGCCAAATGCTGTGACCTGACCTTCAAAATGAGACCACTGTAGTGTGTAGTTTATACACGAAACCCCCATTTGTGGAGCTAGCCGCGATTGGTGCGATTGTGTAGGTAGTCTCTTGGCCACTTTTCTAGGGCGCAGAGATATTTTTTATCAAACCGTAGCCCTCATCCAGAGGGACACAATATAGAGTGATGATCAAACCGTATCCGGCAGGTATACAGTACAAAACCGTTTTTTAACAGCTAGGATGCTTGCTAAAACATTTATTACTGTTTTTGTTTGTAGTAGTACTCTAGAGTAGAGTTGTTACCAAATCAACGAAAAAGACGCTCGATGCTGATTAATGCTAACTCATTTCAAACTCTTCACGGTGGAAGATAGTTCTAGCTGAGGTACTTCAAATCCTGTTCATCAAATCATCATAAACATCCTTTTTCCCGTGTGCGAACTTTCTGCGTGTGGAAAGGGCAGTAGCTGCACCGGTGTATGATCTTTAAGCTAGACCTTCCCTACAACCTTCCCCGAAAGGTAATAAGAATCACACTCTGGGATGTGAATGGGAACGGAATCGAATGGATGGCATCACTCGGAAGATATGCTCTCGTGGGATTTCTTCACGATTCTTGTCGAGTTTCGTTTGCCAGCATCCCACTAGGGGAAGTTCCAGCACAGTATCTTTGGGTGGCTGGCTACCTATTGGATTCGTACATTGTTGGGAAAAGTTTTTTAATAAACTCAAAGACTACCCACCTGGCCGCCCTGCATTATATCCCTCGGCATCGATCAGCAGGCAGTGATCTTCCGCTAACTCTCGAAGCCAATAGGCGAACCATCAGCATTCTCATTAAATCTTTCCACAAAAGCATCGGTAAAACTTTTCCTCTTCCGGTTTTAGTAGTCTTTTTTGGGCCAAATCTTACTGCCACCCAACGCGGTGGTCGCGTAAAGTGGTTTGCTTAGGATCTGATTATGTGTTGTGTTTATTGCCATGTGGCTGAAGCAAGAAAGGAAATTATCTCTTCCACAGCAGCTTTCTTTTTTCACAAATCCTGGGATATTTGATTCTACCTTTGTATCTTACTTTAGTTCTGTAATTATTCATTTTGATGAATATAGAGAAGACTTTTATCTTTTAGTTCCACCTAAATGTGTTTTCCGTAGGACATAAAACTTCTTATGACGAGTTTTTTGTGACCGTGGCTTCAACGTTTTGTGATGGTAGGGAATGCAAACAAAACTTAAAACGTTCAAATCACCGAGCAGCTCATTTAAACCGCCAATTATCATAAATCATTCAAATTTGTGCACCATTCCAAATAATTAATCATTAACCATTGCACTACTGCTCAATTGATCGTTCCGGTCAATTGTTGGACAACAAAGCAGTACATGTTTCCACCTTGAATGATAAAAACACCCCATCCAACCACTACAGTTGCATATAATTCCTTACGAAACTCGCACTCTGTCGTTACTGGAAAAAATAATTCAAGATATTTTAACACATTTCAACTTCTTGATATGCACTCTAAGCACAAGCAATTTTGAATGCGTGTCTGAATCTCTATAGTGAATAAAATGATAAGCTAAGAACAAGAATTTAAAATTCATAATTACGAATAACTACATATAAATCATTCAGTGTCGAATTCAATGATTTGTTCGCTGTCTCTGATGAAGGAGTTGAATGAGGAGATTTAATCAACAATAGAAGGTATATTCATATCGCTGACGGGTGAAAAATGTACACCGAATATAAAACATTATCTATTTAGCATCCACTACAAAAGAAAGCAAACTCTAAAACCAGTGAACAATAGGCCAAAATACTTGATGTATGAAAAACATATCTCTACACAAACAGGCATACAATGAAATGCATAAGCGACGAAACATTTACTCATAAACGTGGTATGATGTGCGTTATTTCATATAGTTGTAAAACATATAATCAACAAATATTTGCAAACTCGCAAGATACCTTCAAGCTTCATGTGCAAAATGACTTTTAAAAAACCCCACATGCAATAGAACTGTGAAAATGCTTAAGTAATTTTTATGGATGTCAAAACGTCACACAAGAATGCATTTTTAAGCATCCAAATCTAAACTGAAAACTCCCAGAATGTGATCGATTAGAAATAAGCAAAATTGTTTATGTTCAACTATGTCCATGAAAAAAGTTTTCTCGACAGATGCTAGTATTTTTTTGTGAATCTTACCTTTAAACAAATTATTTATTTTTATTCATCGACTAAAGATGATTATAAGACACAAAAATTTATTTTAAAATTCCTCGTACGGCTGCTGTAACATCATCAAAAAACGTATCTTTAAACTGTAGAAAACAGGAATCGAAAAACGACAAACAACGAGTAGCACATAGAGCGTCTGAAAGTGACGAAAATAATGGTAATCAAAAACAAACCATCCCTGCGAAGATCTTTCGCAGTAGGACAATAATACTAGCGATTAAGTTAACAAAGCTCCCCCCATAGGAAAGTGTTTCATTCTCGTACCTTACGGTAATGATTTTAGCTCTTTTTATTACTAGCGAACTTTGGGTAATTAGTGAGTAGGAATTTGTTGAGTGAGAGTGCAGCGTGAGTGATAGTTTGCAGTGTTGTTACCAGTTTGTTCTCGATCTTCGTTCTTTGAGTGCCCTACCATTAGTATCGTCTGATGCACACCGTTGACAAGTGCAAATTGTTAACATTTGTTCCCCAATTTCTTTTTCTATACATATGGAAAACGTTTGTGTTAGAGTTCCTTTCGTAGTGTTACTATTGCCCTAACTAACATCTCTACTTCTTCTTTACACGACCTAGTACTTAAGTTAAGTTTAATATATACACACACTCACGAGGTAATGTAGTGCTTGATTGCAGCCATGTTGGAGAAGATTTCCGGAAAGTAGCTTACCGTCCGGATTCGGGGCCAAGGTGAGCATGTGGTATTGCGAAAACAAAAACTGAAACGAAACAGATAAACAAAATGGAAGCACTAAGGTAAGTGGTGAAATAGCAGCAAACAAATCCATGTCACTAGTTTCGCAGTGCTGTTTAGCGGTACGGTCCTGTTCGGAACCTTTCACCGGAAATCACTCCAGCAACAAGCACTAGTCGTGGCTAGACGATAAATCAAAAAAACCCCGAACTTTGATTGCAAATCAACCCGTCGGTGGAATTGATAGCTTTAGACATCAATTCCTTTGAACAAGTGATACATGTGGTGTGATATAATATTAATTTATTCCTTCTATATATCGATACGCTTTACCTTCGCTATACATCGAAACATTTAGAATAGATTTTGAATAGTGTGTTAAGCATTATGCGTGAGTTTGACTGCATTGAAGTGTTCCATCAATTGAATACTTATTGTGCGATTCAAATTGTTGACCATACGATTCCTACACATTCGGTTTGATATTATTCATAGAGTGTTTCAGAGTAGTGTGGGCATGGGTACGGGATATTGGCGTTTGATATGTGTTTCGATAAAAAAAAACCTATAGATAGAATACAATACGACGAGTTTAGACAGCTCAGACAACAACCAATACAAATCATTAGATAAAATAGGTAAAACATTGAAAAAAAAAAGTAGTAGCTGATAGCAAATCATTCTGTTTGACACTGTTTGATATTCGTAGTTTATAGCATTTACTATACTCATATTCCTTAACTTCAGAGTGTGTTTGTGTGCGTGTGTGGTTACATATGTGTGATAGTATCCGTGGCTGCCCTAGCGGGCCGCGTGCCGTCTCTGTCAGTGGCAATATGTGGGTGAAAATAAATGTGTTGTTGCGTACGGCTTCAACCAAACTGTTTCGCATTTAAAGCGCTAAAGCAAAATGCTTTTAAAAACACAAAACTGTTCCCATTCAACAACAACTATAACCACCGGTTCCCGTTGACGTTTCTCGTATCCCATACAACGCCTAGACGTGTTTCCTCTGTGTAAACAAAATCAAGCCGTAGTCGTTGCTGTGTTTATTTTGACTAGTTTCTACCGTTTCCGTTTCCATCCAGCAAGCTCATCCCGCATTGTTTCTGATCGATCCAGAAGCTCGTTCATAGTGTTGCTAGATGCAGTTTTCCTTGTGTTTTCCGTTTGTTGTTCAATTTTTGTATACTGGATGTAGTGTCGCTTTGCTATTGTTATACCATTATTTAAAAACAAAAGAAAACGTTATTTTGTTGCCAGTTTCTTCGCCGATACGATCGATCATCTCCCATCCGCTTGCAGCCAACAACAAAAAAAAAGACCAAAATTATCCAACATTATCAACGTGTCCCCAGTGTGGGATGATCTGGTTGTTGTTTACGATCCGGTATCGTATAGTGTTGCCAGCAAGCAAACGAAATGGCTCTACGATTTACCCATCAAACTATCGTTTAATCTCTTTACACGTTTCGGTGATATGTGCGCCAAAACAAAAGCCCCCATAGGGAAACTCTTGTAACTCTTGCATCGCATTTATGTTTCTTTTCGTCTCGTAATCAAATTGGTAACAAAATCCCCGTTTTTCACTAGAAGGTGTCTAAACGTAGCATTTTTTTTCGTTTTCTGCATTTTTAGATTTTATGTGGTCGCTGGGGACATTACCTGATGGTAAGAAAATTTAAATTTCTCTCTTATTACTACTACCAAAACAAACTCTTCCTACAGTACTTTCTTCCTTCTATGCAACTATTAACTGAAGTATAAATTCAAAACCAAACAAAACAAAATTACAATTATTCCGTCTGATGCGGTACATTCATGTGAAGTAATGAAACAATTGGAAAAACATAATATATAGCAAAAACTGAAATTTCTTTAATCATAACTGTCTCTCAGCAAAACAACAAGCTCGTAACATAACATTAGCGTAAACTTTGCAAACAAACAAGCAAAAAAAAAAACAATCAAAACATATTAGTTGATCAATTAATGGCAAATGTTTTAATTTTTCTTACTATCAATCTATCAAAAATATTCAAACTAAAACAAAGCAGCGAACATTTCCTTTGGAGTATTTAAATCTTATTCATTTTTATTTGTAAATTTATAGTTTCATCACATCAACCCAAGTGTTGTTATACTCCTGGCAACGCTCACTTCTACCGAACTCCTTATGTAGTCAATTGTTTAGTTTTACTCATGAAAAGAACAAATATTCATTTCGAAACTATTTCTCACCATTTAATCATATTTGTCGTTACATTTAATGTTCTGTTAACGATAGTAAGTGTAATTCAATTAAAAACTATTGCATCAGCTTACAATCTGCAATAATTATCCATTAAGTCAATGTTTTTTTTTTGTTTCCAAAACTTTCTCAATGTGCTTTAGATGGATTTTATTTTCTGCAATTCGTTTAAATTTTAACTCAATTTGCCTTAAGTGTACCGAAAAGCGATGCTGTCAATCATACACAACCACTTCAATATGGAACACCCAAATAGAGGCATGCAGGTCGTGCAATTTGCACTTCATTCAATTTTCATTTTAGCCACATTACATAATAACTACAAAAAAGTGTTCTTTTCATAGGTAAATTCCACCGCAAAATGCTTGCACACTTTCCTATTCCCCCATTTTCTTTTCTTCAGAAAATGTGTTTCTACAGGACAGAAAATTACAGGATTTTTGCAGATAACACACCACTTAAATCCCGTACAATGTAGCTTGTTCTAAATGTTCGCTAGTTTTTATTTTCCTTTCTATTTTAGTTCTTGTTAAACATATTTGTTTTTTTTTACTGTTGTTTTTTTTTGTATAGATGTAATGGTTTCGTTTAACTAACGTTTATCTTTGGCCATGATCCTAAACTAGAAAACTTTACCAAACACCAACTGCAATATATATATACGTTTCGTGCTTGAAACTTCAGTATCACTTTCAAACTTACAGGATGAAATCAACGAATGATTTGCCAACGGAATTGTGTGAACACACCCTTTGTTTGTGTGTTGGCAAGCGTGTAAGTATGCATCAATCTGATTAGACTGAGAAAATGTTAGTTGACAGTCTGCCGATTAAAAGTAGCGATAACAGTATAACGAAATAATAAACAAATCTTAGAATACATGGATGAAATCGAGCTCTGTTGCGTTCGATTTCATAGCAAAAGTCATCTTTAGTGAGTCTGTACAACACCTTCTAAACATAAACCGAACTCCAATTCGTAGCTCATAGTTATCAAATATACCATTTAGATAAACAATTCATTAGATGTCAAAGTATAGGCGAGTGAAATACGATGTGGTGTCCCTTATGGGATCCATTTGCATTCTTACTTTCGTTCCTACCCGTATGTTTTGATTTTTGTTTTCTTGTAGTATTAAATATAGATGCCAGAAAAAAAAACACTAATCGTCGTACAGAAAGCTCTTTAGCAATTGAAAGGTTCTTAAACACTCACCTAAGTTCAGCAGTATTGGGAGGAACTTTACTAAATTAAAAAAAAAAAAAACAGTTCAAAACGCATATTTTAACATCGTTTACAGAACAGAAGACGATGATGAAGAAACAGAGATAACAACTTATATTTTCTTCTTTACATCAATGTACACTCCACGGTCATTTTCTGAGTCTTAATTAAAATTGATGCATATACCATTCCGCTCGTTGATTTCACCTGTTGCCGTTTGTGCTTGTGTAATTTCGACGTCTCAGTTTTGCTAATATTGTTTTCCCTCTACGACTTTCCCACTTTCGATTCCTACGGCCGATGACTATCACAATCGGCGACCAAAAAAAAAAACATATTAGTCCTTTACACCGACACAATAATATGGAAGAAATGTTACTAGTTTCAATAAATTATGTAAATGATTGCTAATTAATGTTTTCTCTCTCTTTCTTTCTCTCTTTCTCTCGTTCTCTCTCTCTCTTTCTCTTATCCTTTCTTCCATTTTTCTATTTGTTCCTTTCTCGATATCTCACTCTCTTACTGTCTCATTTCCCAACATTTTCCTGCCGAATAATTTTACAGGTTTCCCCGCTGCCGCATACGCTGCGTACGCAGCAGGTCGTGGCTTTCCCGGCTATCCGAGCTTTGGACTACAGTACCCAACAGGTAACCTTAACTTGGCGAGTTTGCACGCACATTTAACAGGCAACCATCACTTGCACCACCACCATCACAACAATCCTTCCCATTCGTCCTCCTCCTCCGCCGGTGGGGCCAGCTCGTCTACGGCTGCGGCGGCGGCTGCTGCAGCTGCTGCGGCCGCCGCTGCAGCCATCCATCATCCGTTGCTTTCCACCACCGGTGCAACCGTACCGTCCTGCCATCCGTTGCACCACCATCACCACCATCACCATCCGTTCGAACACTTGGGGCACCTGTTTTCGCATCACCATCACCATCCGGGTGCGGCTGCTGCAGCAGCAGCTGCCGCGGCCGCCGCTGCAGCCACCCATCACCACTCACTGCAGTTGTGAATGCAGCCGAAAGCGCGCCCATCGACGGCGCTTGCCCTATCGGTTGGGGGCCGTTTGCGCACTGACTCTGCCAGGTCTGTGACCGCATCTTCCACCACGGCTACGGTGACTCCGTCCGATGCGTCAATGGTAGAGCAAGTGGATGAAACCGACACATCCACCGATGCGCAGGTGTCCGAAGTAGTGACAGAAATTTGCACTAAGAAAGAGTCTCTTAGTAAAGCACTAACTGCTAAAGCTAACTCCAACGTCACTTCGAACGAAAGGAAAAATCGATCGGGTTCTAAATGACGGGGAATGATGGCGAACGGCACAGAAACATCGAATCACATGTTCTGCTGTGACATCGCCTCGTACGATCATTGTTGCTCTTGTTTTTGTTGCGATCAGCCGAACTGTTGCGACTGCTGTCGCTAAATATGGTGCAGTTTGACAAATTACGCACCGTTTGCTTAAGCATCTATTGTAATTCGTCCATTTGAAGGCTTCTCCAGCCAAGGAACTTTTGGAAAAATGTTAAATCGGCAAAATATCGCTTGTTGTGGAATTTCATAAAAAGGGACAAAACGCAGTGAACAAAACAATTTGCGAAAAATCCTGATTCACTTCGAAGTAAAGAGTAATTGCTGCTAAACATGTAACGCAACGCATAAATACGTCAATTGGTCCATAGCATAAATAAAAGTCTCCAAAATCCATAGAAGTAATACATATAGGCTTTGCAAACACAAACTAACATTGATAACTTTACTCTTAGGCGAAAAGAACTTAAAATAGTATATCAATTTCCATTCCAGCTTCATAGACTGTTACTCCATAGCTCAGTCGTTACGTCAGTTACAAAACAGATAAAGAATACAATGTACTAGTGTCACTATTTAGAACTCTCTTCGTACTAGCGTTGCAGCATAATGCGCATATAAAGAAAGTCGCATTCTAACTTAGCTTGCATTGTTGCTACATGCATAATGTGTGGTACACTTGTAGCTTTAAAAAAACAATATTCGTCCCTTCTTGGGATAAAGTCTTAGTTAGCACAATTTAGCTATCAGTAAATGTATCAACCTTTCATAGTAAACGAAAAAACTATTAAAGCAAATGACTAGTGGGAGACAGTAGAGAATTATTTTGGAAACTTATCATCCAACAAGAATGCGATGGTGTAAACAAAATATTTAACAATTTACGCAAAACATCCTGATGTACGTTGCTCTTGTTTTAGATCCGTTTTTTGTTAGAAGTTAAAACTAATGACAAAACTTCCATTTTTTTTTCCTAAATTTATAAGCATCATGCTCACTTTTTGTTCGGCTCTTGGTAGGCTCGAAACAAGAGGTATACACAGGGTTTTGGATCACGCAGTGTGTTTTTGTCCCATGCAACCATTCATCGTTTGCTGTTATCTCGAAATAACACACCACTGACCACCGGTGACGCGATTATTTCGCACTTAAACAAACGCATTAGGATGACATTTAGAATTTTGGGGGCGATTGGGAGGTGTTGCCGTTGTTTTTTTGTTTTTTTGTTTTTTTTTTGGATAGCACATTCATAATGAGGGATGGCAAGCCGACAAAATGCTGGATCATTTCGACGATGACATAATATTTTTCCCGCTTACTGGAATGATTATAAATTTTCACCACTCACTCAGGTATGGCAGGGATATTTGATAGCGGTAGCAACAACAACCAAAAAAAAAAACAGAATCAAAATCCCTACACGCTATCACGACCGCCACAGTCATCGGGTGGCCGCACCGTTGACAGGTATATTTTGTATTAAGCTTTGCCAGATATCTCACCCTTTTTTGGTAGCAAGGGTTGGAGAGAAAAAAAAACCCTCCCCGAGCTCAAAATAAACACTGCCGTCCGCACACACACAAAATCTATCGCTCGCATAGGATATCCTAGCAGTGCGATGAAGGAATTCGAGTGGGCAAGGGTGTGTGTGTGTGTGGGTAACGTAAATATTTACATAATTCATAAAGTGATTATAATGCGCAGTGAAAAACGGCCACACACTACCATGTTTGTTTTGGCCTATGACACTTTCAGTAAATCCGATATGGCTCACAGCGTCGGGATCTCTCGATTGTGCCGGCGGGGAAGATGTGGAATGCGTGCGGCAAGTATCTACAAATTATACTCCCCACCTCCTCGTGCGCCGCAAGAAAGGTGTGACCTCACGATTGAAAGCTTTCAGCGAGAAGCGTTTCAGTGGTGACGCATTAGTACATCCCTTTTACCGTATCGTTGGAACGGATTAAGAAATTTCTTTTCGAACATGTTCTAGAAACAACGTCCCCGGCGAACCACCTCGTCGGCAAGGTGCAAATGAGCATGTCATATATTATATCGTAAAACAAACATCTACACTACATTCACCGTGCGCTACAACAAAAGCGCGGCCACGACAAACGATAGCGAGAGTGTTAAAAGGCTTGGGAAAACTAATAACACCCGCAACTTCGCTTCTTCGCGTTCCCGCATCCTTATTGCACACGCCACGACGCGACGGCACAAAGCACACGCGGAGTGTGTAAAGTTTATCACCATAAATTTACATATAATAACTAACGGCATAGTTAGACTGGGGCCAGCTTTTATAGCGCACCGCTGCTCGGTTCCGAAATCGGTTCCATGTGGGTTGGTCCTGATAATAAATTGAATTCCACCACGACCCGGATCAGGCAAAGTTAACTTGTGCTCCATATCCTGGGCGATACGTGAAGTGTTGATTCTACACACTATAGTGTCAACGCTTTACAGTACGTTCAAAATATTTAGAAAAAAAACGAATCCTTTCATGTCAATCATCCCAGCATGGGATAAATTGCTGGGTGAAGAAGGTTCGCTTCATTTTGTTTATCTTCCGTCAAGCGCTAATCGCAATTATTATCACCTGCCAGGGTTAATCAACGTGTTGGGCTGGCTGGTTGAGTGGAGTAGACATTGGGAGTAGGACTGAATATTTTATGAAGTACGACATGGCTGCAACTCTTTTGCGAGGATACTGAACTGGAAGAAATTGGAACCAATGTACTAGGAGAGCTAACTTACTGGACTCCATTCTATTTAATTAATATTTAATGAAAAATTTATAGATCCTTGCATTCGATTAGAGTTTATCGAATAAAATCAGATTCCAAAAATTGGAGGTCCTTGGTAGTATTTCAAGTCTCTGGAGTCTCCTTAAAACAAGCTACTGATTAAGCAAAGTAATGACCTAAACTCTCTCTTACTATCCCAAGTCACTCCCTTAATCCAGCTCAAAAAGTCCCGCCCTTCGGAAATTACTTAACCACATCGTTGCGTTACCAGCGTTGGTCACTAATGTTTACTCACCACTGGGCATCGCACACTCGTGGGCATTTGGGAAAGCACAGCAAAAAGATTGACGACCATCGCCATCGTGTGGTAATTGAGTACGGCCAAACACTTTCACCGTTGCCCTCGTTTTACCGAATGCGTTACGGTGATGATATGATTTATAGGAAAACACCTGCCACGAATACTCTCCGTCCCGGTCCATTCCTTCCATCGGTTGGCGTCTTTACACTGCTTTGCCTGGGCCAGAAATTGCATCCTGGTGGCGTAGCTTAAGGTGTAGATTTGCATTTTAATTAGAGGTAGTTAACGCTGCTGCCCACTCACCCTGAAGCTCCCAGCCCACCCCTGTTTGATGCTTTTCCGAGCGTGACGCGGTTTGGGCGTACACAGAGTGCTATATCCGCACTATATCGTCTAGCGGGACTGGCTGGCTTGTGTAAGTTTTCCCGCAACCGTTTTCGCGGCACATTCAAGATACCTTACAGCAATTCGTTAAGCACAAGCGTCCCTTCGAAGTGGTAGGCGAAGTTTTATGAGCATTGTTAGCGAAACGATTTGGAGCCGGTTGTTCAGGTGAAGTATTTTTAATGGACTATGAACCTGGCCACGGTTGGCCGTCTTGTGCCGCCGGTTTGGGGTGGCCGCGTGGGATGTCGGACCCGGCTCGCTCACCGGCGTACATGTGAGATAGTTTTGCTTTAGCTCGACGTTTATAATCGTTGTTAAAATGCACCCAGCAGGCGATGGTCCGGGAAGTGTGATGGGTGGAAATTTAGCAAGACCACCAGCAGAGGGTCAGGAAAATTAAAACCGGCAAAAAACGACAACAACATGAGCGTTGTGTAGTTAACCACGTCGCAAAGGGTACGCCCCTTAAAAGCAGGGTAATGGGATGTTAGTTTTCATTTCAATCAGATAAGCTAATTGAGCAATTAAGCAAGGTCCCGTATGCAAGTGCGAGCAAATATTACTAGCGAACGGTGGTTTTGTAAACACTATCCGGTTGCTTTAACATGCATTTCATTTGTTTTATATATTTTTTTTATTAACATTTTATTTGTGCATCTATTTGTACGAAATGAGGGAAAAACTACAGCAGATCATTAAAACATCTTCAAACTGAGTGTTGGTAAAAAATAATCAATTAACAAACGCTTTTAAAATTGCTCAGCCATTTGAAAACTCCACCAGCACGACTGTAAACTGAACTCCACGGTGTCACTTTTCCAAACGTTTTTTCATCTGCATAAAAAAAAACAACAACCAATACAAATGGTCCTGTCCGAGACTAGAAACTGCTCCTCTTCCTACACAATTAAGCTACTTTTACGAGCTGGCGTACTTTATTCACAGCATAGCTTTTCTTCCCTAACGAGCGAGGCCCGGTTCCATTACGAGAAAAGAACCGCCCCGAATGAAGCCATTCCGATGCATCGCTCGACTGCTCCACTTTCATTCCCATCGCGGAATACAACACCCACATTCCCACATGGAAATGGGTGACCAAAAATTACGCGTCGAATGAACCACGTACCCGTACGACCGCGGAATCTATTGCCCTGACGGACCTTATCTAGTGCACGGCTAGACGCTGTTTGTAGCTGGAATTGCTTGTAATATACAACACACTGCCTTGTGTACTGGGGCACTCTTGGCAAAAAACCCTAGCCATGAGCATATGCCATGTGTACAGGATGCTTCTTGTATGTTAATGTGCGTTCACCTAAATGGCTTTTATTGTTGCACAAGACAGTTATGCCGTCTAGTAACAGGGTGTACGTACTATCAAATACCTCCAATGGGTTCCCCGATGGGGTTTTTGCTTTAATTGTGAAGCGTTATTGTTACGAGCAGATGTGCATTCCCACTCGGTTAAGCAACTCTGGGTTCACCTTGATTTATCCTTGCCCTCACACTTTCCAATTTGCATTACACTATTTTCATCTTTCTTTTGGTCTTTAAGAGCTATTTTTGTTTAGTTTATTATTTTAACGTGTTGTTATATTTTTTTTTCGTTTTCGCTTTGGTTTGTTTCGTTTTTTTTTCTGGTTGTGTTTTGTTGTTTTTGTTTTCTTTTGCTCTCCTCACTCATTTTTATCTGTTTCTTTTTCTCTTTCTCTTTCTTCTTTTCTTTTTCTACCTTTTCGTTTAACGTCTATCCAATCGCTTCGTCGCCATCCTTTTTCTTTACTTCATGTGTACCACTTCTGCACCTTCGCTTGCATCGATTCACTTCGGCACACGACGCAACAGGTGTGATGGGTGTTATGCCCGAGAACCGTATCATCATGGGTGACTATCTGAGTATGGGTCCGTCGACATCATCCTCCTGAGCACGTTTGATGGAATTGCGGGTTGCGATGGCACTTTTGTTTCACAAAAAACCGACATCAGTAA
>KB664165.1:3070364-3094555 GCA_000349025.1 Anopheles minimus
TTTTTTTTCTGGTTGTGTTTTGTTGTTTTTGTTTTCTTTTGCTCTCCTCACTCATTTTTATCTGTTTCTTTTTCTCTTTCTCTTTCTTCTTTTCTTTTTCTACCTTTCCGTTTAACGTCTATCCAATCGCTTCGTCGCCATCCTTTTTCTTTACTTCATGTGTACCACTTCTGCACCTTCGCTTGCATCGATTCACTTCGGCACACGACGCAACAGGTGTGATGGGTGTTATGCCCGAGAACCGTATCATCATGGGTGACTATCTGAGTATGGGTCCGTCGACATCATCCTCCTGAGCACGTTTGATGGAATTGCGGGTTGCGATGGCACTTTTGTTTCACAAGAAACCGACAACAGTAATATGGCATCTGTGTGCTGAAAAGTTGACTATCTAATAAGCGCTTAACAAAACAGGTGTTATATTGTTCTTTCACTAAGAAAAAAAAACACAATTTTATTTCAACATCCAGTTCGATCAAAGTCGTTAAAAAGAGGCCTCTAATGCACAACAACAACAAAAATGTCACATAAATTATGTATTTTTAATGAGCTTTGAAAAACAATTTTCTATAAGACATTGTGCCCATTAAATAAATTTTAACTATAACGATACATTGGTTCATGTTTTGTTTTCCTTTATTTTATTTTTATTATGGCAATACGTCATTCCGCCCGTTCGAACTGTACCGTTTACAAATGTCTAGGAAACCGCTCCCGAAAAACAAGTGCCATACCGCACCATAATTAAGCGTGCTTCAAATACTTTCCAATCAATAAAACAAATACAGTACATCACAAACTGCACATCCAAAGCACGGTCAAAGTATTAGCCCCGGAACGAAAATGGCCACCGTTGGAAAAACATTAAATTCTACCGCGGCCTCCACGGTACGGACTGTTCGGAATGGTTTGCCGGCCCCACAAATAGTGCTGTATTTGCTGATATATTTGCATGCGCCTGCTCACGTACCGATTTTCCACAAACATGGAAATCGGAGCTAATCCACTCACGAAATCGATAACGCAAATTAAGTCATTACGGTTGCTGGCAATTGCCAATTTGCATTTCGATCTACGGTGCAGCGTGTACGGCTGTGTGTTTGTGCATCCACGTGGAATGTACACCTTGACCGGGTCAGTTGTTGGGAGTGCTGGGGACGGGTGTTTGTATTTTGATTCGTGCTACTACTTTTCTCCCTAATCAAGTGGAAATTTGTCATTGTTTCGAACCGAAGAATGGAATTTGTTCAATAAAAAGGAAAGAATTCTAAAATCGGTTCGTTATTTTTAATTCCTTGTTCAGCTGCTTCCCAAAACCCAAGTGTAGCACCTGAGCTCGTTTAATTTATCTAATCCTTATCAGCATGTATTGCACTCACACGCACTGTGCAACGATGCACGTTTAATGCCAGGCAAACTATCACATCTAATCCGTGCTCCGGCTGCCATCATGGTAACATGCCCCGGTGGGGGTCAACGCGGTTACACGGCAAAGTGGCAAGATAATTTCAAATCCATCCAGGTAGGGAAGGGATCGAACCGGGGACCGGGCAAAGTGCGAATGCATTTTAAATGATGTTTTCGGTTTGAGGGTAAATTAACATTTTCATTACAAATTCTAACATCGTGATGAATACCGGTCATCACCAGGTTGCCTTCGAGGCGAAAATTTGCCTAACGGGTGTGCTTTTGCACGTGAACTGTGGGAGGATGCGGTTTGCAGGTGAGCAATTTATCGGGCACTGGCCCGACTGGTGATGAGTGAATTCGTATCGGTGGTCAGGGGAATGATGCTACACATTTACGACATGAATAATAAATGATGCTGATCGAAATAATTCACCATTCGAAGCGAACAATCGTGTATCGGCTACCCGGGGTAGAAGCGACCGGTGCGTACCCAGCAACGGTACTGTGAATTTTGGATTCTGCGTGAAGACACGGTACATGGAATTGAAATTAATCGTGTGCCGAGCTTTGCAACATGCAGCTTGCACCGGCCGCTCCGATGAAAAGGGTTCGGTATGATATTGTTGTCTGTAACAAAAGCAGAGAAAGCAATTTTTAATATGTGTGTTCATTCGATGGTGATGATGGTGGTGATAAAATATGTAAATTTTCTTAATAATTTATACGGCTTTTATTACTGATACGAAACGGTGCCATCCGCAAGACATTGCATTACATATCCCTCGTTCCTGCTTCCCTATTCCACACTTCCGCGCGTGCATTCACATACACAGAACATTAACACAAAAACTTCGCCGTATGATGCCACACATTGTTGACTTTTTCCACCTCGTTTCCGTGTTGTGCTGAGTAAAACAAAGCAAACCCCAACATAAACAAAAACCAAAAACGCTACGTTAATGACTCATCATGATGTGTTTTAAATAGTTTATAAAAAAAAATAATTAAAACGACACACGAAGGATACTTAAAATGGGATGCAAATGTGCTATGCTGACAGTAAAGGAAAATGGAAAGTGTAGATTTGATTGTTTTGCGTTTTTAAACATCTAAAAGAAACAATTCGTTTTAAAGTACACCATTCATCACTTACATTTCAAAGTTAACAGCAAAAAAGGTGAATTATGATAGAAAGGTTATGACAAATAAGCAAGAAAAATAACAAAACCTGAAAATCGGAAAAATCTGAAAAAATCCCACACATCATACAAAAAGAACACGAACGAAATAACAAACCATTTGCAAATCCGCTGGTGTGAATAAATGAAAATGATGAATAAATGAATAAATTCAAACCACACACACACACTGGTGCTGGTGTCGATTGCAGCGAATCGGCCCATCCCATGCTGATTGCTGCTGGTCAGGAGATGCTTTTACCTTTTTGGTTCCCTTTTTTTAACTGTTTGCCAATTTTTATAACACAACTAACCAAACAAAACAAAAAGCATACGAAAAGTCAGTGCTTTTTGGTGTTGGTGTTTTTATTTTACAAATAAATTTGAGCCCCACCCATGTAAGCTTTTTTCAACGGGAGAGAAGATCGGAAACGGGACAAGAGTAAAAAAAAACGCCATCTTCCAATGGAATCAGTTGGAAGAAGCAAAGTCCACCGGAAGCCGGTGGTTAGCCCTTGATCATTAATGCATGACCGAAAAAAGGGTGGCCTTGCCTAAACCTTTACACACACCGAATCTGACCGATTTCACCTGAACCATTTCATTGCGCATTAGCGCCGGGAAATTCGTTCCTCCCTTCTTCGTTTCCCATGCTGCATTAATTGGTCCACCAATGGGTGGGAGAAAGTGGGTGTAAGCGATGCAAACCACCACCCAGAAATGGCCGCGGGATGAAAAACATCACTTTATCATGCTCTTCGCCATCGTTATCATGAATATTTCATTGATTTTGACGAAACAGCACCGCAACCATGTGCACCAAGTGCAGCATGGGAACTAATTGGGCAAAATCAAAAATTAACATGCTACTTTTCTGAAACGATTTTAGTGCGTTTTTGTTTATAGCATTCCTATGGTGGATGTAATGTTTTGAATTTAAATTTGTGTTATGGAAAATTTGGAACTTTATTATTTTTCGAATAAGTTTTCAAGTTTATAGAGCAATACCGATTATTTAAAAAGATGATGATGTTACAGTCAGCCAGAAAAGAAATTTAAAAAAATATATATGATATTTTCCTAATTAAAAAAAGCACATCCTGGGAAAATTCAGACAATATTTATTTCCTTCCAAATAATTATTGTCCTTTTTCAAAAGCTATTAACACACATTTGGTATACTTTATCTGAAAGTGTTTTTATGGGCACCGTAAACAAGCTATAAAAATCTCGGTAGCTCATAAAAATATCCTGTCTAAAGCAAAAATAAATCAAATGTAATCATAATTTAAATGCCACAAAATGATACACTATGAAAACACATATACTAATATGATGCCGGTGTGCCAATAACATAACGCACACCGTTCGATCGCAACAAGAAAAAGAAGAAAAAACAATTTTTAGCGAATTTTTTATCCTTGTTTAGTAAACGGGCCATCAAAATTGGCCTTACCTTTCTGCTTACATCTATCGCAAATGATATCAAACAAGCAAGCAAAAATCAAAACCCACGCCCCAGTGGATGCTTACATACGCTAAACAGCACAATAAATGAAAAGCAAAAGCAACGCAACAACACAACACTACGACAAACAAAAAAACATCGAAAACGCACAAAATGCCAAAGTTTATGATATGAAATCAATTATCAATGTTTAACAGCAACCGTTTTACCATGAGTAAAAATGCATGCCCGCGTGCACAAGTATTAAACCGTGGAAAAGAATAAGCTTTTATTGCATTATGTTTGTATTTATTTTTGTTTTCTTTACCTTGTTGAAGATTAAATGGACGTTTGAAAGTTTTTCATTATTTTAGCTGAAGCGTTATTCAGTAAGAGAAATATATATTTTTGTTGCAAAATCGTCGTTAAATTCATTCCTTTTCCTCGTTCCATTCCACAAACCCGCGACTGTGACAGACGGTGGGATTTGTTGGCCAGATGTTAGCACTAAATTAAACTTTCCAACCCGTACGGTAGCGATACCGTTCAATGGTCGCTTTAAGATGAGCTACGGAAAAACCCCCACGGTACGGAACGGGTCCCCCGGACGGGTTCTAACAATGTTAGGCAAAGCGAGTAATTTTCTCGCCACCCAAAAAACCCCGGGTGCACATTCCGGAAAGTGTCAACCGTTTGGCATCTTGTTCCGCCCCGGCCATCGGTCTGGGCTCGGTGCGGTTGCCTCTAAACGCTGTCATGAATCAAATTTTGGCGCCGCTTCTTGCAGGCGGGTCGTTTGGGGGAGGAGAGCTCGTTCGACAGCGAGCGGCGGCACCTTATTCGAGGTTTGCTTCGACTGATTACGACATGTGTCGCAAAAATGTCATTAGAGCGATGCCCCGTCCGTATGCGCTGTTCTGCCCGTACTTTAGAGACGCATGCCAGTGGATCCTTCATCAAACCGTTGACTTTCCCGCTTGCTGACACCTGACCATACATTTATGTCAATGTGGATGTAGCGCATGTGGGTGTGTGAATGCCAGTTTCTCGGTGAAGGATTTTCGTTCGAAAACGGTACCATCGTGTACCCTTGTTCAAACATTGACATTCATCCTCAATCGTCCTAATTACTATCCACCTCTTTATCACCCTTGAACATTGGGGGGTTCGTACAGCTAAACGTGTTCTAAAGCTAAACACAGACACCCACAAAAACATCCAGCATGATGTAAGAATTGGGAACACAGTAATATCCACGGCAGCTATTTCGAGGAGCAAGGATAAGAAAATCTATATTACATAAGCTATTATGAGGAAATGCGTACATTGCGTATGCGAGACCCAAATGTGACACCTACCACAACTCGGGCAACTTTTATCATGCTTTCATTCTAAAGTATCGTAAACAAAAGCCAAAATTTTAATCACTACATCAAGCTTGCCCTCCATAAAATATGCCCAAGTAATATGTATCATTCGATGTGACATATTTGAAACAAATTTCAATGTGTATGTAACATCTTTCTTTTTTCACGCTGGAATATGTTTACGTGAATAAAAAACATGGCTTTTCCCCAACAACAAAAAAAAAGCTGTAAGACGCAACCCTAAACATTCAGCAAAATATCCCTTGTCATCACTAGTAGCCGTAAGCAGGCCAAGTCCCCTGTGTGGCTTTCCACCAGAATGCTGGGCTTCTGGGGGGGAAAAATGGAAAATAAAAACAAAAGCAGCCTCGAGGATAGTCAAAACTGTCATACCCAAATTTATGCTGTCCAAGATTATTGTTGACACTTTATTTATTTTTTGCCATGATTGCTCCCCGTATTCACTTTTTGCCTGTGCAGACGTTCAAATCTAACATGACAAGGGATGGTACACCTTCGATTATGATTACTTGCTAGCTGGTTATGTGTGGGTTGTTTTCCTTTCTTCCTTTCTTTTAATATTCAAATTGATTTGTTGCCCGAGAAATAAGCTGACTGCTCTGGTTTGGAATTGTTTTACGAGGAATAATATATTAATACAGTTGTATCGTACCAGTTTACACGGTTCTTGCTCGCGTTTTCATACATGGAAAGTTTAATCACCACCAAACCGTTCCATTACACAACCCCGAGCGTTCAGAATATTGACAGCTGCGATTTTATCGCACGACAGTTAATTTTATTCGCGCCCCATTTCATGTTCCCGTGTTCTCCAACAAACAAGTATGCGTGAAGTAACGAACGAGGACGAGGTTTTTGTGGCCGGTTACCTAATACCCTAACCCCATTGCCGGTAGAAATCGTTGGCCGCTGCGCTTCATTACAGCATCCGCCCGAGGTCTGCTTATGCGAGCGCACGAAGAAGAATGTTACATAATGTGAATACGATACAGCATTTGCATTTTTTGGACAATGAAGTTGTGTGACGTGCTTGCTTTACTCGGGCGCCGCTTAATGCTGCACGGGCAGTGTCTTCACTTCTGCTCATGTAACTCCATTTTTGGGAGAGCTTTTCTTTCACCAATGCCAGTAGCCAACGGTATTATTTTCGATCAATGTTTACCTACTGCTGATGCTGTGCCGGTCGTCGAACGGCTTGGTTCCACGTGGTTCCATCAAACAACCAACCAGCAGCAGCAGCAGAAGCAGCATTGTGCGATGAAATATCGAATGTTACAAGAAACGACGGTATGCCACCGACAGCCGTTTCGGTTCTCACCGTTTTCCATCTTTTTTCTTTTTTTTGCGCCCATCCCGTCAGGCTTTTGGTGTCCTATTCCACCAAAATCTTGTAATGGGGAACTAAAGACGGGCCGGGTGCACCAGCCTTGCGTAATTACGTTGAATTTCGATGAAATATTGATGCCACGTCTGGTACCCTAGAACACATTTCCTCGGCAGTGTTGGAAAATGCGAAAAGCGAAGAGTCGGCAGAATGAAGAAAGGTGCCCCCGCTCAATAAATCCCCTTACCAGAATGGCAGGTATCCGTCATTTGCTTTCGCGGAACTTTGGCTACCCTAATGCTTCATCTAAAATCTTCCAGCACGCGAAAATACTTCAACTCCATTCCCACCTGGAGCACCTGGATGAAGTTTTTCCTTGCACACACGCGTCCCAAGCAGTCTGTTAGACGGGAATTCCAGGAGATAAATTTTCCCGTTACACAAGCACAACACAACTTCTCCCATTCAGGTTTGGGGGGGAGGGATGTGCTCATCTTCGTGTTCAATATTTGTGGCCCGCGGAAACTTTTGCCACATCGAGGCGTGAGTTTCGGCTTGCTTGGGGAAGTTTCGGAAACCGGTACGGGGCGGGATGGTTTCGTTGGGGAATCGGATTACTCGATTCGCGGCCATCAAACATCACCTTCCTGCTGTGCACGCTCATTGTACCAACCGACGCCACCCATGGTTACATGGTGGCAAATTGTTGGGTAAATGGAAAGATACGATCCAGTGGGTTTTTTCACCACTCTCTTTTGCTTTCACTCACTCCTTACTGCTTACTTTTTTTGTAACCACCAACGTAAACCACCATGCGCCTCCATTATGGTGCATGGTACAAGTAGTAACGTGGCTAGCGATGGATGGGAGTTTAGTTTTCTTATTTTCTTATCCAAATACAACCACTTGCCGGTACATACCGGCACAGCACAGCGGGAGATCATTAATATAATGAGCAAAATTGTGCACTCGCTCGAGCAGCGTACCGTGGTACTTGAGGTGGCGCACGGCTGTAAACGATACACGGTGAAAACTAGCTTGATGAATAAAGTTGTACGATTTATAAGATTTTTGATGAATACATTACGCAGATTTTCTTTCGATTATACGAGCGTTAGCTTGAAAGTGAGCCTTATCGAGCAGGGATTTACTTTGCCCGGCAAGTTTGTGTTGGAACTTTCATCCATAATAATAAATTCAACAGATTTTCTTATTATTTTATGTATGTATGAACATTAGTTATATCTGTTTTCTAGTATAAAGCATAGCTTTTACATAATGTTTTACTAATGTTCAAGTTTTTAGCTATTGATAAATAATATATTTTTTTGTATTTTGTCACTACAGTCAACGGATGTTCACATGACAATTCCTGTTCAATCAAGGCGATGTGATTGTTATTTACTTTACTCTCCTGATCAAAAACATACTTTCAAACGTCCATTTGCTATTCATGCAATCGAAACACTTTTTGCTTAATGTTTCTTTTTGTCACCCCTTTTTGCTCGGGTATACTTCATTGAGAATTGCGCTATCAGTGTGTTTTCACAAGAGGGGAAAAAATGGATCCACAGAACAAGCTTGTTTATGAATTTTCATAACGTTCATTTCCGCCCCACAAAAGGGGCGCTAGAAAGAAACCCCCATTGTTTGGCTGCATCGTCTCGGACCGTGAAACGCCAGCTGAAACCAACCGGGTCCGTCGCAATAGATGGACTCACTGCAGCTGAATAACGTCCACTGCTACGCAAAAACCGAAAAATGCCAATGGCGAGCTAGATGACAGCTAAACAACCGAACGACGAGCAAACGCATATTCGCATGGCTCTACCTCTTCCGGAGTGATTATTTTCCAACTGTCCAAAATCGTTCCGTCCAAGCGAGGCAAGAAAATCCGTACACGAGCGTAGTTGCAGACACAGGAGAAAGAAAAACTCCGTCACAAACAAACTTGACAGCTCACACTTTCATTGGCATTCGGACTGTTCGGCAACGAGCCGAATGTTTGTCATGTGCGAAAGCGTACAGTGCTGGTATCTATTTATTTACGAGTTAAAAGAAGCAAAGAACAAAAAAAGAAAACGGAACATGATTTTATTTCGCTTGTCAATCCAGTTGCAACTTCTCCGGCAACGTGTTATTTTGCGTTTGTTAGTTTGATGAGAAGGAAATGCTGCTAAAATTGTGTGTCCTTTTTCCATTTCCGAGTTCATGTTTTGTTTGCCTTTGAGTTGAATATTTGAGCGCCCTTGATCGCTTGTGGGAAGTGAGCTGAAAAAGGAAATCCTGTCAAATATAATAAACAAGAAAATAAAATATACAAAAAAAAAAAAAACAGATAAACAAAATGATTTTGAAGCACAGAATAACAGAAACAGGTACAGAACAGAAAAGGAAATGCAGACGAAACACAACCGAATCGGGCAAATGCAAAATCGTTCGTTAAGCCGATCTGACTCACACTAGTGCCATCGATCGGATATATTAGACTCGTAAGTGTAAAGTACTTTCACAAGACTGGGTTTATGTTTTGTTTCTAACCATAGTTAGGTGATAAATAGAAACTGATACAGATATAGCCCACGGCTCCTCGCTTCAGTATTTATGGATAGCGAAGCGTTGCGTCTAGCGTGTGTTTGTGTGTTGGGAATAGAAATAGTTTATAGCAATAACAATTACTTGATCAAACCAAAACAACATCATCAGCAGCTGTGTGAAGTGCCTTAAAATGGTTTAATTAGAATAGTGACGAAAAAAAACACGCAACCATCTTTATCATTCGATTGCTGACAGTAAAATATGAAATATCAAGTACTAGGCGTGCTTTAACTCCTCTTTAAAACAATCGTTCCGTGCGTTTGCGTGTGTTTGAAACGTGTGTGTGTGTTTATATATGTATTGGGAATTTCGAAGTATTTCGTTTTATTTATAGAAAGCGAAAAAAAATCAGACTAAAACTCTAGCACTTGTAGACTCGAAAATCGGTACTATTTTAATCGGTTCATTTTCTATCTTTGTGTGCGTGTGTGCGTGCGTGTGTTTCTGGATTTTCTTCTTTAAGAGTGATTTTATTGCTTTACATAAACCTATAGCCTTACGCTGATACCTTCCATTTTATGAAGAAAAACAAAATAATATTATAGCAATGAGTTTTGAGAGTGTGTTCGATAGATACATTTAGATGAAACAACGAATCACAACTGAAACAAATACACATATAGAAAACTATACAAAACATAACACTTAAAAACATTCTCTTCTAGAATAGCTCCCATTTGTAGTGATTCAACCGGTTTTTCACTAAAACACTACCTAGAATAGTCGTTTGTTAATTATGCGTTTTCTTAACAAAACCTCAACAAAGACATTAGAGAGTGGTGTTACCAGTAAAACATTTTTTATTGTTTCTTTTCAATTATAACTCCTTCCTTTATTTACCACCTCGAAAAAATATTTAACATCCCACACACTCTCACCAGATTCAAAACCCAACAACTAATCGTTTGAAAGTGTTTCCAAATATTTGAAAAGGAAGCCGTAGTTTGTGGTTAATAAAACACCACAGAGCAAATGTGTTTGACCGAACTAGCTGATCAACAATATTGGTTCATAGCGGAATCTGGAGCAACCGGGAAAAGGGAAAAGCGACTCATTTTTCTTTCAATGAGCGATGATTCGTTTTACCTTTCCCCTTATGGAAAAAAATAACATACGAAGCAATCTGTTACGCTCTTCCAATGTCATCTGTAGATACTTAAGCATTTAAAAGTACCGATGCGTACGAACATGCGTTTTGTCCATAGAAAATTTAGCTGCCGTTTTAGCAGTAAACTTACCTATTTTACCTTTATTTTTATATCGACAATATATACCTCTATATCAAGCACATTACTACCATTAGCGTAGGGAGTTATGTTACGTTCAGTTAATAATGTTTTTTTTTTAATTAACAAACAAGCGTACATTTAGTTGATTTATTAATCTACAGTAAAATATAATCCATTTTTGTTTTCCTCTTTCTGTTTTGGAAAAGAAATAAATACCTTTGTAATGAACCTTTTACCAACGTTTGGTGCAGCAAGTAGCTAGTATACTTACTACCTAGATTCAGAAGTTTGTTTCTCCCAAAATGGTTACAATAACGAAAACCAAATCCTCCTGCAACAGGAACAACCAATCATACGACAAAACATTCGTTTCCTTCCAGTTGTGTTTAATGGGTGCGAAATCGATTTTCCTCCATCAACGTTAATAAAAAAGCAATGGGGGGGGGGGGAAACTTCGTGCTTGATAGGTGAAAACTTTTCACCATCTATTAATAACCACCGCCAACCGAAACCTTGCTGTTAGTTTTTTTTTCGTACCAGACGAACCAATATACTTCGCCGTAGCCACCATACACCGGTGAACGAACATCAAATATTCACGCAAATTATATGTCCCTTTCCATTTTTGCCATTTTTTATAATCGAAATGTCAGCGAAAAGGTGCCAAAACCCCTCTCGAGCTGAATTTTACTAAACTTCGTGACCGGTGGCAGTTGAACACGTCGCAGTTGAAACGGTTTGGCACCTCGTTCCCATGAGCAGGTGAAATTTTAACCGAAAGCAAGCATTCCATTTCAATGGTGTTGATATAATTTCACAGTAAAAATCACACTAGTCCGGTTGCTGGCGCTGTGGAACGTCAATTAAAGCATGCAAAGAAAAAGTCCTTTTTTGTGTGATGTTCAACACAACAAACCATTCCAAGTGTGCAACAGACCAACCCCATTTTTTCCACCCAACCACTCACTGGCAATTACGTTTGTTTTGGGTGCGTTAAACTTTCTCGACCATGTTTCTTTCCAATTTGTTTTTCATTTGTTAAAATCCACATCCCCGACATGTTGGTAACTTTGCGCTGCTAATTTACGGTTGCATTCAAAAAAAGCAGCACTCACACTATGGGCGATGTTTTTTTCTCTCTCTTCTGGTTCAATTTTGGGTAAGAAAGAGAGTAAAACCAAATCAGAAAAATCATTCGTTAGAACTAATTTTCCCGGGCTTCCCACCACCCACCATGATGCTACGGTTGGCGATTGAACGCTTCCCGTAACTTAACCGTAGCCAATGAGCAGTAAACGCATTACATTAAGTATATTAAAATAATTTCCCTTTGTCGCGGGGATGGCCGCCTGGGCCGCCGGAACGAACCACCAGCAAAACAAACACCGAATGCTGTGATTCCTCTTTTCCGGCGGGTTGATGGGGAGGGGGGGGGGATAAAAACAGCAACACCCCGGAAAGGGGGAGGGCAACCCGGGGAGTATACCGACAGCAAACAAATAAGACAAAATAGTACCGTCGAACAGGAGCAGGCACATTCTACACCGGGGGTGAGACGAGAACATTGGTGTTTTCCCCCCTTTGCATGGCGACATATCGGATCGCTAAGAAAATAACTACGAACCAACTTATCTTGGGACCATACTTACACACTCGCTCACATTAGGTTCAAGTGGAGCAGTGAGCGGGAAAAACGAAAACCCCGTGGCGTAAAAAGTTTATCGGCGCCAGGAGTCTGTTTTTATTTGCCAATGTCCAAAGTATGACTTTTTTTTTGTTTGTGTGTGCCCCGTACCTTCTTGTTGTTCAATGGCTGTGTGTTCAATTCCCACCTCCACCATTCGCCCCCCTTCTACCACGGACTCCTCCTCTTCATCGTAACAATGTTTTTAACAGCATAAATAGAACTCCTGCCCTTGCGCTTACTCACACAAACACACTAAACGGGAGCGTCTTATTTTTCTGTCGGCACACCGATGGATCGTGAGATGAAAAACATGCCGCCCAGGAAAGTTCGCCTTTTTTATGGCTACTCGTAATTCCGAGTCGCCTTCTCGTAAGGGTGGATGGTAACCTATTGGAAAACGATTGCGCCCCGGGAAAGGGAAATACGAAACTAATTGTTTGTGGAGTGAATGATCATAATTACACAACTGTTGGCGCTGTGTGCTAATGCTTACCATTAAATCTATCCCGCCCGTCCGGTGGGAGGTGAGGGGAGGTAGTTAAGATGCACCATTCGAACACAACTGGAACTGGAACCACGTCCGAGATGCTAGCAATTGGCATTCTAGCGAAGCCGCTGTATATATATGAATGTTTATTGGGTTCTCGTAATAAAAAAAATGTTCAAAGTACCGTAGGCTAAAGATGATAGATTAAACCTTTGAAAGAGTCTGTTTTGTTTTTCATATAGTTTCCTCTCACTATCTATCTCTCTTTCTAATTTTATACCTCTCGTCTAATTTCTCCATCGATCGATTCCGATTCGGTTCTGAGTTAGTTTTATTTAGCTCTTCGGTTAAACAAAAACAAAATATTACGGTATGCAGCAAAGGCAGAAAGTGAAGTAATCGATCTCAATATTTGTTAAATAACACCAAAAAAAATCCGCGTCAATATAAAGTGTTACAAGAAAGGTTCATCTACAAAATAAAAAAAAGCTTCAAACTCAACCAAACAACACAGAACTTATGTTAAACGCATTTGCTTTTGAATAGGTGGAAATTTAAAAAAGGGGAGTTTCAATCCCAACCCCAAAGCTGCGGCAACACATACATCCTTTCAAATGTTTGGGAAACTGTAACTTCAAAAATGGGTGTATGTACGTGTGTGTCGGACGTTGAAATGTTCTTCTGTTTTGCAATCACTTCAATCAACACACTTCAACTCTCTTTTAGAAGTTTTGACTCGTTTGTTTTCTTTTCTTTCCTCTTCTGATATCATTGTTTAGCTTCGGAAGAATTGTATTTTACGCTGCTTTTTTTCTCGCTCTTACTTCCGTACCACACTGTGTTTTTGCCTGCTTACTAATGGGAACGTGTCGTTTCGTTTCTCTGCCTTTCTTTTCTTTCCACGTTTCATCAACAGTTGACATCACCAATGGGCAATTGACACCAAACAACAACACACCGTTACTGACGCAGGCACTTTCGGGTAGGTTACTATGATGTGTCTCATTGCTTACTCATTAGAAAACAGTTTTGCATGACTCCTGCTTGGTTTGGTCTTTCTTTCTAAAGCTTTTTGTAAGCTTTTGACTCATGTTTGCTCTTTTTTTATTGGTGATCACGTTTATCCCTTTGTTTGTTTCTTTTAATTTGAAATGAAAGATGTATTGGCTTTTGAATGTTAACATTGGCTTTGGATGTTTATATTCTTTCTTTCATTTGTTTTCTATATATCTACATAGATAATTTTACAAGTCCTGCTTTAGCGTTGATGTTTTCCTTAATTACATTGCGTTTCTCACAGCAACAAAAATCTCAATAGCTAAGTTCATAGGAATTTAATGATATTTATGCTTTAAAATATATTCAACGTACTACCAAGAGATGACGCATACTGATACTGATGCATTGATTTCGATTTCTCTTTTTCTTGTGACTTTCCCTAGTGATGAACAACTATCAGGCCGCTGCAGCAGCTGCCGCGCAAGGTTTTGGCCCGCCAGCATCGCCACACACCACCACCACCAGGACCGCAGCCGGCTTCCCGAACGCCAACTCGCCCGGACCGACGATCGACATGTACAGCTCGAGCGCGGCGGACAGCGTCGGATACGTTCAAGCCACCAGCCCGCAGCCATCCGGATTCCCAGCGATCGCCGTCAGCCGTGCCCCGCTAAATTACAGCCCGGTAAGCTTAAAACGCTCGAGTTTAATTATGTTTTCACTTAAAGAGTAAAATCCACATCAAAACAAATGATCACTAACACATTCGTTCGAACATGTACGATCTTTCAAGGGCCAACTAATTCCAGCGGCATTCACCAATGGCTACCATTGAAACAAACTAAGCAATATTTGATCACCATCGCTAGTACTTTGGACTGGAGTTTGATAAAACTGTAAGCTTGTGAACCGTGAATTTGCTGATGAAGAAAATATTAAACTACGTGCATGGGATGACAAGAAAAACAAGAAAACATCGTTTTACATCGTCAGTCAAGGAGCAACAGCAGCAACATCGCAACCGCAACATCGTCATCCTTATTGTCATCATCAACAACATCATCAACATCGGCTGCGATGGTCGTAGTGGCGACAACCGGCTGTAATCGTGTGTGTGTGCCAAGGAAAAAGGTTGGATAGAAAATACAAAATGGTTGGATTTGGTGGCAACAGGCAAAGGCAGATATGTACGGTATGATTCTTTACATGATCAAATTTTCTTAAACATGGGATGCAGTTTGCAAGAGAGGCGCGAAACGAATTGTTTGTTAACAATTAGTTTCCAGTCGGTTAAATAAGTTGTTGTGAGAAACTTCATTCTATTATCCATGTGCCCAATGATCGTTTATAGGAACAGAAGAATATTTGGGTGCAAAACTATAGGTAGCTTTTAGCTACTGAAGTTTACTTTTGATTTAAATGTTACGTTAGAGAATATTTTGCAACTTACAAATGCCTTATGAAAAAAAACGATTAATTTTGATTAAAATCATTTAATTTAATGTTATTAAGCTAAGCAATATTTTCCTTACGAGCGTACTATTTTTATTTCTTCATTCTATTCGCAAATGTTTCCAAATCTTGTGCCCAACCGTGGAGCCTACGACTACTGTATGTGGGTCGCAAAAAAAAACCATTTGCGCCGTGTGATGGTGGTCGTTGTCAATTACAACATAATTCCACACTCGATGCTAAAATAGTGTGCAATACGAGAGCAGCAAGCATGAACGAGCCCACCTTTCCCATTCCTCGTGTAACAGCGACCGTAATGGAGAAAAACAGCATTGGCTTTGAGTGTGCAGATATCGTTGCAGTTTCTCATTTATCTGTTTTGCTTTAAAAGCTTACAATATAGACACACAAAACTGCTGCTGCTGCTGCTGGTTGATGTTGTCACGTCAACCTGCAATGTGCGATCTGTTTGTTGTGGCCATGCACGGAGCTTGTTTCTTTTTCTCCCTTTCGAAAGACCGGAACACCAACCCCTGGTGAAGGTGAAGCCTACCATGCTGTATGTGTGGTTTGGGGTTCGGGAGAGATAAGGGCAATACAAAATTTAAAAAAACAACCCACTTGAAAGCAAGTGAAAACAACAGTAAAATAGGCAATTTTCACGGAACAAGCTAACATGTGCAAATGGTATAAGAATGAAAGATAATGGATAATCGAGTTGAAAATATAATTATTAAAACAAACAACAACAACAGCTGCAAAAACAACACGTTGCAGCCCAAGTTACGTGCAAAAGGCGCAAATGGACGATATATACAACTCGATATACTAAATTGAAGAATTAAGTAAAAAACGAAGAACAAAAAAACACACACATTATATATATATACATACGTTAAGGTAAACAGAAAACTAAACTTCATTGTTTAAACTATGAGCTAAACGAAACAAACATCAACACGATTTGTTTTCAAAACCCAATTTGTTATTACGAATAATTACTATTTACTTAATGTCTTTTTGAATTTAAGCCAATTTAAAAAGCAAATACTTAGCTAAATGAAACAAAACAAAAGAATAATTCATCATTGCAAAGGAACAAACAAAGAAAAATGAACAAAAAATCATCAAAAGAACCAAAAATTTACCATTTCTAAATGCAAAACTACAACTACACACACACATACATACAAACACATACATACATACAAACATCTCCATTTCACGCGACGTGTACCATGCCATCCCTTCCCGTTTTCGTAATTGGACCGCCGGACGGACTGCGCTGGTAGTGAATGGCTGGAATGCACTGGATGCACTCGCTGTGTATTGCCACACTGCACTAGGCGGCTGGGTAATGCAAGCGAGCAAATTT
Source organism: Anopheles minimus (assembly GCA_000349025.1). Classification (NCBI taxonomy): domain Eukaryota; kingdom Metazoa; phylum Arthropoda; class Insecta; order Diptera; family Culicidae; genus Anopheles; species Anopheles minimus. The sequence continues at coordinate 3,086,939 of KB664165.1, forward strand.
ACCATCAGTGTATCACCGTTTGTGCAGGCAACGTACACGCCGCTCTGTGCAACTTATTGTAAGGATAAGCCATTTTTTATCCAAAACATGTTGCGGACACGCGTACGGGTGAGCAGTGACAAGTTGCAGAGAAACGATTCCTCTTTCCTTCCCATTTTTCCCTTTTGCAAGCAAATCCTAAGTAAAAAAAAACAAACAACAAACAAATATTACATTGACATAACGAACACACGAATACACACTATCAATTATTGAACAATTATTACGTTTGCTACAAGCATATTAAGATTAACGTAACTTTTTTTATAATGTAAAACAAAGGAAGCTAGTGGTCTTAGGTATAAAAATATAAATATATGAATATATATATTTATTGAAGACAAAACGGAGACGAAACAAACGCGAATGGTAAAACAAGAGTGCGGAAACACTTACACACCACTATACAGAAACACACTGGCAAACAGGATGATAAATAGAACAAACCGAGGAGAAACACAAGTCATGGCAGTACAAGTGGGTAGCAGTAGGTCGTGTAGACATGATCGAACGACAGAAATAACCAACCAATTTGTGAAAACAGCCACCACAAACTTGTCACAGATGGATGACAGTTTTGGTTTTCTCCTTTTGTTTTTTGCATCCACTTGCACCATTTTGCTAAAAGTGTTGCAATAGCAATGGTTCGGGCGTGTTCTCACCTGGAATGCACCGATAAACCAATAAACGAACGAAAAGCAAACAAAGCTGAAGAGATATGAAGATATGAAATTTTACCACTTTTAATCGTCGCCGTTACTTTTTACTGTTTCTTCTTCGTTTCTATTCCCTGTTTCCCTTTTTCCACATGGAAAGGTGAAATCAACAAGGTAAAATAATATATACACAAGGACGAAACGGAAGGGGGGGAAAGCAGGTTCGGCAGCGCGAGCCGACCATACAACACTCAACAATAATAACACAAAATACACACGGTACACAGAAAACAAATGATTATAGTAATTGAAAAATTTTCCCCCTTCAAAAGTCGACAAAAAAAAACAAGATTGATGTTTGTATGAAATAGATATGGAGAAAATATTAAGTAAAAGCCCTGGAAACGTGGATGGTGAAAACGCAATAATTGTTATATTAGTACGATGTGAGGAAGGCAGCAGAACATAAGCAGAAGCTAATGCGGGAGCTAATATAGAAGTGCTGAAACGAAGAAAATGTCCGAAGCTAATTAATTAAAGTATATAAAATGACCGTGGAGCAGGATGTAAAACCACATTAAATTCGGTGGTAAAACCTGCACTGTCTGAACTCCCATCAAACACACAAACTTAAATTCTCATACTCACTCACTCATTGCATGCTGGGCAAACAATGGAATACATTAATCAACCCACGATTATCGCTACGTGCAGGCTGGACGGTACCCTGTGCATTCAAACACATATGCAATAGCATGGTTATTCATATGCAATAGCAAGGTTATACAACATCTTCAACAACTCCCAATGTTTGAATGAGAATTTGTGCACTCATAACACACAAGCGATCAGGTCTGAACATCAGTGAAAATATATCCAACCGGATGGGAGCGTTCGGACGAATATAAATGTAAACCTTTAACCAGAACAGGTAACCACACAAACACATGCAATTATGCACAACATCATCACGTCACACATGGTTCACATTGTGCGGTTAATAAGGCAACGCAGCAAAATATTCTCACCCGAAAAAAAAACCCTTCACCATAAACAACTTCACATTATTTTAAGCGAATCTTACGATACACACAAACGATTCAACTCATGAAACTCAACCAAATTATTGAAGAAAAAAGACGAGGAAAGCAGAAGAGAAACATCTTTAGCCATACACCCGATAGTAAAAGAAGACAACAAAAAAAGAAAGTAACAGAAACAACAGCAAACCAAAAATAAACAACAACAGAAAATCACACTTGTAAAATATTATAAATATATAACTATGACGAAGAGACGAAAATGGAAAGGGAAGATGAAAAGCATTAACACAAGAAGAAGAAATAAAATACAAGGGTAAAAAAATCCACGTGCGGAAGCGTTTAGGTTAATAATATGGAAGGATCCCGTGCAAGAAAATAGAAAAAGTGGGCGGGTGAATTCTACAACAGAATAAAAACCAAGAAGAAGAAGTAAAAAACCATAAATAGCAAACCAAACGATGATTAACAGAACAAAGCAAGCAAGTACGTGAAGGTACTAGTTATGATAACAGCAGGAACATTAAAAAGGAAAGATGCAAGAAAAGGATTCCCAACAAAAAAATAATACAACACACACAACCAAGCGAAGAAGCAAGCAGAGGGAGAAAGAAACAAATCTTAGTTAAATATAAATTATATTAAAATTTAAATTAAATAATTGAAGGAAAAAAAAGTAAAACAAATATTTAAAAATACTATGATAATAAATTACAATTATTATAAATTAATTTTTATCATAACTGAACAAAACTGGCACGTACAGTTATAGATGGGCCACAAAAAACCATGCAAGTAATACACGCGCTTGCAAGAACAAAAACGCGGTTCGCGGGCGTGTACGAATTGCGAAGATCTACACGGTCGAGGAAAGCTCTAGGGTAACTTTTTGCCAAGTCTGTCTGTATGTCGTGCCGGACACACTCACCCGCGCGTGAACCTTGTTTGAATCTGATTCCGCCGCAGCAGAATCATCATTTGCCTGGTCAAACTACCTTTTTAGAGTCCGGTCTGGAAGGGTATCATAAGTGGGGACACAAAAAATACATACATACAAACACACATTACACACTAACAAACACACTATGAGGGGCGCAGCAAGGACACGTTAAGCATAATTAAGTAAGCACCAACAAACCCGTGTGCCCGTTTTGTGCGATCAACCCGAACGCTTCAAAGCGCATAAAGTATCTGTTTCTCTCTCCCATCTGATAAACGAATGTAAGAAAAACACACCGACACATATGCAGAAATCCAGAAAGAAGAAATAAGGAAGCAAACAACATAAGAAAACCAACAAAAAAAGGAACAAAGGTAAGAAACAAAACATTTTCTCTAACTCTATGCTAAATAACGTAAAGTTTAAAACCACATCCCAGCAACATCCCCCAAAAGAAAAATAATAACAAAGGTAAACCTTACCGTACCGCGCATAAAACTCTATACTGCAAACAAATGCCTGATATGTGTAGGAGAATTGGGAGAACAAACAAACGAATAAAAACGCTAAAACCCCACATTTTTCTTCTAACAATAACTTGCAGGAGGAAATCTAACCGAAATAAAACAACAGCTAAACAAAGGAAAACAATGCAGCAAAGCAAACAAGTAATACACACATAGAAAATTCCTCACAAACAGACATACGAAATGAAACAAGATGCAAGACGAAACAAATAACAAAATGAACAAATACAATTAACAATTGTGAATTATGATGATTATTACAATTATTGCTAGCTAGTAAAAGCAAAAAAAGAATCCAAATACCGCTCTCGGAGGTAAACAAGAAGGTACCATGGACTCATGGAAACAAGTAAAAGAATTAAAAAAATGAGGAAAAGAAAATATAACAAAAACAAAACAATTCGATACATGGAGATACATTTACGGGAGCGCATGCACACTTAAAACATATTCTACTTTTATTAAGCAAGAAAAAAAAACAAACAAACAAAATGAAAGTAAGCAAGTCCCCACCAACCAAAACAAAGTAAAACAAACAAAAGAAAAATCTGATACACAAAAAACACACACACACGTAAAAAAAAACGAACTCGTTCACGGTCATTCAAATGAGGGCGTGAGATACGGCTGGGCGTAAAAGTATAGCAGTTAAAGGTGTGACCGGGGTCTAGCTCCGGCACCAGAGAAGATGACCGGTGGAACACACATACACACATACACACACACACACGTACACATTGTCACACAAACAAGCGCGCGCGAGTGCGAGCCCCCGGGGCACTAGCAAAAAAGAATCCGCGGGGACCAGGCAAAGCAAACAGAACAAAACAAAGTAAAAAAGGAGAAGACGAAGAAGAAAAAAAAAGCAAAGCGAAGAGCAATGGAGGCGCACGGGCACGAATTGCGGAAACCAGAAATCGAAGTTACAAAGTCGTTAGAGAGTACACACTTTTTGGGTGGGCGAATGGCATCACAAGGTGAAAAACAAAAAAAGAGCGAATAATAATCAATTTCACACACATCAAAGACAAAAAAAACCAAAAAAAAAACCAAGAGCGTGTTGTTTTGTGTGTTTATTTTTTTAATTTTTTATATCTTATTTTGTCTGAGAAAGAAAGCGGAAATTGTAGAAACAGTTCCAGTTATTTCCCAAAGTTGGTAAACTCTACTTCAATGGACTTGCGATGTGCTTCTCTTCCGGCGAAATATTAAATACTTTTTAAGTGCCTAAATCTCCGATGCCAGGACGGTTTCTCAAGTCTATAAGCCTTCGGGATTTACAGATTTGACGATTAAAGTTATAAGGAATTCAAAATTACAAGGTAAGTCGAACTTTTTCTAGAGCCACTCGATCGTCAATTGAACCTTTGATTCTTAGAATGATTCGATTAAGCTTAGATCATCCATGTTTACACACAGATGAGATTTAGATGATTTTCTTACAATCTTCTTTTAACTTCAGTACTTTATTTCCGCATTAGTCTTTAATTTTCTGCTTCTGATCGGCGTATTCCGCTATTTCTTTTTAATGTATTTCATTTCTGTTTCCTCTTCACAAAATACAATAGTGAACTTAAACGTTTATTATATTTTGCTGCTGAATATAATTATTCAATTTTTATATTTACTTTGAGTCGTTTGTTTTCTTTCAACTCTTTTGTGTTCCCTTTTTCCATTGGCAGTTCAACAGTTCATAAATATTTTGAAATCAATTGAACCAGGTACGATTCTATCCGGTTTTTTTTATTTTAGTGACAAATATCACAAGCATTCAGGTGAAATTATCACAAATATGTGTTGGTAAATTCGTAGAAAAGCGTCCGCAAATGTATGAATTTGCATATGAAGCGATCAGGGCCGTTGTACACTTCACACATGAGTTTCATTTTTTGCCATTTATTAGAAAAATGTTCTCTTATTCTTTCTTGGCGTAACGACTCATACCATCATGCCGACCATCTAAAAATGTTTTGATTTGTATTTTTTTAGATGTTATTTTATTTAAAATAATTAACTTTTGAAGTCTGATTACACAAAAATTTAACTGTAAGTTGCTCAGGGGCCTAATAGGGACCTGATATGGCGATTTGAACCATTGGAATAGACAAAATAAAAGAAAAACATTTGAAATGGAAACCTACGGTTAACTATCAAATTATGCATAATTTTTTATTACACCAGATGTAATATTAAATTGCCTTAATATGCATTGATATTAAAGTAGTGAAATACACACTACCCTTTTTAAAATCACGCTACATGAACGCGAACTATACCACACTTACTAAGGTATTTGTTACGCTAATTTTGTGTTATGCTAAAAATGGTTCAATTGCTATGTTCAATTACCACCATATACTACATGTCCACCGGATGGCACAAAACGACAACAGCAGAGAGGAGGAAAAAAACGCTTCTAAAAGCTAACAGAAAAAGCCCCAACCGAGAATGCACCGGGAAGCGACCTACAGCGGAAGCGGTAGGATGAAAACAATCTATCCCACCATGAAATTAAATTATCCAATCCAATTAGATCGATAGGTAATTGAAATTAAAATTCTTCCTCTAACCAAATGGAAATGTGGAGGGGGGTTAGGTTGAAAACGAACCACGGTGGTCTATTTGCTCACACAGACGCTTCGCACACATACAGTTAATAGTAGTAGACAACAACAACAGCATAAAAAAAGGATAGTAAAGCAAACAAACCTCAACCACACATACACAACACTGCCCTCCCCCATGCTGGGCGGAATGTGGAATGTAGACCCCACCGTGATAAAGACCGTATGGCTTCCATTGGGTGCACGGTAGGACACATCATCATGATCGAAAAACTGTGCCCATTGCACACAGACACGCAGGCACACACAAAAGGAAACAGTAAAAAAAACGCATACATTCATCCTAATTGATATGATCCGCCATGAAATGGCTATTCGAACTGGGATAAGCCGCCTTTCGGGATGGGGCTGAGGCAAAACAACGGCAAAAAAAAACCACCCCGATGAGCTAGCCTCATCTCCACGAGCGTGTCATTGATTGACAGAAATGGGAGCGACTTTTAGAAACGAATCCAACTCCAGCAAGCTCAGAATCAGGTCATGCCCAACGTTGGAATGGAAAAAGGGAAACAAACAGGAAATCCTACTGCGCACTGGTAGGAAAAAAAAACCAATACTCCATTTTCCATTCGAACGTGTTGGAAAGAGATTCCTGTGAGTGGAGAATGAATACGATGCAATGTGTTTGAATTGGAAATTAGAAACTATCCGCATCACGGGCAGGGGTGGGAAAAAAAGGAGTAAAAAAATCCCCCCCCAAACAAACATATTCTCTCCATACGAACAAATTAACATAATCGCAATGCGCGATCAATGATTGGTTGACAGGTTGCATCGGGCTGACGAGTGTAGATGCCACATCACTGTTGGCTATCCGAATTGATTCGATCCCTCATTTTTGCTTCCGTTCAAATTGCATATGTAAATGGGATGATAATTTGAAAAAATAACCTAAAACGAAACCTAACAACACAAACTATAAACTGAACCATACTTCATAAAACAAAGCATTGTTGTGTCAATTAATTTGCTTCAGAACATGTTTTTCTTTCACTTCAGTGCTATTTATCCCTCTTACTCTTTCCAGCAATTGTTTAAATATCACAATTACCACAAATGTCACAATATGTTTATTCCCCGTTTAATCATTCCACTTCGCAATCCCCCAACGGTACGTGTTCGAGCAATTTTACTTGCAAATGCATTGGCCAAAAATAAAATAAAAACTACACAGTAAAGTACGAAACTACGGATCGAAGATCGGCAGGAAAAATGTGTTGATTTTGGTGTTCGTTTTAAACCCGGTCGTTCTCTTCGTTTTTGTATCCTGCCGATTGCATAAAACACTCACAGTGCGCACCAAAGCGCCCTGACCGGAACGGAACAATTGGAGCAATTTTATTTTTAATTAAATTTGCTTATTTCTTCGTTCGGTTTCTTTTGTGCCAAAAAGCACTCTTTTCTTCTGCCACCAAAAGCGGTCCGGCAAAAAATAGAAACATTCACATCATCAGTTAATTTTTCCTTCCGTCGTTCTCACGAAATCAAATGGCAGGAAAAACCGAGTTTTAAACAGCGCAGTACGCTGATGGGTGCCAGTATGGGAAGTTTTTCTCATTTGTTTTGTTTTGTACAATTTTAGTATATGGCGAATAAGAATTATTGAAAACGAGTCAAATTCTCGCAATCTCCTACGAAATTGCGTCATGTTTTAGACCGATAAAGAGTAGTTCGTGTGCGAGTTACTAAAATAACTAGTACGTTCATACAACAGACGTGAAACATTACATGATATTTACTGCCGAATTATACATATTTTTAATGACAGCGTTATTCTTTTCTGAAAAAACT
>KB664165.1:3107808-3120507 GCA_000349025.1 Anopheles minimus
TTTTTTGTGAACCATGGCCTACACAAAAAAAAATATTTAAAACATTTCCCAAAACAAAGCCAAAAACTTATAGAAATGAAAATCGAAAAAATTCAATCGACCATTTTGCAAAACGTCCTACGGAAACTAAAGGAATTGGTTTGCCATAGAACAATCAATTAGCCTATAGAACATCATCAATTCACATAAGAGCGCTTGCAATATCATTATTAAAATACAAATGTTAGTTATTTTATTTATTTATATTTCCAATATGACGGCATTTGCCGTATTTTCAATAGCATATGTACTGAGTTACAAATCATTACAAGGCATTTCCTCCTTGTCATCCGCCTTATCCCGGGCATACTCGGTTGTGATGGTGTATTAAATACAAATGTTGATGTTATATTTTCCGCCCATTCCATTTCCAAGCGTTCAAGCTTATAATAAATTAAATATCAAAAATTATTGGCCACTTTTTAACACATTTTCAACATTTTGGAGTGATTCCGAATCAATTTTGAACAACTTTAAATGACTGCTAGAGGCAATATTGAATAAATTCATGCTATCCAATATGACAATTAAAAAGCAACTTCCAGTGGTGGTTTTAGCAGAAGGCGAAGCAGGTGACCATCAAGAGCCGCGATGACTAGGGTTTAGACACTTTCAACTACCTTCACTACTTCCAACTCCTAAATTTTGAGAAGTTGACTTGGGTTTGAGGTCAGTTGAGACGCAAGCCACTTGGTAAAAGTCCTCAAGGAAATGAAAATCGGGACCTACAGTATCGACGCATACCACATAGACCACAGTTAATGAAAAGAGAAAAGAGAATGGATAAAATATGAATCCACCTTAGAAAACTGGGTAATTATATTCACCTTTTCCATGTCTTACTACAGGCGGAACTCTTAACGACCGTTAGATCCGCTCCTTTTTCGATACAAAAAAAAAATAAAGAAGGTTTTATTAATTTTATGCTCCGTGTAAATTACAGCCACTTCAGTGTATAAATCTATCTCTAAAAAATAGTTCATCCCTAATCAAGCTCTCGAAGAATAAATGGTTTGTTTTCCTGTCGTACTAATCAACAAAACGAAATCCCCATTGTGTCTGATCACATCACTAACTAAGTCCTATGCTAAGCTATGGTATTCAATTGCCATCACATCGTCTTACCGTGCTGATGAAATTAACTTTCCCATGACAAACACACAAGATCATAACTGCAATCATTGCAACATACCTAATGCAATGCACATTCACCAGTGGTGTAATTTACTCGTTTATTATTTTCATACTTGATACATCTTACCTGGCATGCTCACACATGTGCACACATGCCACTGTACCCCATTTGTCATCATCATTCACCCACTTTGCTGATAAAGGAGCCGCTACGGGTGTAAAGGACAATGCATCTGCCGAAAGAACAACCGGCCACAAAGAACAGGACGTACGCCAGTTGTGGCGACAATGTAATCAGTAAACTTCTGCCTGATTAAACCTTTTCAATAAGCCGGTGACGAATGTGGAACGGCAGGCACGGTCACCAGCAAGCATCGCCGAGCGTGGAGAAATTTTATGGCAATTTAAAGTACGGTTGAATGTTTATACTGAGATCTAACAAAAAATAAATGCATCCAATGAAGTAGCTTAGAAAAGACTATGTGCACTAGTGGTAGAATATAAAGAGAAAATGAAAATAAATTTAGTGTCAGCCAGTGTGAAACGAAACGTGTTTTTTAGCTTTTTTCTGTTCTTGTGTCTGGTGGCACTACCGAATCGACGTTTGTGAGAGCTTTGGTGTAGTTAAATGATTCACAGAAGAAGAAAAAACTATGCACCATCTAAATTTATCCCACAAAGTCGTATCAGAGATGGAAAACCCCAACGGTGTCCCGCAAAACTGCACCTGTCATGTCAAATGGAGGACCTCCACGGTAGAAAACCCCGATTCCCATCATATCAAGCAATGATGTTGTTGTGTGTGATGCCACACCATTGCGCACACATGGAGAGAAACCAGCTTAACCGAGGTGGAAAATGGAAAAAGTTTTGCCCACCCACAAACACACGCGCGATGTCCATTGGCAGCTGCCCGATTACGAGCATGCTTTTCTCTTTTGCCAATCGTCCAAATAGAGATTGAGTCAAATGTGTGTGTTTGAGTGTAATTTTTTGTTCGCCCCCTAGAAACAACTATAAATTGGAAAGCCAAGAACTACAGGTGCTTCTTACCACGGTTGAATGGTTCGAACCGAATAGCCCGTTGGATACGGATGAGATGAGTAGTCGTCAAAATTCCGACACATATTGGACAGTTAAACGGTGCCGGTTTGGTTGGTTTACTCGAAATGAACGATGGTAGAAGGTGAGAAAAGCACCTTGTGGAGTGAGTTTAGTTAGTTAATTTAGTGGTGGCAGAGGATAAATATAGCCAACTGTGAAGATAACCCACACAAACACACACGTAAATGAGTTTTCGTGCAGCAATCGTCGACACGCGAATCAAATCTGTTAATGACCACAAACTCTCCATCAGCAGAAACAGGTAACCCAGCTGTTTGGTGGAAATTTGGACTCAAGATGAGTTAGGCAAACAAACGACAATATGACAGAAGGAGAGAAGAAAAAACCGTACTACTATCATTTGAATCGCTCCACCATTCCACCTGCTCCGAAACTGATCGTCTGCCAAATTCTGCAACCCGCACAGGTTTGTCGCTATGGAACCCTATAGCATCCCTGGCACAGAAAGCATCCTACGACCCTGGACCACTGGAAAAACTAGCGTCAAAAGTTTTAATTAAAAACATATTTCCATACGAATAGTGATTCCTGTCGTTTCGGGAACTTTATTATATTTTTCTCCCCTTTTTATTTTCCCCGCCGACAGTGTGACCACCCTGAAACAAATGGGAAACTCCGGACGGGACAGATGTTTGGCGTGAGGGCGTCGAAAAACAATTGAGTGTATTTTTTCTTCTCCTACCTTTTTTTTCTATATTGCTCTCACTCTTTCTGAGCCTGTGTGTCCTGTGAGCCATGATAAAGGAAATTGAAGAGAAGAACCTTGGACTTTGGCTGACTGCTTGAGCAGTATCGAGCAATCACAAAGGAGCACGATTGCATCAGGTGCGATCAGGCGCGTTCGGGTGACCAATTGTGGTGCATCGTTCGGGAACAAAAGTGAAGCGTGAAACAAAGAAAAGACTCTTCCTAATGGAGTCTTCCTGGCGGAAAATTACAATATGTTACTGTGACACTTTGGTGGGGATATTAATTTTGCTCCTTTTTTGTGCCTTGAAGGTTTTCCTTTTTCTTCAAAAATGTTTTTTATTTGCTCTTTTTGGGCTTGAATAAAATGCCTAAATCGCATGGCAAAGAAAATAAAAATTTATTAGAAAAATTAACATTAACTGAAAAAAGAAATGAAACTCATAAAAAGTGAAGGGTAAAAGAAGAAAAAAATATTGATATCATTTCAAACATCACGAATACGCCATTCCTGTTGTTTCCTTATTTATTTGTTTTATTATTCATTTATTTAATTTCTTGCTTATTAATTATTCATTTATTATGCATGTAATTAATAGATTATTATTTCAATAATTTGTTTTTTATTTGTTATTTTTATTTCATAAACAAAGAATTTGTTGATTTATTTATTGATTAATTCAAGTTTATTCTTACATTATTATTTTTCTATCCAATTATTTGATGATTCATTAATATGTTATAATAATTGCTCATTTTTGTAATTATTTATTTTCTTATTCATTTATTTATTTGTTTATCGAATTCTATTTTAATTTTTAATCATACATATATTCAATCTATAGTTATAAGTATGGAACCACAGCTGTTTATTTAGCAAATGCGTGTTTCACGTTGGGATGCTGATACCGATCTGATTCTGGAGGTGCCGTGCCAGCAGGTGACAGCAACTGTTTGATAGCATCTACTGCACTAACACAAGTGTGAAACAAGATCACACTGCGTGATCGCGTCTGGTCATAACTCTATATTATTCCACTAATTGATTATTTGTTTTTTCTTATTCATACATTCTTTGGTCTTTTCCATTCTTTATTTTAACAGGGATACGTTAATTTTCAATTACTTGCTTAACAACTACACATATATTAAATTCATCTTTTTATCTTCATAAACCAATATTGAATGTTAGTCGATTTTCTTTCTTACTTCGACGTTTGTTTTTCATAGAAGAAGCAAGCGAGCAAAAGAAAACCCCAACTGGTGGTTAATGGGTCCGATTAAGGATGGAAAACCACAGAATACCAGGACGGAAAAGGCCGGCACACGAAGAACAAAGCGAAACTGTCCGGAAAAGTGCATCGAAGCTTCGCTTCGTTGGTCGAAAAACTTGGGCGTAATGAAAAATGAGCGAAAACCACCAACTGATTTCTGCTTCTTTACCTCCCCCTTTACTTTTCTTTTTTTTCGCGTACTCAGTCGACAACTACCCAGATTCTGATGACGTTTTCCGTTCCCTCGAATTTTCTTTCATTTTTTTCTTTTTTTTTTGTGTGTGTCTGGCTCATCATCGTCACACAATTTTCACGTGTTTGCTTTTGTCATCCGGGTGCTTTTGTTTGACCGCTCGCCACCACTACGGGCCAGCGTGTGTTCGACAAGATTGGGTTGCAGAGTAGGAGCCAGAAAAAAAGAGCAAATAAGTCAACCAATGAAAAGCTGTAGCTTAAAAGAGGTTGGAAGCGAAAAAAAAATCTCCCCACATCCTCAAAGTACCGTGAAGTGAAGGAAAAGACGATAAAGAATGGACGACCCTGCCTGGACGATGGTCTTTGGTCGATTTTTGCTCCCTTGCTTCACTGAAACCGGCTGAAGTGGGAGATGCAGCACCACATGGTGGAAGTGAGTGGGGCGGAAAAAAGAGGTGACCATGGTGCACTGAAAAATGTCACCGATAGCAAACTTCAGCCCCAATGATAAATAGTGTCTATTTGTTAAGATCAAGATTTTTATCCTGGCCATTTTTTTTCGCTTTTCTTGGTTTTGTATCTTCCCTTTTTCTGTGCGGTACTTCACGGGAAAGTTTCAAAGAGTGTGTATGTGTGTACATTTTCAAACATCAAAGTACCTCTTTGTGGTAATGAGTAACTCAAGTGAGAGCACTGATCTCCCTGCATATGACACGAACGGTCTGGATGCTTGGCATAAACCACCACACAGTGGAGTAATTGCACAGGGAAACTCTTGCAAGATAAACCCGAGCTTGATGATTCTTCCATAAAGTTCGCTTTATGTGCTACCAATGAACTCTGCGTTAAGCTCGCAAAGCGAATTATTATACTTCATCTCTAAACTCCCGCAGGAACCACATCGAACTTCAATTGTTCCGCACGCTGCAATCCTTCCCCTCCCTTCCGCCGCATCTGACTAACTGCATCGATAAGGTATCATAAAACAAAACCTCTCACAACCCTCAAAGCAAAAATGAGGTACCTACTGTTATCCTCCTAAACTCCCCCTTTCCACTAATAGAGCTTCACCAATCAATCAGACGAGAATCGATCGTTTGATGCGCTCCTCTGCTAACGAATCGAATTCCTTCCTGCCGTGGAACCCCACACACTTTTCACCAGACCGTCCGTCTCGTATTAGTTTTGCTTGCGGCATTCTGGCTGGTACCATCACCTGCATAAAACATGCCGGCAACCGGTTGCGGGGGTCGGCAGTTGAGATGGGGGGCAAAATAAAAGTTTCGCTAATTAACTTCATTAGAACTTTGCCTGCCTACATGCAAACCTCGTCGCTTGTTGAACACGCGCTAAAGATGCGCATACGCCAACGGAGAGCAAAATGGTAGTAACTGTCTTTGCTTTAATGCGCGGAACGATGCAGCCTCATAAACATGTAATTATGCTTCACTCGATCGGAAGTTTCACACATACACCCAGCTTCGACCTGTTTCTGGGGAGTTTTATCGTTTCTTGGGTGGTGTTTGGTAAGGAATCGTCTTATCACAGTCCTTTGTTATTGTACTACATTATTGTTAAACAGCTATCTCTGTTGAAGCAATATATAAAAGCAATGTACGCTTGTCCAAAAATTATGAGACAATTTTAACTTTGAATTTCAGAGCGTCAACGTCAATTTGGACAAAGTCTATGAATCAGAAGTTTTTTCAAGTAATTTGTATCGGATCAAAGCTTTTGGAGACCTCAAATCTAATCAAAGTTTTGAGAAAGGTCGTGAAAACGTTACTTATTTCTTCAGGATACTTCTTACTCCCGGCAGCTTCGACCTCCAGAACCTTTCTAAATCCTGCTTGAATCCTAAAGTTAAACGTGTTCTGTATGTGAGTTTTAGCCCAAAATATCGCCAGGCGTTTCCGATACCCCTCCCACTCTTTTAATCACTATTAGTGGAATATATCTTTCCCAATGTGTATGGTCTCCAACAGGCTTGATTCGCTGCTGAATTCATTTACGTTCGCCTGCTTCCCAAGTTTGGCAATATTTGCATGTCAAAGATACCCGATCAACTTAAGATCAGTTCATGATGCTGTGTTACTAAATGCAGAACGAACTGTACACAACGATCCGGCAAAGTCAAGACGAGTACCAATAAAGTACCAGAAACAAGAAAACTTTTCTAGAAAAAAAACCTATTTCACCAAATTAAGTACAACACTCCAAATCAAATTGAAACCCCTTAATTTTAATATATCTAATTGTAACATTTTTAATATTTTTCATATATTACACTTACAACTGCTTGATGTCGAACTATCTCTTTATTTATGTTATTCCGTGAAGCATAAACTACCTATTTCCCATCATACTTTTCTTTCCCATTCCCAATCAGACACTAGAAAATCATACTCATATTATACTCGCAGTGGTAATGCTTACCATGAGAAGCAAGTTACATTCGATACAGTTCGTCGTATACATCTGTTATTTGGCACACCATGTGGTTAAGCAATACGGCGTGTGTGTGTGTGTGTGTGTCAGTGACCAAAACTGTGCCGTTTTCGATACATTTTTTCCATCCGATAAATCTTCCCATTATCAAGAAATGGAACACCATTCACAAACCCATTTTGCGCTGTACGGGCGCAACGATGCTGGGAACCCGAATGGTACGATAGCGTGTAGGCGCTGTGTGCGAGTGTTTGGAATGCCACACATAACGAAATCGGAAAGGAAATAAGATGCCTGATAAAAGGATAGTGATTACTTTTGCTCCGTGTCCACCGAAATCATCCAGGGCCCGCGCGTCCTTCCACATGTGTGTAGTAGATGCTCCTGGTCTTGAAATGAAGAATGGAACAAGGTAAATGTTGGTGATCTAACTCTGTTTCGTTATCTTCATGGTATGCTATCTCTCCTTCTCTCTAACAAACTCACTATCTTCCCGTCCTGTCTCTGGGGAGTCCTTGAACTCGCAGGAGGACCGGAGTCCTACCCGGAGACCACTTCGATGGCATCGCTCGAGCGGAAAGCTTACGCTTCGCCGAGCGAGATGAGTGAGGATGCGAAAGTAGCACATCTTTTCTTATAATAATATCTATTATCCCATTTATCCTACTACAACAACAATCCCCCACGAGGATCGGTGGGGATCGGCTAAACCGGCCGACGGGAAGCTCATTACTGCTTATCGGGGAAGTATTTTTCCTCCCACAGGATTTCTGTTCGAATCTAGAAAAAAAAGGTAGAAATATTCGTCTTATTTCCTACGGAGATGTATAACCTCGTACAGGAACTCCCATTGGTCAGGAGTTTCCGAATCAAAAAGATAATAATAATTCGCTAAGCTTCACCACGATCGCGAACGCATGAGCCCCAGTTAATAACATCACAAATACACCGAACAGTGACTCGGGACGCGGAATCACACGAAAAAGAACCCACCGCAAATGATAATGTGGTCAGATACATCAATGGAGATGTGTGCAGGATTTGTGTGAGATGAAAGTAATGAAAAATTTACCATCGCAATTAAAAATGGCGGTAAGTTCAATTGATAGAAGCGTTAGTTGGTTTCCCGATTCCGGGTTCACCTGTGTGTGTGTGGGTTTTTTTTTTGTTGCTGATGCGTGTTTCGTTGACCATCCGTACATGTGTGTGTGTTTTAGTTAAAACCACCATGTTGACTTCCTGCCAGCAACCCTGCCTTCCGTACAAGCCGACGCCATGCCGAACTATCATTGTTTCATCATTTTGTTAATGATATCCTGTACATACGCTTAACCCGTCGGATGCTTGTGGTGGATCAAAAATTTCCGTAAAGCACTTCTCGTTGCAAACCCACCACCTCCAGCGTGGAACGCGCGGTCATCGACGAGACAGGAAGTTAATTTGTTTTTTTCTCCCCTTTCTCACCCTGCCACTCAGTCCTTTTTAAATCATCAACCTGTGACGTGACACATAAGCTGAAACGATGTTGCTCATTTGCTGGCCACTGACCCATGGTGGCCAATCACGGTACAAGGGATGCATCCCTGCTGCACAATGGATTAATTTGTGCCCGCACACACACACGAACACGCATGCACGCATCATGCAAAACAAAACAGCTTGAATAATAGCACCAGCGGTAACGATTGATGGAAATTGCTATCAAAGGGAGCCAAATAGCCACCGTGTGTGCCTGTGCAAGGCAATGAACGAACGGGCGAAAAAAAAGAATCATTAAATAGGAGCTTTGTGCAGGTTAATCGATGGTTTTCCTACCACGCCACGCGGATTAAGGCAAACCGGACGGTTCGGTTAATGAGGAAAATGGAACCCCAGAACGGGGGAAAGGTGATTTAATTTCGGCCAACCAACCACACACACACGCGCGCTCTTCGCGAGAACGATATAACGTTGTCCATTTTTTCTGTTCGCCACCTTTTGCTGATTAAAACGTTCACCAAATAATCATGATTTTTCCCCGACGTTCATTTTAATAGGTTGCTGCTGTTTATTGCATTTTGCTGTGAATATTATTGCGCACTTTGCGCACAGTTGTGATAGTTTTATTGTACGGCGAGATCATCATCGGACTACGACGATCGGTCACGCGTTTCACAAACTTGCAGTTAATGCAACTTTATTTAGCCGACGATTTTATTGCTTGGCTGTAGATAAAACGGTATGGAATAAAAGTTTTTATGGTCAATTTTAAATGAACAATTTATAATTATAGTGAGGCTTTATATTCCACGCACCTGCAGAATCGTATTGAAATGATGATCATAAGTGCATTTGACATACTTGTTTACTTCTTTTCTTATATTCACCTTCTTTATTACTAACAATTTGCCTATATTTATTTACTGATCAAGAATGAATTGTATTTTTACTATATTTAATCCCATTTATTTTTAATCTCTTCATTTTTAACCTACTACATATGAATAACTTAATAGTATACACATTTTTTCAACAAATAATGATCCCCAAAGCAACTCACTCAATCGCTTATGACAGTCTTCAAAAAGCATATGAAATCTCATTTATTTCACATAGTTTGACCAACAATTCTAAAAAAAAACCATCATTCCTATCTCCGTGGCGACATTGTCTACAGTTGGCAATTGCAAATTCTTCCTTACTCACACTTGTATCCACACATAGAAACGGCCGGGTGCAGAGTTTATTTAAATTATCTAACTAGATTCATTCATTTATTTATTGTTTACCACATGTCAGCATATTGCACAGCCGGCAGATGGAAAGCATACTTCACTCTCGATAAACTGGCTGATCGGGTTTGTTGCATTTCTCAGCAAATGGCACACGGTTCCTGTGGGCTGTGGTCGAAGGTGCAACGAGTGCAATGATTTATTTGTTTACTTCTTGTCCAGCATTCCGGCCACCACTTATGCAACTGCACCGTATTGGCCACCGTTCAGTAGGTGGTTAAGCCTGTTGAGATAAATATAATTCTAAACATTGGAAATTTGTCGTCCACATTTGCACAACTGTTGCATCTTCATCCTGGATCAAGGGTGACCGAATACGACCAGTTGAATAGAAGGTTTTCGAGGACCTGAGCAATGCAATGCGGGCGAAAAAAGAAAGAAACATGCTTCGGAAAATATCGGACACTTCATCAGAGGTTCGGACGACGTTGAACGTTGGAGGCACAGAATAACCTGAGCATGACAGAATGACATTATGCAATGCAGGTTTATTAATAATGCATTATCAAACAACACTTGGCGTAGCCCCTGGTGCAGTCCCCGAGACGTAAGCCTTCGAACCTGAATTAACCCTCGTCCCAGGAACATGGAGGACACATGGGTTTTCCCGCATACGATCATCGGTTTCGGAGCGATTGCGGATCGGATTCAACTTCAACTCGGCAGATTTTCGCAATGAAAATTCATCACTTTCAATTCTGCCCCACCACCGTTGCACCGATGGAAACCCCTCCCCACGCTCTGATTACCCGTTGCGTAAGACTCGGTCGCCACACCAACACCAACCGGCTCGGACGTACCGGGTGCAAGCAAAATCCGATATTATTTCACATAAAGCGGCAAATAAATCATTTATGATTGCATAATCTAGCTCCTGGTTGGGTTGGCAAAACCTTAAAACTACACTGCACAAACCCCGGTGTGGCATGCCAAGTGTCCGGTAGAGAATGCCATTTCCTGTGTCCCTTACCTGTGTATGCACTGTCTAAACCCGCTTTTTCATCATCCATCCCGCCATGTTGGGGAAACCATGGGCCGAGGGTGTGCGGGCTGTGCACCATGCGGTGGATCTGTTCACTTCCTGCCAGGGATAACAAACAAAAACACACTCACACACACAAAGAACGGTAAAACTAACGCTTTCCACCCTCTTAAAATACTAACACACTCCACACAAACTACGGGATAACTCCATAACGCCATCATCTTTACACCCGTATTGGTAAAGTTCCATTTGCAACGATGGTCGATCCCTTGAGGGCCGGACTCTGATAGCGGTGTAAATAAATTCATTGGCCGCATCCTCCCAGCGGTTCGGCCCGGGAAACACCGGTGGTCGTAAATACGCGCACCATTTCCACTCCCACTCGCCATGCCACCGTTTCATTGGAGTGCATTTTTCTAGGCTTCCCTCTTTTTTTTTGTTTTTCACTCCATGTTTTTATTCCGATATCTATGAGTGTTTTCTTTACCAACGTGAACCATCTATGGGGAAAGGTATAATAATCTGTTTTATTTAAGCAACAAGGAATATTTAAGAGATAAATTATATAATATTTTATTTAATTATTTATTTACTCAATTATGTAAATTGTATAATATTTAGTATTGAAATAAAATTATGAATAAGAAGGCACAAAATATTAGTATATAAATAAAAACATATTAAAAATGTTAAAACAAATTAGATGAATACAATACAGTTAAAATAAACAAGTAGTAAAACATAAATTATTAATGGACTAATCGAATTAAAAGATATATAAACATGATGAAATAAAAAAAAAATTAAAAAAAAGCTATAATGAACAATTTGTCATAAAACATTTCTACACATGATATTCCACTGTCCACTACTGTACAACAGGTTCAGGTTCGATGTACCCGCAAGAAAAAATCGCACATATATCTTTCCTTTTTATTTTCCGTAAGTCTTTCCATCATTACACTGAACATCGCCCCCAAACCGACGAAGATCGAGATTGTTTGAGTGCTGGGAGTTGTGTTTTGGCCAAAGATCTTTGTGGTCCTCGCTCTAGTTTTCGCACCCACCGTGTCCCGAATCTCCACTCTTCCACACCATCCACGTAGAGGCACACAAACGGAGGAAACATAAACATACTATCGTTATTATTTCCACACTCATTGATAACAACCGGGCAGGTAAACGAAGCTGAAGCTCCTCGTGAAATCTATCCTGCCGCCTGAGGTTTTCTTTTTTCCTTTTTTTGGGAGAGGCGATGGTACGTGCCCACAACGTACTGAAAACAACCCTTCGTTAGGGCGACGCTGTTCACGGATTGCCGAATGCGTTGCCCTACGGGGGAGGTATGAGAGGTGGTGTGGGCGAGAAAATATCTTTATTTGTTCATTTGCCGTATTTATGGTTTTTCACGCTCTACATCAATTCGGTCGAAAAATGGTTCGGCCACGAAATCGGCGAAACGGTCGCCTCTTCAGTATCTCCCCTTAACCTCCCCCCCACCTTAAGGGGAAGTAAGATAAACAACCGGGAATGCACAGAACCAACCGGGTGTCGAGAGTGTCGGGGGCATTTTTCCAATGCTTTCTTTATTTGTAGCCCCATGCCTGGCGGAGCATTCCGGGATGGTTCCACGCACGTTTTGATTTGGAGCTTCTCATTTTTGCACGGGTCAGGAGAGTGAGTGAGAGAGATAGGGCAAAAAGGAAAGTACCAGATATCCAGAACGTGTGCACCTAGATAAGGGATTTCTGGTTTCGGTGAACCCAAAAGCCAAAAACATCATCACCGACGATGAATGGTTAATAATGGTATGGGAGCGCTGAGTTCTATACTTTTGAAGCCACGAACGCATGTTTGAAGTCAATTGAGTTTGTTTGGTTGATTGGAACCAGAGAAATATTGGTAAGATGTTCTTTAGCAGGATTCGTTTGCTTTGCTAATACGCCGTAATTTGTAACACAAGCAGAAGGAAGGATTTACCTTCATGTAATGGCGTAATCGTACAACTAGAGTGACTCGTGTGAAGAAAAATGTATGTTAC
>KB664165.1:3132554-3164172 GCA_000349025.1 Anopheles minimus
GGACCGAAACGTATAAAACTGTCAAACCCAGAAATATCGGAGCAATCTTCAAGGAAATTTTAACTCCCCCACCGTCACGGTGAAACGTCGATCTACAACGATGGGTGGGAAAAGTAGGTAATTAAATAATTATTTATGCATCTTGCCTTATAGGAAGCACCTGCGTAAGCGACATTAGACGAATCCTTCTACCATGGCAGGACACATCGCAGTCGTGTTCTCTGCGCAAAAGAAAAGGCACAAAAAATTGAAGAATTCTGCCACCGCACCAAAGAAATAATTATGCAAACAACTGTTTTTAATTAAACTTCGCAATAAAACCGTAACCAGCGCTACACATCGTAAGCCTCTTGTGTGTGCGCCTTTTGCGCGACCACCTTCCTTCCGTGCGTTTGTTCGTGTGTAAGCGTATGGTAATAACTTCTTTCCCAAAATTGAAGGTACAGGCTTTGCAGAAAGTTTTCCAATCGTAACCATCATCGTCATCATCACAATCATTGGCCAACCATATTAGTGTGGGCTCAGAACGGAGAGAAACCCTGCAATAAAGGATCCTTAAAAAAGCACCGAACGCTTGGAATTTGACTTCTAAATTGATATTAAAACACTGTACACGATTACGGTTGCGTGCGTACGGCCGTACACGTACAATTGGGATTCCATTTTACAAGGGCGAGTTCCTAGTTCACGCGTACACTGATTTCCTTTTTGCCTATGGAGACATGCATGTCCTGTCCATTTTTTTTCTTTTGGGGGGAAGCAAAGAAAAGGGTTTACAAAATCAGATTCCGAAATATGCCGTCCTTTTCCCGCCCATGCCAACTCTGGTCAATCATTTCCTTTACTTTTTCGTTTTCTAACTGGGGACACACGAGTAGAGTGTCCTTGCTCCGAGGTAATCATACAAATGTATTTCGGTTGAAAGTTTTGAAATCGTTTCTGGAGTGCCTTCGGGAGGATGAGATGTGGCTTGTGGTGGATGTCCTGGATCGGTCCGTTAGGCCATCGATTCTGATCTTTTATGGCTCATGTTTGGTAAGTGAAATTATTCTCATGATTGTACAGATGGTGGAGCGTTGGGAAATATTTTTCATGTTGGAATATAGAATGTGTGTAAGTGTTAATAATAGATGTACCTTTTTTTGGCCCTGTTGTGTAATGGAATAAGGTAGTTTCATATTTGTTAACTGTGGGAGCTACAGGTATACCGATAAAGGGTTTACCAGAAGCATCAGAAATTATTAAAAGATTATAGAAATGTATGCTTCAATGGATTATGTTTAGATATTCGAGCTCGAATTGATCAGTAGTTCTCGATAGCTCTATTCCTCACTTTTCCCACAATCTCTGGAGGTCCTATAAGAATTTAAAGTGTCGAAGGCCACAGTCACAAGGTAAAGACACTTTAGACCCCGAAGGCTAGATCTTGAGGCAGCATTGTGACCATGGAACACCCGCAGATGAATACACTTTTTTTGCTCAACAAAAATGCTTAACATAATACAATATGAGCTATACCTATACGCCTAGTAAACTTAAAGCATTATCAGGATCTTACGTACCACATCAGAGAAAATTGTTCAGTTAATTGTGTTGGAACAGTTATGTACGGTAATGTTTCTTATGAACGTTTCTGTTCCAAGCTGATGCTCCCTTCGCATCTCAAACTTCGGTAGTGCTTTTTTAAAGTAAAATATCACCCCAAAATATATCTTAAGAAACTCCGCAGAAACTTTGGAGGGGTATCCTATTGTAGAGAAACTTTCAGGGTATCCTATTGTCGAGAAGTTCTTTAGGCTCTACAAAAACCAGTGATGGTCATGAACGTCTAACTACTCCTAGTAAGTCATCACAAGTTCCTGATTTTGACAATACTAAAAAAGAAGAGCTTGTCGAAAATATTACGGTTAGTAAACGTGAAAAAATTAGCGTTCAAACATATTTGTCTAAAACCACATTTATCACCATACAGTGTTTTCATCAACGAATTTTTGTTGCTGTTGGATATTGCGATCACTCGCAAACCAAAAACATTCAGCATCAACGCGAATTAATTCAAGTGACAACTATTCACATATCAACTTCTCATTTCAATTGCAGTTTGTCATGACTAATCCCAATCGAACGGATCTGCTCCAAGTGCTTTCGTTCCCAGTGGAGAGATTGTGGTTTTCCAGTGAACACGAATTCAATTAGAACCGGTCCGAATCACCAAACGGACATTTCAAACGAAGTAATCGATTGCCACAATGCCACCGTATGGCACCCTCTTAGTACAGCTCCCCCTTTTCAGCATACCCTTTTGGGAAGTTCTTTTAAGTGAGCGTGTGTGTGTATTTATTTGTGTATTTGTGTATTGTTGGCTAAATTTTTTTCTATCCAATTCCTCTCATAATCGCTAAGCCTAAACCACTCACGGAGCATTAGCGAACACCACAGCGCTGGAGTAACTGATGCACACGCCCGATGAACTTGTTTGCGGTCGGCCTATCGGTCCTTCCCCGTAAATGTGTCAACTTCCCATGCTGACATGTTCCATATCGCCTCACGAGCTGCAACGAGAGAGAGAGAGAGAGAGAAAGAGGAAAAAAAAATGCAGCGTGCGGTTAAATAGGACGGAATACCGGTCGGGTGAGGTGATCCTACACATCCTGTGTTGCACTAGAACAAGGCCACACGAACTTCCGGAACACACACACGAACTAATTTTCGGCCAACCCGTTCGCCCGCGTACACACCGGGAAGAGAAATGGTTTCAGTTGCTATGAATTAATGAATAAAATAATTCATTAAACAGTTTGCACCAGCCAGCCACGAACGTTGGACCAACTCGGCTGTGGGAGTATCTGGTACGGTTACCTGAAACACTGAGCATCTCCCGAGTGGTGCCCGAGTACCACGAGTTGTGGCCAGTTACCACAATTTGCCAGAATGGTTGTCTACCGGCCGGAACCGGGTGGGAGGGGTGATCATGGGAGCGGGGGAACTGGGGACGGGTGAGAAACACGACGCTTCCTGTTATTCCAATGACCGGTCTCGCACACACTTGCCCCCAATGTCGGTAGGCACAGGCGGTACAGCGATAATGAATCAATGACGCCAAGCTCAAATAGCACTAATTCAAAACCCGAAAACCATTCCACCTTTCCCGTGCATAATACTTCCCCTGTTCCATAGCGTGGCACTTTCGCGAATGTTGTGGCCAGCATGACATCCATCTATTCCGCTGCTTCCCCACACCATGCATCTACAGATGCCGCTGCTGTAACGTGGAAAAGCTCGCCGTGGAAAACTTGCGCCGTTATTTAAATGGTCCATCATTAGCTGCAACTGCTTTAATTAGAAATTAAACTATTCATTCACCAGCATCCGTTCACATTTCGGGCAAAAACGCACCACCTCTCACCCCCTCCAACCACCTTCCCAACCCCTCCCACACGGGGATCCTGCTCGCAGGCAGTGCTCATTTATTTACCGATGCAGCTTTTCGTTTTTCGTGTTTCTTCACAACACAGGTGGCTGTGTGAATGTGACCAAAGAGCTTTTCGCGGGAAAGGGAGCGAGTGAATCTGACAAATTTCCGTTTCCCATTCCATCGTAGCAATCGTGGCAGTAAATTCTCGGTGTGCGCATTTGCCGTAGAAAATGTGGCCGTTCAATTAGGCAAGGTTAGAACATTCCTACTCTTTTTTTTTTGTAAAGTCGCGTGTGTGTGGGAAATCGCTCCAAAACGCAGT
Source organism: Anopheles minimus (assembly GCA_000349025.1). Taxonomy (NCBI): domain Eukaryota; kingdom Metazoa; phylum Arthropoda; class Insecta; order Diptera; family Culicidae; genus Anopheles; species Anopheles minimus. Next base: position 3,136,292 of record KB664165.1, read on the forward strand.
GTATAGTGAAGAGATCCAACTTTTTTTTTCCTACTCACGTGTGTGCGTGCCTGTGTGAGAGTGCTTCTTCTTCAGTTGCTAAGTATCGCGCTGGCACCGTAGCGACGACGCCGACGACGAATGACGGTCTGGTAATGGATGGCCATTTCATCGCTACGATTGCTGCACAAATGCAGTCACCGAAATCCTACCTCCGCAATGGTCGTAATGGACGATGGCGATATACCCGGAGCGCACCGAACACCGAGTAAGTAGTAGTTTAACTAGTCGGTTGCAGTAGGCGGGCAGACAGAAATCATATCCATTTATCAAGCACAATTTGCAAGTTTAATGAGTTGAAATTATTCTCTCCCAGTGCTCCAGCAACTGGCACGGTACGGGTGGTAGCTTCTCATCGGTCACCGGGCTCGTTCCTTCCATCCGGTAAGCTCAGTGGCATATGAGAGCAATAGAGTTAGGATCAGTTTTCTCGGTCCTAATCCTTTTGGCCATTGCCCACGTGAGCCTACCACCTGCATCACCTGAAGCTGGGAAGCGCTCAGCAAACCTCAACTCCCAGTTCCTTCGCCTGCTGCTCACACGCAGTACAGCAGCCCACAGAACGTACAAGATTTAATTTATAGTTTTCTCCAGTTTCAGTGCTCTGCAAGGAAGAGTTATGTTGGGAGAAGGAAGGTGTGGGTGGGGAAAGTAAAAAGGAACCTAGAGAGTCACTCGTACTGTCTTTGGAGGATCAAAAGATGGTCCAAGGAATGGGACGATGGGGAAAGAGGCGTCGTGGCCCCGATCCCCAGGTGTGTATCCCAGGTGTGACTGGGGCCGACTTTGATGAAAGTGCTTGTTGGACCATGGTTCGAATGATCCTTGGCAAACGCAACCGTTCCCCTGTCCAGTCTGCTCTAATGGGCAACCAGTAGAACTGCCGTGCAAGTTTATGGTGGAACAAACCGAGAACAAAGAAGTTTTGCGGGTCAAACACGAAATTATCTCACTCTGATTCGCTGTTCTGTGATCCGCAACGCCTGCGCTGAAGGAGGGGAAGGTCTGATTTACCGACCCCTGGCGGTTCCGGATGTCTCCGGGAGCAGAGACTTCATCTTCGTCTCCGACTTGTGTGTTTCCCGAGACGGCTCCAGCCGATAATCCGTCAAGACATCGGTGCACAAAATGGGGAGGTGGAAGCTGAGAACTCAACCTGTGACCTTTTCTCTTGCTGCAGCATTCCCACTTTGCACGGTTCCCGAAATTGTCCCGGCCATCGGACCGTGTTGATTGTGCAGCTGGGCGGAAAATGATAACGATGAAAAGGAAACGAAGGATTCCTTAGCCCGGGTGGTACCCCGGGTCTTGATGGATCATCAACATCGTAACGTTCCAGCCTTCCAGTCGGAACGGCTATGGTACGTTTTGTGCCGGCATCCGGTTTCTTCGGTTCGGGAACCAAAACAGAAACATGCAATCAGGTCGGGAGGAACCTTCCCGATGGGTGGGGATGGTGGTGATGGCCGGGGTCAGACAAACCGACCATAGTTCGAGTGCAATGTTGTTCGACCGACAGCGACTGCTATCATCATGCATCGGTGATAATTTAAGGACGAAAGCGTTGCGCTCTGTACGGGAGTTGGTGGGGTACGCAGCATGGAAAGGGAGGTAACGGAGGAGTTGCATATTGCGAAATGAGGTCTTTGGAGGATTCGGATTTACGATGGGAGATTGAAGTGCACACAGCAGACATCTTGTTTGGTGTGCATTTCGCTTTTTTGCTCCCTGCTACTCAGCCACTGACGGCCATTGACAGGACCGTCCAATTGCCAGCCCCGGAATGGAAATCGTCCTCTCAAGAATGCTCTTACTTTTGAGCTTTCAAATTTTAGATCTTCCACTGCAATTAAATTAACAGTTTTTGCACCAAGTTGAGCGATGCTGTAGATTTGCGACAAACACAAATACGTCTTGCATGGTTGAACTGTTGCGGGAAAACTGAACATAAAGACATCAAAATATCGCAAACATATTTCGATGGCAAGAACTCGAAACAGTACAACAAATGAGAATAATTTTTAAAGTTCCGAGCTAAAGAAGAGGACTGTTTTGTTTGGAAGTAATGGGTATCACAGACAAACGAATGATTAGATTCTGGATCAATGTCAAATAATGTCGTTTCGGAGATTCAACATTGTGATCTGTTACGGCGATGTTCCAATTCTATCTATGATACAGGAAAATTGGCCATAGTTTAATCCATAAAACGTTCCAACCTTGCAATAAGAATTGAGGAAGATGGATTAAGGACGTCCGAAAAAAAAACGATCTTTATAGTACAGGAGCTAGAAATTCCCACTCCAAAGCCACTATGGCCAATGGCCATTGTCAGCTCTTTTTCTGTGGTTCTTCAACGTACACAGGGAAAAGTTCCAGGTTTCAATTCTACCAATGATTCTAGCTCGGCTGACGGAAAGGCAACACCGACAGATTTCCTGGGAATGAGGATTAATTTTTCCAATCTTCCAATCCGTAAAGTTGTGGCTTCGGTTGTGGTTTCTGTGGACGAGTATCGGTTCATCTGCCACGTACGCAACAGCAACCATCCTAGACCGTCTTTAGTTTCGTACGATCTTTGACCTGACGGTTACTACCATGCAGAACTGGGATAGAATAAAAGTGGGAGATTTCGGAGCAGTTGGAGCTTAAAATGAAAATAAGACCACTTTCAAATGCATCTTTTATTTCTCTCCATCAATCGACCTTCCGGTTTCAACTTGCAGGTGCAACTATGGTTGAATGGCTCCTTAAGCTCACCAATCCTCACGGTTTTTCTACAGTGCTGGAAGTTTCCAACTTTCTCCAGCTTCAATTCCCCATATCTCCCAAAACTCAAACCCAAACCTGGTTGATGAAACGATTGATTTAGCTGATGGTGGACTTTTTGGTGTGTGGAATTTCTCTGCTTGGAGAAGATAGATGGCATCTGTTATACAATTTCTAATCAATTGCATAGCAAACGATATTGCCTAGCAATTGCTTTACGTTTGCATTTTACGCATTTTATCGGGAAAAAATTGAAACATTTGTCTGGTATTAAGTAATGTGATATCATGAGACGTTATGGAGAAATTGAAATGTAACTTTAAAGCCGATACGCCTAGCCTAAGTGGAATTTAAGTTTGGGACCCATAAGTGTGATGAGCGGGGATTGGGTTGGGTCCAATTATCTTCGCGGACCCTCTTGGCCCTCTTCAGAGACCTTTCCATGTTCAATCCTCCCTGCTTGGTCAAAGTGCTATATCCATTCTTTTCTTTGAAGGATGTAAACAAACATTTAAAATACTCACAGTTTTCAAAATCCGATTGAATCGAGGGGTTCCAAATTATAAAAGTAGTGTAAAAATATTGAATTAACCATTCTGAGATCGTTTCGGATACATTCATCTTCAGCATGCTTTATAAATTTATTTTTTAATGGCTCGTTCCTTTAATTTTAGATTCTTCGATTTCTACACTTTCTACCATCCTTTAGCTCTTAATCTTTAACCAACTCTGTTAAACATACCGTAAACATCGTAGTTCCTTCATTCGCTTCCCCACATGCATCATCTCGTTAGGCTACTTGCACACTGTATTACACTTTTCAAGATGTTTTTATTCATTAAGCGAAACTTTGGCCTCTGTACCGCTACACAACTTCGGTGTGCAGCTTTCGGAGTGCATAACATTTGGATTTGATTTCACCAGCACGAACTATACCGTGTTCGCCATTGCAATATTCAACACCGGCGCAAATGGAAGCAGGAAAAATCTCACACTTGACTTGCGACTCACGTTACAAACCAACCACCATCCGGTAAGTAGGGGATTTAAGTGAGAAAGTTTAAATACGCTTTGAAGAAAAGCGTAAGTATAAGTAACCTACTGCCGCACATCTTGCAACACCCTCTATACCTACCCAACGCGTGCAACAAACTTTTGTCCCTGCACTCTGGAGCAGCGCTATTTACAGGGATAAGCATCTAAAATCAAAGTACGGTAGAAGCTCACAACGAATGAAATGAGAAACAAAAAAAACACAACACCCGACGAGGATTTCACGTGGATCCGTGTCCAGTACGGTTGTGGTTTGGCTGGGAATGAAACACACACAAACCCCACACAGAAAGGGGATTTTCTTTCGTGAAAGCTTCCAAAGAGTGGAGTAAAATCCTTAAAAGCAACCACGAGCTGATCAAAGTGAAGCTGTGAGCTTCTTGGCGGAAGCGAACACATGTGGACCGTTGTCGCCGTTTGAGATCGGTCGACAAGCGGGCAATTGCGGACAAATAGCGATTGAGCTGTTACACGGTCGGCAAAAACAAACCAAAGCAAATTGCTCCACCGTTCGAACCCTCATCGGTCCTAAAACCACCCTTTTCACCTCTCCCGGTACACCGGGGACGTCAGCATCGTTCTGGCAGCATTTATTACTCGATATGATTTATTGGATTAAAAAGAAATAAATTATAAAATAGAATTCGATTTGATGCTGGATGCGGGTCCGACCATGGCGATGGGTTTGTGTTCGTACAGAGGACAGTTGTTGCCGTTATAGTGTGGTGGCCGATAATCCTGACCGCTTGCAAACAACAAGCGTTATTAAATCCGTATCATTTCAAAATTATCTTCCACGTTGCATAAATTCAAATGAATTCGTTGAATCACCGTTTGTCTGATTTATGGTACGTTAATCGCTAGCTTGATGCCTTCTTTTTTTTGCTCTTCTCTATTCACGGTGGTGCCATTTCAATGCAACAAGTGTATGTCGTCGGTAGAAAAAGTGTCCTTTTTATATATAGGCGAATCATAAAGTATTTTTATCATAGCCTCTCTTTCTCTCTCTACACTTGTTCAAATATATGTTTTTTATTTAGCTCAATTGATTGAGACTAAACCAGCAGGAAAGGATTTTCCACAAAATGCGAAAAAATGCATCCTTTTTGTGTGAACCCCTTCCTCATTCTCTAAACCAAGCCAAATGGCCGAACCGCAACAGGGTCAACAGCAAATCGATACAACGCCACAGACATACATAGAGCCGGGCGAGAATCTAACCGGGAATTGGAAAATATTATTATGTGCCTGGTGGCGCTGAATGGCGCTCGAATTTCGCACCGTGCCTGACTTTTATGATGCTTTGAAAAATTGCGGCTTCTGCAGAGAGGCACACGGATTTCGCGCTTGGGAGTTTCGATAGTAATTCGGTTCCATATTTTTTCCCTCGCCGGTTCGGTTCCTCTTCACCGTTTGCATTTTCCAACATATTTCGGATATTAGAATATTTTTAATTCGATTTGTACTATTGCACGGTGCATTTTTTTTGAGAAATGCCTATCAATTCTTTTAGGTGTTGGAACCTCCCTAAACCACCAGCATTTGGATGGAAAAAATATATAGAAAAAAAAAATTTAAATGATTCCTTGGAAACAAAAACAGGTCTACCGATGTGGATTTATATTTGCTTAAAATTCTACGCATTTATGCATCCAGGTTTTTTTCTTACTCGTTTATTTATAATTCGAAATAAAATTACGTGCCATTCCGACACTGACTAATGCTACCGAATGGGACTGGTGGGCCGAGAGTGTGTAAAGGTACAAAACATTTTATTCGACACGTTCGCCACTTTCCCGGCCAGACCAGCCAGATCAGCGGTACTGATGGTCACGAAATAATCAAAACCACTAACACCTGCCCCTGGACAACCCATTCGTCTGGTATAAGCGATACGTTACCGTACATGTATAATAGTAGAATGTATATTGTATAAATATACGTATATAAAATCCATTTCCCATCGACAGGCGGAAAACGTGCCAAAAGAAATACTCCTCTACTACACGATATTGCTTTTCCGAGGATGTCTCTCGCTTATTGCTCGTTGCGAAACCGTTTCAACTCCTGCATGATGTTTTGCAGCAGTGGCGCCGTTGACAGTTCCGTCGATTGAAGAACACTTTGTGGTGCTGTGATGCGCGTCACCTCCATACCACCGACTGGTCCGGATGGGGTGTGGAATGGGCCAGCACTCATCGGACGTACCATGGGCGAGTGTGTCCCACTGCTCCACGCTCCACCACGCGTTCCGCCGGGTGTTGGAGAGGCTGGGTTTTCCAATCCCAGCCCGTCAGTGGGCTTACGTATCGGTGCGGCCGTTACCGGGCGTATGGTGGCCGATGAAGAGCGGGATGTTTCTCTAGGAGGGGGGAAAGGATATCGTAAGAAGTTAGGGATATTGGAAGGCTCAAACCGACGTGTTTCGGTCCTGGTACCGAATCTACCTTACAACGACAGCTGATTTTCCTCGGTTTTCCACCGGCCGAATGACCCCGGGAAGTGGGATCGAATTCTTCTGTTCTTCCTCTCGCTCGGGCCCATCGGTGTACAGTTGGATGGCACCCTCCAGAAGACCCTCGAAGCGATTCCTCGTCATCACTGGATCACGCATCGGACTAGCTATCTCTGTAAGTTGTGAGTCAATAGAGTGGTGTAGTTGATGCACTATTCCGTTTGTTGCAAACCATTCCTACCATCCATTTCCTTCTTGTGCATCTGCCATACGATCGGGCCTACCACGCCCGGATCAGCACCATCACTCTGAGTTCTTGCCAGGTGAACCTCCGTGTCCGTATTGTACTGACTAGTACCGGCCGTATCTGGCCCGGTAGACTTCATACCGTCAACGTAGGCATCCGACTGATCAAGATGAGTCATAGTGACTGGTTCCAGAACACGGCTCAGTGGTTCCGGCACAAAGCATCTATTAAAGGAAGATGAAATAGACCCACCTTCAAACACCAGACATTGAGCATACTCGAGCCACCTTACCTTGGAAAACTTTTCACCGACGCCATGCTCAGGTACGATCCAATGCTACCGGAATCTACTGACACGCCACCACCGCCTCCGCCGCACTGCTCCAGTACGCGGATCTTATCCCGATTCAAGGCTTCCACCGGCAATCCATGGCCATCGCCATAGCCTACCAGCGGCTTACGCTTCAGATAGTGCTTCAGGATGACATCCGTGTTGAAGGTTTCGCTGTGCCCGTACGGGCCCGGCACCAGCTTCGGTTCGCGATCGTCATACGACCGATCGCTTGGACTAGCGCTGCTGGCGGTGGTCGTCGTCAGTGGACTCCTGTGCGGTACCAGTCCCGCACCACCCTCGAACGATCCGACCCGATTCTCGCCCAAATACTTCCGACGCCGCTTAGTCTCCTTCTTTGGCTTCTGAACCGAGGCGTACACATTCTCCTGTCCACCGTGCACGGTTAGCAACGATTGGAGGTGGAATTGTTTCTGCAGCTTATTGCTCAGATTAACCGACTTCTCGTCCAACAGCTCATGGTGTTGTTGTTGCTGTTGTGAATGATGCAAATGTTGATGATGATGGTGATGATGGTGCTTCTGCTTGCTACGCTTCGGATAGTACACGGACGAATCGGACGAATAGCTCGAGGACGAGGAGGTTGGTCGTGTCATTGGTGGCAGCGGGAAATGGATCGTGGGTGAAGGTTTCTGCGCTATGAGGCTCACATTAGCGGACGGATCACGTGTGTAAGGGGACGGATGTCTGCTGCTTCCACTTTCCCCAGTTTTCAGCGCATTCAGCTCCTCGGTTATCGTTCCTGGCATTACGAGTGCCTGCGTTGACTCCAGTCTGCAAAATAGGAGCATGAGTAAGGCTCCAAATATCTAATCCGATGAACCACCCCTTCGCACTCACTTCTTCATCTCGCCAATGTGCTTCCGTTTGCCGCGTGCCAAAAGAAACAGTCCGACGCACAGGACCGCAAGTAGCAGGGCCGCCACACACGACACCACAAACAGGCTTGGGTTCTGGCCGATCAACGCTATCACGTTACCGCTACCGTTCTGTGTCGACGGTATCAACGGTGTCGCCTGGGGCTCCTTCAGATACGCTGCAAGTAAGGTAAAAAACCGGGGACAAAGTTCAGTACACCGCTTTGCACCACCGAAAAAACCACGGCAAACGAGTTCAAGTTCTGCGGTTTTGAATGGCAGCGTGGGCCCTTTTTCGGTATGCTAGAGTTATTCTGGGTTATTAAGCGTGGCCAGTCCACAAAAGCCTGTCCCAACGCGCACTACGGTACGTACGGTCCGCTTTGAGGTACACCATCGTTTCCAGCACGTGCTCCATCTCGTCCTGCGACATCAGCTTCATATCTTCGGCGGCCGTAGTGGCCAGCACCGGTAAGCCTCCCACAAACACTGAGTAGATTATTTCGGTTTGATTCAGCGTGTGGCTGGGGATGGGAGAGAGAAACGGTGAAGCAAAGGTTACCTTCGAGCTTTCATTTACTGTTTGCTGCGTAAAGACCACAATTCGAAGTAGTTGTTTTAATACGCTTAACTTCTAACGAAGTAACTCTCCAGTGAACATGGACATTACTGAGCGTTGAACGGAGATACCTTACGACAAGAGCACAACATTTTCAAATAAATAATTATCTAGTCTTTTTATTGCTAATAAATAAAAATCTCAACAAAAAAAGGTAATGTAATATTTAAGCTTTCCAATTACAGAGTTGGTTATTGAATAAAGATCAATCATCATCGGAACATAATCCAATAGATTATTGTGTTCGATTATTCTAATTGCGCTCATCTATCTACTATCCGCTTAAAACAGAGTAGAATTTGAATGTTTTAGTGAACTAATAGCCTTAAAATTAGAATTAGAAGAATTTTATCTGAGCCTTAGCATACCGATAAAAAGTGGACCAAAAAAGTTCTTCATATTACTTTAAATTCTATTGCAAAACCCCATTTTAATGGGGAACAGAAATAATAAGCCAACATGAGCTAACTGCTGAATATATCAAAGCTCTTGCCTTGGAAGTTATAACGAGATATGAAGTAGTCGTTAGGAAAATGAAATTGTTCTAAGAACAAAATTCCAGCGAAAATCTATGGAAGGTTACAAACTTTTTCAATTGCTGTAAACATCGATAAATTAAACACTACTGAGAATGCATTGAAAGTAGCCACTTTGTTGGTCACTTATTCTACTGACCACCACTGTATGTACCTACGGTACTGTGGCATCCAACGGCAAACACTCCAGGACGCACAACGACAAAAACAAAACCCTCCAAGTAGGATCAAAAGCATATTTTTCGGCTTTAGTCCCCATCCCTGCTACATGTCCATTCCCCACATCCGAGGACACTCTAGATTTCTGCCTCCTATTAGCGTTGCTCTGCTCGAATCCACACCGACCACTTCGGACGACCACAAGTACGCACTTACTTCGTCATACCCGGTGGGGCCACCGATCCACCACCACCACCGCCAGCCCGGCCACTCGTCACGCGATTGTTGTCCCGACCATCGTCATCCATTGACAATCGATCCTCCTCCCGCAAGTGGGTGGTATTGTGTATCAGGATCCGCACCTTCCGCCGACCGGTCGAGTATGCATCCTTGTCGTGATTGCGCCTAACCACCGTCCGGTCGGGGCCGCCTCCTCCATCAGTACCGTCGGTACCGTGCAGCGTACTGGAACGATTACCCAAATACACACAATGCTACATGTACACATGAAAGAGCACGGAAGCCATTTGTTCCAATATCGAGCAAATCGCTCGAGAGGATGCGCTCCCAAGTAGGTTAGACCGTTTGGAGTCTTTGTCTTTCATTCGTTCGTTCCATTTTTTTTTCTGTTTGTGCGCGCCATTCATACTACACTCCCATGCACGCGATACCGGGAGGCTTGTTTTGAATTTTTCGACCGTTCAAGCGAACCGCCACTCGGGGTAAAGCGGAATGCAATGGGGACATAGTAGGGGATATACAACAACAACAAAAAAGAGCAGAAAAACAAAAGAAAAACAGGACATATGGCAAACAATAGGCCGGGAAACAAATCGACAACGACGGTACATGGATTGTGGGACAAGTTGGGTGATTGGATCGCGGTCTCAACCGTAACATACCGTAGCTGTTCGTCGGATTCTTCACCATTGCCACTTCCGCTCCCTGCTACACCTGCACCACTACCATCCCCTTCCTGTGGGTTGTGTCCTCCGATGACTTCCACTACCGGTGGTACTGGTAGAACATCACTCGGACCCGTCGCATGGTCCACCTGCACCGACCGGACCACCTCACCGGTGTCTCTTTTGTGCAGGATTTTCCGTCCCGGACGTTTCCGCCGCCGTCGTTCCAACCGTTCGTACGCAATGACGTTCCCATTCAGCAGGACATGGTGCCCACCGGAAGGTGGCTCAGGTTTCTGCCCAACTGCAGCCTTTTGTTGTTGCTTGGCTAAGCCTTCTTCATCCTGGCGGGAATTTCCGTACGATGGCACACGACGCTTGGTACGGTGGGTTCGTTCACTCCCGCTCAACGACTGTTGCTCGAGTGTATTGTTGTTGTTGTTGTTGCTGCTTCCGTTGATACCGAGATGTAATGCCTGTTGCCTGTTTTACCCCCCGAGGGAGGAAAAGGAAATCTGCGTGAGTGATCTTGTCCACTACGGTCTCATGTCCCCGACAACTTACCTAGCAAATGCAACCCGATACAGCTTGGCCAGTTTGCCCTCCAGTGCCGGATAGTCCTGCCGTCCGTACAACCCACCAATGACGGTCATCAGCCAGAAGCGTCGGTCCGTGGGCGTAACATTATCGACGGTATGGCCGTAGTCATCTTCGTCTGCCGGCGACCGGTCCGTATCGTCTGTCCGGTCACCCGGCACCGATGGACAGTCGAAGATGCACAGATCATCGTACCCATCCGGGCCACCGTTACGATCGATGTACACGGTGGCCACAACCGTGGCCGTCTTGATGATGGCATCCTCACTGATTGGAAACCGTTCGAAGGGATTCAAAACCGAGCTTGGACCATCGCCGGAACCGGTCCAGAAGAAGTCTCGGATGTCCTGGTCCGTTGCCTGTAGATAGTTGCCGATGATGTAGCCATCTAGCGGTGGACAGAGAAAATGAGATTAGCGAACTGAGCTTTGGACTTTTATCTTCAGCAATTTTGATAAAAGATCACTACACTATCTCTTCCAAATGTGAAGATTTTTTTGCGTGAAACCAAACTACCAGTAAACAAACTAATAAAATCCTCATTTACATCCATGGAAGAACCTCCATGGGGGAAAAACAACCCATCACGTCAAATCGCTCCCGGGAGCGTACTCTAGCAAAATTCTAGTGCCCAGATGATTTATTGCTCCCGAGCAATTGGAAATCGAATCAAAATAATATTAATGCATAAAGACATGAGCAGCAGTTTTGCAGCAATTCTGGGCAAGATTTATGCGATTGTGCGTAATGTTGGACGGGCGAGTTTTTGGGAGTTTCCCGCAGCAGCGCAATCCGAATGGATCCGATAAACTCCAGGCATCTTGTCCCGACTAAATGGCAGGTTTCACGGGCAGGAAACATATTGCTTACAACAGCAGTAGCACCCCGGCAACAAACAACAATAACACGGGAGTATGCCTCCGACCGACGGCACATGGTGAGATGGTGAGTTTATGGGAAAGTTTTCCGCTTATTCGCAGTCGAAAACTGTGGCCCGGCTCGCTTCCCGTGATTCGCTGAACCAGCGGGAAAAACTCCCCGCAACCGATTCGGTGGTTGAGCGCAAAGGGATTTTCTGATCCACTTCCGGCCACCGCCAGCTGCTTCAACCGTGGTCGACGAGGGAGACTTTTGCCGGAAATTGAACGTACGGGAAACCGGGGGCGTAGCAGGATAGCTGGCTCACCAGGGGCAACCTAAAAGTTTGCCGTACGGCCAAGCAAGTTATGAGAAATTGCTCCTTCGTTTTCGTGGTCCTCCCTCCGTTCCACCATTCCGTGTGGGGGAACAAACTGTTTTGTGAAACTTCCCCCTCGGGGTGGTGGGGCCCTAACACGCAGGTAGTATCAATTTACTTCCGCATTTGCACCGGTTATCGATTCAACAAACACTGGCCTGGGCGGAAGACGGAATACCCATCGACAGTCGAACAGTAACAAAACAGTCGGTTACTTCGGCAACATTTGACTCATCGGGTTCCGGGGTACCCTCACCGAATTATGCAGCCCCCGTAACTGGCTTCATAATTTACCCACTGTCTTCGTTAATCGAGTTACGGACAAATAAGCATAAGCAACATAAGCAACAACTTGAGCACAATCGATCGAACGATTAAGATAAGGAATCAAATCGGCATGCGTTATCTAAAATCATGATTAAGTGGAAATGGTTTTCCATAATCAATCGCCATTACCACCGACTTAGAATACCGATCAATTTGAGGAATGTTTGCAGCTTAAGGTTTTACTTATACGCTTCTAAACGAAGTGTTTGTGTTAAATCATGAGATATCATATTATCATTAATGATGTAATTTATCGTAACTATAAATATGTTTTTTTTAGAAATAATTACACTGATTCTTAATATTATGCTATTCTTCGAAGTTTTGAAGTTTTTTAATCTTCGATTTGGTTTGAAGTTCCAAAAGTAGCTAATGATAGACACCTTAAGATTAATTAAAGAAATAGATGAATATTAAAATATATGCTTATGGCGTGTTAAGCCTTATTGATGATGCATGCTATGGGACGTTGGTTTTCTATCCTATTTTAACTTCAGCATAATTTTTAATCATAAAAAATAATTTTTTCTATTCAAAGCATTTGCGGGAAACTGATAAGATAATAATGCGATAATTATTAAGATTATTGCAGCAGTTATGGGTGAAAGGTGGGATTTTGTTACCGATCCTATCATGTGAAAGGCCGGACCTGTCGCAATATGTTTATTTGGACGTTAAAATATTACGTATGACATGTTCAGATTAGCACTTCAATGTTCATATTTGATCTCGAATAAAATGTACCAAAATTCTTTTAATCCATTAATTATAACAAGTGCCCGCTGTGTCCGTCTTTCCCCACTTTCCCTTATCGTGAAAACTCAAACCTCAATACTCTCAAATCCCAAATGGCGATATTTGAGTGCCTACACACTGTGATCAAGTTTATCGCGGGGAAACATTTCTGACAGTAACAAGTCTTTGGTACAAATCGGTTGCCGCTTAGAGCCTAAATGCGGTCCATCCCTTCCGGGGGCAATCAATCATCATGGCCAATGGAACTTCGACAGGAATGATGGGTTCAGTAAGCGTGTGTGTGCTGTGGATACTTTACTTCTGCGAATGGAATCTGCTCAACCACCACCATCACATTTCCCGGGACGTTTCCGCCTAATGTCTTCGCCAACGGATTCAATATCCGATTATATTTTATTCTTACCCTTACTGTCTACGCAGCTCATCATCAATCGACCGATGAAAATTCTATTGGCCATATATTTGTAGCATATAAACGCGTCTACTCAGTCCTTTCCCGCCGTGCGGATATTTCACTGGGCATAAAACACGTAAGATGAGTTTCGGTGGCCTCACATCGATCCCGAAAAACGATCCCGAAAGGTCGAAAAAATAAATAAATCGATTATTCGGCTAGCAAAACGCCTAGTTTATTTCCGCTAAATTAATAATTCTCTTTACCCTCGGAAAATGAATCGTTTAACGCTTACAGAATGGCACCCAAAGCTACGTTGGGGTAACCCTGGGACGGAATGAAAAATAGTGCCGGACGACAGTAGAAAAATCGTTCCCGGACAAAGTACACTTAAAATTTATCATCATCCTCCGCTCGTGGACACAACTGACGGGTGATGGATTTTCAGGTCATCCGATAGAGGACGCTCGGGTATCTAAGTTCCCAATGATCGGTGCGTTCTAGACACAAAACTAGCTACAGATATTTACCATCCACTCAGTAATAAAACACTTATCTTGGATTGAAATCTGACGACCGATTGAATTTGTTTCACATTCGACTCGGCTGAAGGTTGACATTGGAGGCGAACTGTTTTAAACGGCACATACACACCCAAATATGTGCACTAAATTAACTTCCATCACAATTTTCATCAATCGTCTCTTCGTAGACTCCAGTCCAGTTCACATGAGGCGATATATAAAAAATCGCCAAATTTCCCGATCCAGTGTCTCATAATTCTTTGCGCGCGAAAATTCAATCACTTTCAAATACTTCATCCTTTTTCCATCCCAACCCCTCTTCATCCTTCGATTAACCCGTTGCATCGGGTCGAGTTCCTGCAAAACATCCGATCGATTGATCAACGGGACGGGACGAGTCGATAAATTTAACGATGATTGTGTGGATTCGCTTCCCACGTTCTTCCTTTTCCCGCAGAGTTTGAAAATGATTTTTCCTCCACATCGGGTAGTTTGGGCACAGCGCCAATAAGCAAGCGGAGCAAAAAAAAAACAGAATCCACCTACTGGCCAGAGTGTGAGAGTGAAAATTCGTCCCGAGATCCAATTCATCCTCGCAGGTAAGTGTGATTTAAGTGCCGCCCAATAAAATCCATCATCCCGGAACATTCGATGCATCCTTTACCGCCACCTGGCTCGATGTGCCTTACCAAATGTCAGTACGTCAGGAGTACGCTTCCCGTGTTCCTGTGGGCCAATCGCAACGGGTACCCGAAATCAATACCTCCTAGGTGGAGTATCGTCCAATATCGATATCAAATCGGCATCACTCATCACCTGGTGACGTGGTTTTCCCTGAGACCGGTATCGTTGACAATGGCGTGGCAAGGTTCTCACGGCCACCTGCTACCGAATGCTGCGTGGCCTTTGTGATGAAAAGTACGTTTACAGAGTACCAGAGCCTACCAGGGTGACTCGGTTTCGGGACATATCGTTCCAAATGGTGCCAATGATGCTACGCCACCGCACAAATGCAATCCTTGGCAAAAATCTGTCCCACCTAGCAGTGTATCTGCCCGTGTGTGTGTGTGTGTGTGTGTGTTTGTATGTTTCACGCCAAGCGGATTAATATCCGTTGCCAGGGCATCAAAATTAGATCAACGCTCGTTGAATCGAAATTTGTCAATAGACTCGATGGCAACAGTTGCCCCATTTTCCCGCCACGTATTTAGTGGATAGACATGGCCGTGTGGTCAAACGCCATCAGCAAATATGCGGCCCGCAGCAAACGAGGAAGTGACTAAAATGCCACCTTTCCTATCCCCGGCAGGTTTCGTGCTTGAAGGGCTGCGCGACAACAACAGCTGTTCGAACGCTGCCATGACACACGGGCGCACGGTCTGTGCGTACACAATCGCAACAGCGTCCACACGTTTACCCCAGATCGCTTTATAATGGTTCATAATAATTGCTTCGAGTGTATTTTGACCTGTGCAAGAGTAGAGCCAAAAGCCAACCATGTGGTTGACGGAATTAGTTGCTGAAGCATTAATGATGGAGTCACTTCTGAAGCAAAGGCTAAATATGGACGGGAATGAAAAGTGATCTCAGAGCATCCCTTCACTTTTTCATTACCTAAACAGTACTCTAATCTCACTTCTAAATTTTGTCCTTTGGAAAATACGACATACCCTTTGGGACTCCTAATTTTGTTTTTATCCTCTCGAATATTCCAAATACACTGGTGAATGGATTTTCAAACAGTTTTAATTCATCCAACTTCGAAGGATATGAACTTTCGTCTAAAGGCATTGATGAAAATTTTTGTAGTGCGACAGATCTATCAAATTTCAATTTTGGAAACTCCGGTGAATGTTTTGATTTTGCTGTCCTTCACGTCAATTTTAAGAAAACTCACCGTAGGTTAAAACGCGTGTGCCGTTGGTTGGTTTGAGAATGTGCGAGATCTTATTCTGACTGAAATTTAACGTATACAAACTGCTTAATGTGCAGAATATGTTCATAAAAATTCGCATATGACTGTTTCTCATGTTAAAATAATTGATAAAAGTGTTCCATTCGAAACTGAGTCGAGATAAAGATGATTTGAATATTTTTAAACCACTCATTTTACACTTTTTCGAAAATGACGCATTTCTTAACCTGGGAGATTCTCGTCATAACCGAAATAAAACCTTTTTCTAGTTCGTTGCACAGTCGTCCATCGATCGTAAGTTGATGATAATTGTAAGTTGCTCAAAATAACAAGAGAACTGTTGGGCGGTGTGTATTGTAGCGTGAAATAACCATCCTCAGTTGAGCATTAACTGTTAGTATTTTTCTGCAGTGAAACGTGAAGCTTCCAGTATTACCAAACAGAACAGCAAAGATCATAACAATGAAAAACTACATGCATGCGTTTGAATTAATGTATTTTTAATATCACTTCTAAGGGCCTATAATACCGTATATAGATAATGTCCCATTACATTATTCAACCACATATTAGAGCTAATTCAACAAGTTTACACGCCAAACGCATCGAGCATCGAGCTCTATAAGTTTCATGCGAGTATATTTTGCAGATCACGGTTCTATTAAAGTACAATAAACTCGATTAACAGTCAGGACACATCCTGCAGATATCGGGGAAAATTTATTCTGTAACCTCATCTCTATATAGAACTGGAGCTAATGCCATAAATACCTCCGTATTCTATGGAATTTCAACTCTCCTATCACAGATCGATTCTTCTACAGACTATCCGTTATGGCAGTTTGAGAAATAAAGATACCAGAGAGGAATCATTGCAAGAACGATCACACCTTACAGGTATGAAAATCGAGTCTACTCCGAAATGGATCCAATTATTTAAAGCACCTTTAGATTATGTTAAAGCGAAGATTTTCTCAAAATTTTGTACATCTAAAGAATAGGTTGAATTAGTAACAGAACAGTAATACCGAATTGAAATGAATACATTTATTTCTAGGACAGACAATAAACCCAACGCATAACGTTTGCCAGTAATCTCGAAATGAGAATCAATTACTTGATCTCTTTAAAATGATTCAAGAGTAAATTCGGATTCGTTTCAAATGGAAAGTAAGATACACCTTGAGGCGGAACACCCAAGCTAATTCTGATCCTTTCAAATGTTCCGTTCGGTATGCTAACGAGTGGGTTTTCATAGAGTATTAAATCACATAGCTCTAACGAATACAAACTCTCATTCAAAGGAATAGACGCTATATTATTATACGACAGATCTATTTCTCGTAAATTAGGTAAATTTTCGAAATCTTCTATTTCAAATTGCTCTATTTGGTTCAGAGCAAGTGAAACTGATTGTGATTCTTGTGATAACAGTTTGTACAGACAACGCGGAACGCTGATTAAATCGTTGAACGGCACACTAAAAAAGGGAACTTTGGAGCCTGTCCAGTGGCAGAAATTTAATGTCTTTAAGCGATTGTGGGCCAACAGTAACTCATGCATCGCCGGATTCGTAAGCGATCCGGAAAGTGTCTTAATCTTGTTATGCTGTAAATCAACTTGTAGCAAATTCTCAAAAGGCCAAAACACCTCAAAGTTTAGCTTCTCCAAAAGGTTATAATCCAAACGAATTGCTTTCAAACTTGGCATGCATTTGGCGTTTGATGGTTTGCGAATGTTCGTTATTTTGTTCTGGCCCAAATCTAATATATCCAGCAAATTTAATGCGCAGAACACGCTTAAGTCTACACTTGCAATCTTGGCTGCTCTTATGCTGATTTCTTGCAGGATGCGTAAATTACTCACAGAGGATGGAACGCTTCTCATCGGACTGTTTTTGATTTGAAAAGCCCGTATGTAGTCGTTTGGTTCGAAATTCAGCCGAAATATCGATGACTTATAGATGTGAAACTCGCTGACATTACAATCTGTTGCAAATGAAGCCATTCTCAACGCTGGGGAATCTTGAATTTCGAACATTTCAAATACTTTTCCCACCTCGGTACAGAATCGTGCGTCAAGTGTCGACGCTTGTAAGTGACGCATAGTAACGGCCACCATGTTGACCGGTGCGTATTTCAATGCAAAATATCCTTCCAAAGTTGGGTTCCAGTTTTCAAGCTTGCATGGTTTCTTTAAAAGTTCTCTGCAATCGAACGTAAAACCGCTGACTGGTCCAAACAAAACAGCAATGATCACGGCACTAAAATGACATATATTTACATTGAGTGCTATTTTTTTACTCTCGAACACTGTTAGTACCATTTCCGATTAAACGTAACCATTATTTATTTACAAGATGCAGATTAAACCTAATTTACGCGGTGAAGTTGAATCTTGAACTAGATGGGATACGATTAAGTTGATCTTTTATAACCAATTGGGAATAGTTATGAAAGTTAGGAGAAAAGCAATCCAAAACGGAATAAAATAGAATTATTCAAAATGTTGTATTACTCAAAAATAGATTAGAAGAGATTAGAACATCATTAATTGAAACGGTAGCTACTTTCATAAAGAGCTCACATTAGAGCGTATCTGATGGTGTAGCACAATACACTAGATTACCATCGAATGACATACAACTAATCTAAGTTAAACTTGTGACTGCTATCAACATTTCGGCCTGGGTGGAGTAATGGTTACGACTGGTTATATTGGTAATTCACATGGCACAGTAGTGATAGGCATGATCTAATAGTTCGTTATCGCAAAGGCAAGCAGAAAACGATCATTAATTCAAAGGTTATACCATATGATTAGTTTTACTAGTTTGTTAAATTTCAACATCGTTGTCAGACCTCGTCATTAAGTCGAAAAAAAAAGAATCTCAAATTGCAAGCTTAAAATGTTGCTAAAATTGTCTACCCTTTTTGAATAAATTGTGTTATAGCTCATAGATCAGATCAGAACTATGAAATGCAAGAAACTTAGTCGGAATAGTAAACACGACTTATCTTGACGTCTCAACGAAAGTTGGAGAAAAATACTTCGTGTTGTAAGCAAATAGAAAAAAGCAAAGAGAAAATTGTACATTTTTAACTTAGCCGGAACGTTTTCTCTTAACTGATTTTTATAACTTACAGTAAATAAGTAAATTGGACACCGTTGTTGGAATAATGCTGGGTTAATTGTTATATTTTTGCATATTTTATATTACGTTGAAATGCTTAACGTTATTCTACATCACTTTTACAGTACAGATGGAAGCTTACCGTGTCGCGATCATATAATGTAACTCAAACTAAATTAAACAACTAATCTAATTTCACTCATTTCTTCAACCACAAACACTACTTGATCTAAAAGTCAGTAAAAGAGAAACTGGGCCTTATATCAAGTGGCAAATATGAGATCCCGTCTGAAACTCCCAAGCTAATGGCGATTCTCTCAAATGTTTCATCCGTTATGGTAACGAGTGGATTTTCATAGAATTTCAATGCACGTATCTTCGGAGGATATAAACTCTCGTTCAAAGGAATGGATGAGATTTTGTTGAATGACAGATCTATTTCTTCTAAATTTGGTAAACCTTCAAAGTCTGCTATTTCAAAACGATCAATCTGATTCACATGCAGCGAAACGGACTTAGCACCTCGTGGCAATAGTTTGTACAGACAGCGCGGAACACGCGTTAGATTGTTGAATGTTAAACTCATTACGGGGACTTTGGTACCCTGCCAGATACAGAAGTCTAACGCTTTCAAGCGATTGTGGGCGAGCAGTATATCGTGTATCTCCGGATTTGTCAGCTTTCCGGTGAGTGTCTCAATCTTATTTCCCCGCAAATCAATTTGTGACAGTTTCGTCAAAGGCCCATAATCTTCAAAATTTATCGCCTCCAGCACATTGTAATCGAAACGAATTATTTTCAAATTTGTTAAACACCTTGCACCAGATGGCTTACGAATGTGTGAGATCTTGTTCTGACCTAAATCTAACACCGTCAGTCTATTTAATGAGCAGAACATGTTCAAATCCACACTTGCAATATGGCATACCCGTATGGCGATGTCCTGCACATTGACTAAGTTACCGACGGTTGGCGGAATAACTCGCAAAGGACTGTACTTGATGGCGAAATATTCTATATTGGAATTACGCTCGAAACTGAGCCGATATATCGCTGTCTTGTACATCGTGAAACCAACTAAATCGCAATCTTTCGTAAATATTGCGGTTTCTAACATTGGCGATTCACCAATTTCAAGGTTTTTAAACACATTCTCCATCTTGGCACAAAACCATCCATCAATCGTCGATGCTTGTAAGTTGCGTATTACAACGGTATAACGGTGGGCTGGTGCATATTTCAACATGAAGTTTCCTTCCTCCGCAGGACTCCAGTTGTCCAGCCTGCATGGCTTATTTATGGCGGTTCCGCAATCGAACTTGAAGGTCCCAGCGTTACCAAAGAGAACCACAACACTGAAATGTTCACTTACAATTAATTCAAAAATGGCAATATCACTCATTTGCATCTTCAATACCACATAAGATTTATGTAGCTCAACATCACTGAAAAATCCGTTTGATTCCTAGAACTAAGCGTGAAGCCGGGAGCTGCTCGTTTCACTAACCATTACAAGGTGTGGTCGATCTTTTATAACAACGGTCGGATTGTTTGCTGTTAATATTAATAGCTAACTAAGCGGATAGAAATAACAAAATTATATGAACGGTATTGTTTGACAATGCAATTTAAAGTTCGTTAATTTTTTACACACTAGTGGCGTAAATAATCCATAGAGTCCTTCTAGTCAACCTGGTTTATAGTGCTAAGCACTAATAAAAACATTGTTTTTATACATTTTAAATTGCCATCCTGTAAAATTTAATTTAACGACTAACTGAATCAATCATCGTGAGAAGAAACGAAGCGCTTGAAGTTCACCAATGTCTAAAGATGCGCGGAAAAGCTCTTTCGGGCTTTATGATTTCCATAATTATAATTTTCGGATTTATTACACAGCAATAGTTTTCTATTTCTATAACTTCTTCTTCGTCTTCTTGGTTTATTGGCCTGTTTAGTCATGCCAGCCATATAATAGCTTACTAGAATTAATGAAATAACGTAGTTGCAGAGCCCGGTCCGAATGGGATTCGATTCCCGATCTTGTGGTGTTATCGCAAGCGGCCATCGGACCGCTCAAACTCAACATATAAGACGATATGACCGGCCTAAAGAATAAGATCACAGTAATGTAGAATAAAACTAGCTTTAATCAGTTCAAACAAAATGTTCTGGATTTAAACTCTTCTAACAGTGTCTGGTATTAATA
Source organism: Anopheles minimus (assembly GCA_000349025.1). NCBI lineage: Eukaryota > Metazoa > Arthropoda > Insecta > Diptera > Culicidae > Anopheles > Anopheles minimus. Next base: position 3,157,375 of record KB664165.1, read on the forward strand.
TTAAGGCCAAAGTTCCAAATTTCACCCTGTATGTTCTCAGTAACAGGTCATACGCCATTATTTAAAACAATAACTCGTAAACATCAACAAAAATGCACACACCCATGCAAATAATGTGAAATCCACGTGTACGTTAAATTAAGAACAACAGACAAAAAATGATTTATTTTAGACAGGCCCACAGAACGACTATTTACTGTCCATCACACTATTTTGCATAACCGCATGTTAGCTTGTTAGATTCAATGAAAGCACCCACTGTAAAGTGTTCTAAATGACCCATCCCAAGGTTGATGGCATTTCCTTTCGGTTTCATCAAAAACCATCCACACAGCAATAGATGCATTCTAACGTGACCACATTTTGCATTTTCTCGTTTCACACACGGCAGGCACATTAGGTTTGGGAAGTCCCGAAAAAAAAGTGCCAAACTATCAAATGAGACAACTACAACTAAAAAAAAGTAAAACTCCACTTTGCAAATGAAAGCATTTCGGTGACAGAAACCAACACATTGTTCGATTATTGTTCTACCACTTTTACCAACCTTTTCCCGACCAACTCCCCCTTCGGGGAGTTGTCCTAAACGGATGGCGAACAGAAGAATAGCACAACGTGAAATCTGATGCTAAAAATCAGACCACTAAAAAGTCACATGAGCATCATTAGCCGTTAGCAGTAATGGGAACAACAGTCATCCATCGGAACGCCACCAAAGCGGGGAGACCGGGCCTCCAGAGACCGATCATCATCTGATGCAGTATGGTAGCAAGCAGCAGCAGCAGCATCAGTGACATCAACCAACAACGTCCAAGCCACAATTCAATTCCCGTATCATAATAATGCCACTCGGTTCCCACCCAAAACCACCCACGACCGTATTCAAATGCGCACACCGGGAGACAGAGAGGGAGATCTACAAAAGATACGGCTCACCTCACCCCCTACGTCACTACCCCCCGGGCCATGCATAAACACTAATGTTAACCCCGGCGTGACATCAACCGTGAACTACATCCGCAAGCGGCGTGCGGAACCGTGGCCCGCTCTGACCATCATTTTTCGGTGGAAAATAGATTTGCTGTTAATTTATTTCTCTTGGCCATCGGTGGCTCCATCTCTCTCTCTCGCTTTTTAGCATTCCCATTCGCACACTTAATGCGATTGTGTCGGAAGCGATTGTCCCGGGAACCGTCACCCCTCCCCCTCCCCCTCTCTTCTTCCTTAGGGCACTCCAGCGAGAATGCTTTTTATGTGCGGAAAATTATTACTTTATTCCCGACGGAGCCTCACGGTGCTTTCGTGGCGAGAGAAAATTCACCAAATCTGTGAGTTTGTTCGTGCGTGTCGGGTATGCGCTAGCGGGACCAAATGATTAGCGTTTTGATGAGTTCTCGGGGACAACTGTTGAGCGTGTTGATGCTTTGCTGGGGTGCATGTTTTATTTCCAGTAATGGTTTTAACACACTTTTTTACGAAACAGTGTTTTTCTGCTTTTTTTTATAAAAAAAAATATCATTAAATCAAGATGCAGTTGTTTTCCGGGTTACACTAATAATGCAGTCCAGAGAAATTCGCGTAAGTTGAATAACATTTTGTACATGTATTTTGTATGTTTAATAACATTTTGCACATGTTTGTATTTACTATCTAGGGATCAAATGTTAATAGTTTACTCACAGTTATCACTTTACTTATTATACTATTAATAACTTAATGTGGTCTCATACCAGTCAGTCAGGTCCGTGGTACAAAAACAGGAAAAAAAAACTTTAAGTTACAAATATATCAATATAGAATTATAAAAATGTCCAGCAAAGAAGATTTTTCAATAGGAATAATGAAGAACAGTTCTTAATAGAATGAGATAAATCTTTGGGTATATTTCAAAATTGAAAATCAATATGAAAAACATTAATAACTTGTATAACTTGTTCGAGCAACTTGTACATGTAATCGGTAGTTTTACACCATTCGTTTCGATAATTAATTCAATATCTATTAAATGAACAACTTGTAAGAAAAATACATCAAATTTGCTTATTAGTCACTAGGGGCTTAACCAGATTCCCCAAAACAGATTTCTCCTGTAAGCCTTATAGAAGCACTATCAGCCTTAACATTTGTTTGTGTAGGTAACAATCAAATATTTTTTTAAAGAAAATTCGCTGTTTAAAAGTTCTCGTAATAATCAAATAAATAAAATGCACTTCAAAATACATATTTGCCCATAGCTTCTACAATAGAAGTCTATTAGTTCACAGACAATGTGCAGACACGCTATATTTCAACGAACTAAAATAAGGAATCCTTCTTCAAGGAGGCAAACATTCATACATACATCATACGATGATTTTTAAAATTTATTATATTTATTCTCCAGTACGACTCTAGTGGCATATTGTTATATGATAAATAAGTTCAATGAAAAATAATTTACCAAATGAATTTTTAACATAAAATAAGCTCTTTACATATATTGACAATAAAAAAGCTTATAATTAGTAACGCAGTTAACGAAAACGTCTTTTTAATGATCCATCTGAAAATTCCTGCTTCTGGAAACCACACATTAAATGTCGATATTTTCCATACCATTCTTAATGTGTTAAGCACACACATCGTAAGGCTATCTTTCGCAATCACAATTGCGTCCTTCAACAACATTGTCCCATGTTCATGCAGTCTGTACAGTCACACCCGAAAACCATGTTTATCCTAGAGCCTACGCGTCTGCCTCAGTCAAATAATTGAATTCAACCCCGTACGGAAAGGCACACATACGCCCCCGAAACGTCGACCGACGCCGGGTGGACCGCACAGCAGTATCACAATAATTCCGCTACATCAACGAGCAAACGATTAATTTCCAATCATTGGCAGTTAAGCATGCCAGCATCTATAACGCTCATTTTCAAACTCCGAATCATCCATTGCCGGGTTTGGACATTCTCGTACGTACGGCATACATTTGCCACCGCCCGAAATGGTGCAAATAGATCACCGCAAATGTCGCAGCATCGGTGGATGCCCAGGCCGTGATTATGGGCAAAAGGGGACGGCCACAAAACAGCACAAACAATTCCATTCGTTCCAGTCGGCTGCCCGGAAGCACATCACCGGCCGTAACCGAATGGCCAGTTACGGCCCCGTGAACCATTTGGCCATTTGCGCGCACATGTACGCAATGTGTGTCTGTGGGTGTGCGTGTGGATTAATCGTAACCCGTCCACCGAACGACGCGACGCGAGTAATCAAGGCTAGTGACTCGGGGGGTCACTTCTCGTACGGGTACGGGCCATATTTGCATATATTCAATATATCACCGAGAACCGTACTCGTTTGCTGGAAAATGAAATTAGAGGATGAGCAAAGCACCACCGGTACCATCCAATACGCCACCAACTAATACGCTTCGAGACACATTAGTACGGTTGGCAAACACCGTCCTGGACCGTCCGAATCGATTCCATTGAGGAAACTTTTGATTTAAGAAGAACCATCCCCAAATTCTCCCGGGGACGCACCAAAAACTCGATCTTCCGATCGACTGGCGGCCGATTCCGGGCACGCACCGGCATTCGCGCGACCTTTTCACCTTTCGCCATCCGGTGGCACTTGGGTCGGGTGGCAATGTGTCGCCATTTGCGCACGAACGCAATCCATTACCGGTTTTCTAGGTGTTTTTCTTTTTTTCTTTATTCGAAATACCTTTCCTAGGGTTCGCACCAGAAGACAAGAAGTCCTGGAATCTATTTTCCCTACCATTGATTCATTTGCAAAAACCGATACCGCCCGTTCTGCGGATGGCAGGAAATTTTGGGTGGAGGAAGAAAAACATATTTCTTACCCATTTCCCAATGCACGTCGTGTTGAGCAACGGTAAGCAGAATTCGAACTCCCCCACAGCAAAAGGAACCTTCCAGCCCATTTTTATTCGACAACCTTTGGCGCACATTTATGTCGCTTATTTATGGTGCGCTGTAACGAAACTCATTTTTATACGGCTCATCCGTCGGTACGCTTTTTGCCGCGCGGTAACTGTTCTAATGGTTCCCCGGGGACAATAGAACCAGTTTCGATTCTTTGATATTCGAAATCGAAGTTTTCCTCGGTAATGTTACTTTTTGGGGAATTTTTTTTTATTATTGGGTAATTTGGTGTCTCTGCAGTGCCTCATTTTGTCGAGTGTTGTCATAGCTTTCAAAAGGTGGGAAGAAAACTCAACCCCTAGGACGGGGAAGTGGGTTTACTTCTAAACCCAAAAAACAAACCGAATGACTAATGTTTCTTGGCTGGATGGCCTACGAAAAGTTGTGGCAATTTGTTATGCCTACAGGTTTTACCTGTACAATCTCTCACACCAGCTTGATAAGACAATGGGGTCATATGCAAACAGCAGTATAATCGGATGATGGTTTTGTTAAGAATACTTCGGTAATTCACGTATGAATGAAATATTAAATTGATAAAATGTTTTATTTCAATTATATGCCTGGAGTATCCTGCTCAAATTTACATATCTCACAACCTCCATTCCTTTACATCTTATTTAAAAAAACCTCTCTGAAATCACTCTTCTGTGAATATACAAAGCGTGGTTTTAGAATTGTTGAATAACATGTTATCTAATTTTGATATAATTTATAACCATCATTAAACAACGGTACGGCTCACCACATGATGATGGTGGAAAAAAGAATCTCTTTACTACCCCAAGGGGATGGACTTCAAGTACCATCTTATGTAAATCAATTATAAGACAACACTAGTCTCCGGATCACCTACGAACCAGAGTATCGAGCGGAAAATATCGGACTAGAAATTAAAGAAGCAAACACCAAAATGATGGTGGCACCAGTGGAGAACCAAGAGCACTTCAGAAGTCGTCCAAATTGTCACCTACCTTGGGTTAACGCTCAAAATAATATAGATGTTGAGATACATCCCAGGGTGCTGGCTGCCAATTGGTATATCTGAGGAAAATTCCCCACTCAAAACGCATGTCGCGCCGGTCGAAGATGGGAATACATAGAACCTAAATAGCTCTTGTACCTTCATAGGCCTCTAAGACTTGGACTTTGTCCATAACAGACGAAACTCCTCTTAGTCGCGTTCGAGAGAAAAATTCTCATAAGTAAGTAAGTTGGTACCGCATGTATGGAAGAATAATGGAAAAGCCGCTATAAGAAGGAGATTTTGGAGTTGAATGTTGACCTCACTATCGCCCAACGGAAAAGAATCGCCAGATTCCGGTGGGTCATGTCATGCGAATGGCACCGGACGGCCCAGTTCATAAAATCTTTTCAGATCGTCCACATGGATAGAGGAGGAATGGAAGGACTGAGGTGAAATGATAGCATGGATATGTCTGGCAGCTTGGATATTGCATTGGTAGACGAAGTCGCTTTACCTCGAGCGATTCAGAGGACTTCTGTTGCTGATCAAGAACGGCTAAGTAAGTAAGAGATTATTCATTCTTCTACAACAGATTGGCTTTACAAAACAAAGCTAGTAAAGCTCAGATGGCACGAATTACGTCAATAATTCTTTCCACAGTTCTCCAACCACCAGCTATGAATATTACCGTTTCGCTCACAAATCCAAACTTTAAATCTTGAGCCCAAAAATTTGAATTGCAAAAAATGCCTCACCATATCAGTCACCATCCATTTGCCCAATTAGTCCGTCACATCGGAACCAGCATCCAGCAAGATATTATGCTCCATTTGTTCCGGCAGCGTGTTATTCCGTGCGCCCAATTCCGCCCCAGTTACTCCGACAGCACCAAAGGTGCCCAATTTGGTTCGCAGGAAACAAAACTTCTCCGTGCACCCGCAGACAAATCACCATTCGTTAATGGAAGAAAATGGGTAACGGCAGCATGGGAAACAAAAGCATCAAAACTCATTTTTCCCCATCTAATGCCACTGACTAGTGCTGCTGCTACTACTGTGCTCGCTACCGTGCACCAACAGTGGCAGCGTGGCCTGATTTGAGCACTGTGCTGCACCCCGTAGCAGTAGCAGCTGCAGCAACTGCATCAACAGGACAACCATGACGCGGCAACTACGGGCCGCGCGCTGGACAACGCTTAATTCAATTAAGTTGTTGTTTTGCAAGCGTAATTAAGTTGTTTTGCTTCGGCGCTCCGTCCACTGCACGGATCCGACTCACCCAGCATTCTTCTATCCCAGCTCGGACGCCTTCTTTCCGTTCTTACTGTTGTGCTGCGTTTTTTTTTCTTACCGAAACCGTACCGACTGTCATCCGTTTATTTGCCAGCAAAGGATGCTGTTGCAAGAACCGGCAACATTCCAGCAGCCGTTGTTGTGCGACGGCTTAGCAGACCAACCAAAAAAAAAAGTCGTTAGTCACTGGCGTTGACTTTCACGAAACCGGGCACCCGAATAATGTACCTTTTAGGTGCAATTTCACCCTTTAGGTCTCACAGCGCGTTCGCTCAAGCATTTCAATTATCTTTGTCAATCAATCAGTCGCCGGTTTTCCAGGGGGTGGTGGACAAAAACAAAATAAAACCGTCACTTGGATGTAATGCAACGTGGATTGCAGATGACACCAAATAGGTGCATCTCGGAAGGATGCATCCGATCAGGCATCACAAACAGGCAGCGAAAAAAAAAAACATGGCGCGCGTCCTCCATCTCGAAAAAGGAAGTGACCGTAAAATTGCATTCCCACCGCCCTTGTGCAGGGTGGTTCGAGCAAAACATCGCCGAGAATGATTGGACAGAGACAAAAACGGAAAGATCACGTTAGGGAGCTCCAATTCCGATG
>KB664165.1:3166114-3190713 GCA_000349025.1 Anopheles minimus
GGGGGGGGGGGGGGGGAGGTGGCCACTATTGTTATGTTGCTGTGTTGTAGTTAGGCTCCGTAGGTGTGTTACCTGTGTTGTCAAGGGAACAAACAAAGCGTAGTGTACGCCTGCAGTAGCGTATGGCAGGCAGCAAGCGACACATGTAAACATGCTCCCCGTTACAACGCGGGGTCGCACTACGCACACAGCTTACGGGGTTGGTACATCGGAATTAAAAAGTGCCGGGAGGTTGATGGAAGAAAGGCTACCATGACGCCACGACTTGCAACTGATCCCGGTTGACAAATTGCAGCAAAACATCGTCTCAGTTGTTCGATGTTATATTTTAGTACAGTTTAGTACAAATGGACAATTTTGTGTTTTACGTACGAAATGCAATTTAAAGAGCATTCACCCATGTCCCCCATTATCATTTTTCAACACCCGATTAAATAGGCACACACATTCTCCTATTTATTACACGGTGCAGTGAATTAGTCCGCAATATTGAATTGAGGTGAATTAAATCATCCGATTATGCTACCTTGGTGGCGATGTAAAAAAAAAACTATCAAGATCGAAGGGAAGTACGAGCGAGAAAAAAAAACAATTTACCACCATATTATATGATGGTGAGTGAGTTTGCAGTAGACCCGGACTAATTCCATTTCACTAATTACATTTGCACCGGTACAGTTCTGTAACCTTTCTAACTTGTGATAGCCAAACAGAAAAAAACACTAAATTTAAACCGATTGCACTATCACTTCCAACTGACCAATGATTTAATTTCCATGATTAAATTATTATTTAACCACCAGCCCAGGTGTGGATAATTTTCCGCCCATCCCATTCAGCCGTCATAACTGGACATCGTTGATATTCGGTGAGTCGATAGACCCCCAAAAACGTGTAAGCTATATCGCACGCAATTGAGCTGATTGGTAATTCAATTTGTCAGTGTGTGTGTGGTGTGAAAAAATGCCATAAATGGTACAAAATGGTTAAGAGTGGCGTCAAAGTTAAATTACATTTTTTGTGTATAATATTTATCTTACATTTTACTAAAAAGGAAAACAATTTTGTTCTGGATCTTATGTGATCTAATGATCGTATTTTCATACCTCAAAATATTTTAGCACCTCATCGTGCACTAACGATCTATACTGATTCTTTTTGGTATGTTTACTAGTCAAACTAACCTAATTTTACGCTGTTCTAACCTGCCCACCTGCTTGACGAAAGAAGCGTGGTACATTGCTGCTGTCTGTCAGCAACGGTATGGAAAATCGGTGTCACCTACATACACGGAATGAATTGCCGACCCGAACACCCGGTCGGCCGATCAATGCAATTGCATCAAGTATGCACCAACAGCAACAAAAAATCAACAAACGCCTCAGGTCTCTCCGGCACTAGATTTGTAATGCGAATGCGATCAAATTGTGAATGGACTACTGTTGGAAGTTTGAATAGAGCGTTGAGGAATGTTTGCACATTTTTTTTCGTTGTTGGTCTTTCGTTCCACCGTAGTACTACGGCCGTAACGGAAATGAGGACGATAAAGCAGCCTTCGCATAGTTTTGCATATTTTCCGCCACAACACGAGATTGATTCCGGTGGTGCTTCATTCATCGAAATGTGTTGGAGGACGTGCTGAGGGAACGGTGCAAGGTGGCAACAATAGGAACCAATAATGGTGTAGAAATTTCATTCATTAGTGGTAGAATAAAAGGTTAGATCTTAGAAACGCATTACCATTCCGTAAAACTGGAAATATGCAACAAAACATCCCACATGCAAACGTCTAACCCTTAAGCAAACTTCAAAGCTGCTTAATCGCTGCTTAATGGTGCACTCTTACAATTGCTATCGCTTATTGAACCCTAATTAAAGTGAATAAACGCCTACAATCAACCCATCATTTCTCATCATCATCATTCGATAGATCGCTTTGGCCGAAATTTAAACTGCCCGGGGAATGATCCATCAATCATCTACAACATTCGGGCTATCCCATTCGCTCACATCCGTGAAGCCGGTGGGAAGAATTAGAATGCAAATTAATATTATAAACCACCGCACAAATGAAGTGACTCAATTATAGTGCTCATTTACCATCGCGGGTTCCAGTGGGCTCATAATTGTTTTCGCTTCGCCCTTTCCGCGTGCATAATTATCAGCCATTGGGTACGTGGGTCACCACCTGGATGTGTTGGGAAGCAAACAGTAAAGTATACTTTCCGCTGGCCACAAACACACAAACGCCAAATATCGAAGATCCCACATTGAAACCACCAGGATCTTGAAAAGTCATCAGCAAGCCCAACGTTAAGCGGTACTAAGCGGTGTTGTGGTGCGTGAAATGTTCCAATATTTAGCCACACTGGGGAGGGCGAAAAAACCGAAGATGAGGTACTAATTCATCTCCCGGACAACTTCGTGACATCATTATCTTCGGGTGGTACATGCCCGGGAAGAGGTGGAGAAACTGAACGGCGCTGTGTTGTGTTTATGTGCGGATCTCGACAAAACCCGAACCAGACTTCCATCCTTCCCGGGGAGTTCTTCCCGCCAAATCCATCAAGAAACTGTCACTCGCGCTGTACCGCACGTGATGATAATAAATTCAAATCACAAAAACCACGCAACGCAAGCCACAGTGCTTGGGCGAAACTCCTCTTGGAAACCCGGAGCAACCAACCGGGGATGGGGATTCTTCCCAGCACCCAGGAAGCACTCCTCCCGGCACGAAATCTCATTATCATCAGCACCATTTCCGCACCGGAGTCCGCATCATACGATCATGCAAAAAAGGCTATTTTGGTTTTGGTCACCGATTCCGGAGCCGCCCCTAGCACTCCGCCAACTCCCCTCCCCCCGTACCGTTTACTGACGAAACCTGACGAACCTGAAGAGCCGACCGGAGAAGTTTATCATAATCGGGAAACTTAATTCCAAATTAATTTGATAAATTATTTATCAACCGGCTTCATCTTTCTGTTACATCTTAATGCTCCGGCAATTATAGTCAGTCATCCGAGCGAACCGGTCCAGTTTTGTGGGGAAGCCTTCGTCACCTTGCCGAAAGTTGGGCAATTTACCGCCAGAGGGCTAAATGAGGAAATCCACTTCAACTGGTGAATATATACGTATCTTTCGATACGGAGATTCGACTCTTTCGCGCTTCACCGTAACGTCGCCGTGCCGTACGCTCTTGTCTCGCAACACAAACATCGCACACAATTGTTGTTTTGGTCCATTGCAATCTATTTGATTTGTTGATGATTCAGCGTAGAAGATGATAGCTTCTGCTCCATCCGCTTTCGCTCCGGATTGGTTCCATTTCCATTATTGGGTGAGCCGTTTCAACAGCGCCAACCGGTGGAAGCTAATATTAAAGCTAAGCCACGAGCCATTGCTCGCACCATGTTTATCATCAACCACCATCTCAATAGACGCACACACACACACACAAATCAGTCCTTTGGAGGTACGCTCAAGCGGATCGTATACTTACGGCAGTGGCGCCATCTATGAGCTGTGTTGATTCCTCGCTCGGTTTGAAACTCCCTTAGTGACGCTAGTTCCAGCCCACCGGGGAAGTGCGTTGTTTATTTGTTTTTCCAACACTCAGCCACCAACTTCGAGCAGTTCGTTCGCCTCTTGTTGCTCGCGGTCACATTGTTTTCCCATCAACACCAATACCACCGATGCCGAGCGCCCGTTCAAAGACAAGCGGAATGACGCCTTCCCGTTATATCCTGGCTTCCATTCTTTTTTTTTTTTGTTTTCGCTATTGTCCCCTGACACTTTTCCCTTCAAACTTCATCATGGACGGGTTTTACAGCAGCTTTGCACCCACAACATCGAACCAAAAGGCGCAAAAGCAAATCGCTGCTTGTTTTTCGAATCCGCAGGCGGTTTTGGTTTGGTTTTGGTGTCACTGTGAGAGGGAAAACTGTGGCAAAAACTCAACACCTCCGCCGCTCGGTAAACGTTCGTTGCAACGGATTCCCAACTCGCTAGGCGTCTGGAAAATCTTAATTTGTCGATTTCTCGACGCTGCACCAGGCACTATCTCGACGAGCCAATCTATTCTTAAATATTTACGAGCGTATATTTATTTCCAATCCGCACTCGGAAGCATCTCGGCTCGGTGGAAAATCTTCTCTCTGCAGACAGTTTTTCTACGCCTCCACCGCTATCTTCCTGCTTCGTCTTATCCTCCCCCTTGCGGGGTTCTGTATTCTTGCTCAACCCTCAAACCCCCGCACCATCCAAACACACTTTGCTGTCACGTCAACGATCCACGACGATAGGATTACTTCGTTCGATTGGCTTCCGATGGCGTTGCCTCAAGGACCACACCGAGTACCATTCTAGGCGGGAGGGAGTTTGTTGGGTAGTGGAAAGATTTATTGCTTTTCAGCTACGTTGATTATTTTCCCTTCGATTCCCATCACAAGCACAGCACGGTCCCCTTCTCGCGCACCGACCGGTGAAATGGCTCGAAGAAAAGCCCTCTCGAAAAGCTTCTTTGCACACATCGGGAATCGGGTGGGTTAAGGGAGTGGCGAGAGACGGATCTATTATTGCTTCTATCTATTTAGATGCAAGATTTGGTGCTGGAAATTTTAATTCCCGCTCGTAATCTTTGCTGTCTCAGCACCTCGGGGCTGCTTTCTCGGTGTGGAGATAATGGATGGCGCTACCCGGCGATACCCGGTAAGGAACTCATCATTTTCCTAAATAAATCGGTATGCAATAACAAAAATAGGCGCTTTTTTATTCGGAGCCAGGACCGCCTACCATCAGCTTACGGTTGGTTAGTTTATGCAATGATATTTAGAAATTAAATTTGTAACGATATAATTAAACTAAATATCTTCATCCTTACCTTCGCGGTCCATCGCTAATAATCATTCGAAGAGGCAGCAGAATACCAGACCAATATATTTTATTAGGAGTCACTTCCTTTCATCGACGGTGCGTTCCACGATCCAGTGCTGGCTTAGTTACTACAAAGATAATATGATTCCTACTAACTTTCGAACCAACGCTATCGCTATTTTCGCCACACCTGAATATTGAGCCCTAAATTAACTGTCTAACTAAACTCTTAACCTAAGCTACTAATAGGGTTCGGAATGCTACACTTTTGATTGTAATGAATTGTCCTTTAACCCCCTCCAAACCAGCGATGAAGTTTGTCCATTTTATCTCAACGCAAAAAAAAACCAAAAAAAAGGATACGAAAATAATTTCTTTTTTCATCCATCCCAAAAGCTCCCGTAAGGACATTGAGAATGTCCATGAAACCAAAATAAAAAAAAAAACAAAGGAGATGAGGAGAGAAATAAATAAAATGTACATTAGCATAACAAACGGCACGGATCCGTACGGTGAGCGTCCGCGTGCGATTGTCAAAGATTATCGTGATTATTGAAGAAGGTAATTAGATTTTGAAGCGTATCGCGTCTGTATGGAGCCCTACGGGGCACATACACTCGCACACAGTGAAACATTTCAATGTGCTGTGCCAAAACAAGTTTAATTAATTTCTGTACGATCGATTTCATCGTCTAGGCGCGATGAGTCCCTCAAAACCGTGGGTGGTTTGATGGTGCGGATGGTACCGTAACATCCGCATGGTACGAACCTAATAATCGTGAAGTTAATTTTAATTAAATGGTTTTGCAAAAGACACGGCAAAGCCTTGGCTTCATTAGGTAGCTTCCGAGAAGCGATTTGGGGTATGTGTGTTTGGTCCTGGGTGGGTTTTTGCAGGCAACTCGAGCGTACATCTGGTAGCAAGGGTGGCAGGATGGATGTGGAAATAATGCAGGCCTCCAAATACCGTGCATGGTACTGGTCTGATGGATTTAGACGAAGATATCCTACCATCCGGTATGTTAATAGCGTATCCAATGCCAGAGGACATGTGAGAGAGGAGATGGTAAAAAAGAATTAAAAAAAAAAGATCTCCACTAGACCCAATCCATGTTTGCAATATGGTTCGAATTCTATTTACGACCGATTTGCGTACAGTTCCAGGAAGAAGAACTGTGAGGACGTTCCACTACCCTCTACCTGGCAGATAAGGGCCGTGAGCAGATTGATGCTATTCCCGGGCACCCGTTTCATGCGGAAGCCTTATTTTCACTTGACTTTCAGCTTCTTCAGACAGTGCGCTTGGCAGTAATCCTGATACCACCGTTCGTACCACAGGGCACTGTTCGTGACGGCTTTCTCCTCGCTGTAGATGGGCTCGTAGTCCAGGTAGATCGATGCGCGGATCCGATTGAACAGCATAATGGACGACATGTACGACAGCATCCCGCACGGTGGAAACGGGAGCCGGATTTTCGTGAACGGGTGCATCGCCTTCACCAGCAGCTCGAGCAAAAACGCCAGAAAGAAGGTCAGAAACAGCGGGATCTGATAGCTGGATGGGCGCAGCTTGAGCGTATCGTTGGCGCGCGAAATCCGCTGACAGAAGCGCGTCGTATCCTCGATGCCGGACTCGTCCGTCACGAACACCGGATAGCCGGCAATGTTTTTGGCATTCTCGACCAGTGCGTCCTTCGCGCGCACCAAACACCAGGCTGCGTTGCCCGCGTAGATAATCTGCTGCTTGCCGCCGGGACCGGCCAGTTTCGGGATGCTGCCGTTAAACTTTAGTGCCACCTTCGTGATGGACGGTACGAACCGTTCGTCACACTCGCCGAACATTACCGGTGGCCGGATGGCGATGGTTTTCAGTTTCTCTGCAAAAATAGAAAACAACAGTCAACATACACATATAGAGGAGGTGTTTAGTGAAGATGTAGTGGATTTGAAGAGTTGTCTAGAGGCGTAAGAGCTTAGCAGACAATTGTTAGCATAAAACATTATGTTAAGTCGATTAGATTAGATGGACTGCTAAACATAATGCTATGTAAATATTTAGTCACTTTCGTCTACTTTCATTTGACATATGATTTGGTTACGTTAAAGGTAAAAAATACTCATAATAATAATATACTGTTATATTAAGTGGGGGCGCCCGGTGGTTTTAGCAAGAAGTCGAATGACATATTACAAAATTTACGCCGTGTTTATCATTCAGTAAGGGATAAATATTATCAATGAATGTCAAAAATGGTCGTTCAAGACTTTGGAAGGCTATGGAAGGACAAGTAAAAATGATTATAGTTTAAAGAAAATCCCCAAGATCTTCCCAAGATAAACTATTGCAATGGAACAGAAAAATCCGGGTTTAAACATTTAAACATTTAACAGTAAAAGGATGTGAACTTTTTATCCGTATTATCATCATATACGATGAGGGTAAAGTCTCGATGAGTACGAAATGGTATAATAGCTAATTAAAAAACAGTAAAATAGTGAAATAGCAAATTTAACTGGACTATTATAATAGTTTGCTGATATATTTAGTAGCTTCGTGCGTAATTGAGCCTTTGCGTAATTAGTATATCGAGTCGAAAATAAAAAAAACACATATCACAGTCTATCATAATACGTTTAAAAGTCCTCCCTTTTACGTTAAACACCATTATCAAAAATTGCATAAGACAGTTTGACACTTAATTCCCCTCAGATATTGCAAGCATTAATTATTCATAAACCATCTACTTTATTTCCCAGAATTGACAATCCGTTCCCTAGCACCGGGAACACCCGTTGAAGAAAGTGAAAGGTAATCATAGCCATCTTCCAACTGAACCCAATAATAACCTCGGAATGGATTCCACCGCAGCGTACTTACCACCATTCGCCAGCAGGGTGTCGTTGGCCTCAATTGCAAGACACTCCGCCCGCCATTTGGAGGCCGCATAGCCCGGTATCTGGAACTCGCCGTCCTTCGCCGGGACCTTCGTCTTCGGTTCCGTCTGATTGCAGATGATGGTAAAGTTGGCCTTGCCGAGGTACGGCATCATGTGGATGAGACAGTCGCTGGAAAAGACGAGCCGTGGTACGTTGTACTTGCGGCACAGCTCGATCACCCGGGCCGTTCCGTCCACGTTGACGCGCTGCAGCTCGCCATAGTTTGGCGGAAAGTCGAAGTTCATGTACGCGGCCAGATGAAACACGCAGTCAACGTTTTCGAATGCGTGCTCGATCGCTTTCGCGTCACAGATATCGCCAACGTACGAGACAACTTTCTTGCTCTCGGTGTGACCTTCGGGAAAAAGGGGGGCACAAAAGATCGATGGGTGAACAATCGACACCGGAAGATCGATGGGTGAAGGGTACATACCGAGCCGGTTCTCGTAGGGGTTAAGGTCGATCACTCGTATTTCGCCCACCTTGCTGTCCCGCTCCTGCATTACTCTGATCAAGTGTTGTCCGTAGAATCCGGAGCCGCCTAGAATATGAGAACGTAAGCGAAAAAAGAAAGAATGAAGACATCGATCAGTGTTCGAAGATGAAAAAAAAACGGTAAAGGAACTACCAACAAACAGTCTTGAAGTAATTAAAAATGGCACAATAAGAAATGTTCATTCCAAGTGCGCATATCGTCCTCTCCTCCCAAATGTTTGTTTGTCGCAACCTTGCCTACAGTATCTTTTTATCGCTGATTGGGACTTTTCATCCGCCACCGCTTCGTCCGTGCTCGGTGGCCTAAATTTAGGCGCCCAAAAATCATTGACCGGCAATCAACTGTCAACGCGTACAGCGCCTTTGCAACCCTTGGCCGGAACCATGACGAATAATAATCCACCACCCCAATGATGGGGTGGTCCCAAACAAACATACAAACAAAACACAAACCGATATGAAATACGGCTCCTCCAACGGGGTCAGCAAACTCTTCCTCAACGGAGGAAACCAGGAGGAAACCAGGCCCAGAGAAGGATGCACCCGAATGGGGTCGAGGAAACGCCACCCTCAATTCCTTGGACGATTTTCCACCGAAAAAATTGCTGACTGCAGGGAAATTTATCTAGCAACAAGAACCGGGAAACATCACTGGAACCATGCCGTCCGGAGGGGGTAGGATGAGCGGAGTGTAGTGGAGGTTGTTTGTCGTCTGTAAACAATTTTAACGAAACGCAGTACTTCTCCTTCTCACCCCCACGGAAGTGCTTAAGGCTTTACGTTGGGCACGCAGAAATGTTGTCGAAAAAAAAACCCCACGTCCCGAAAATGTTTGTTACTCGCACGCAGGCGACAACCCGTGGATGGATGGGAAACCGAGTCGTATAATTTTTGTCATGCCAATAAACTTGTTCAGCACCGAAAGCACAAAACGAAGTCGTTGGTGTCTGGAAAAACAAGCAAATCTATACGGCAAATGGGATGGTTAGTATCACTATGAGCTTTAGAGACAGTTTGGAAATTAGAAACTTGTGAAACAAGATTAAAAAAGATTTTTAACTGTTTTTTTTTCTTTCAGAGATGTTCCAATCGTCGACATAAGAAATTGGACTTCTTCAGTGATTCGTGAATGTCTTAAAAAATTCTTTATTTGGTTTCGATAAAACTGATAACTCGAGCTCTTTAGTTCGGTAAGTGAGTTATTAAAAAGTCTCCTCAACTTCTTCACAAGAAACTTCTGAATTATCCGGGATCCTTTTCAATTCGAAATTCCTTGACAGAGCGTTGTCAAATGGAAGGACACGTGTAATTCAAAGGAACAAACCACTATGAATTTTGACTATCACTAAGAATTCAAGATCACCTATGATTCTAAGATCAATCGTGAATGGTTCAAAGTGCTCTTATAACATTAAGAATAAGTATAGTATATACTATTAAAACAAATTGATACACATTAAGCATTGGGAAATATTCTACAGACAGGTGTACAGACGGGCAATCATCAGTGAATAAAAAAAATTGAAACGATCCGTTACAATAGCGATTTCGCTGCCTCCAGCAAAGCTTTATTTTTACGGTATCCATACTGAAGCGAAATTCACCGCCAAGAAGCACTAACATGTATTACGCACGCATTTTCAGATGAAGAACCGCAAATTTTTACTTGCTGAAATTGTTTGAATTAAAATGAAATCCCTTTCGATGATAATCTCCCATTGGTAAAACGAAATGAAAATGTCAAATTCATCAAATAATCCAGCATCAATGGATGGTAGTGATAATCCAATTTGAAGCTTATTTATTCGTAAATCTGTGTTATACGGAATATTGTAGTGGAAGTGAAAATTGATTTCCAATTTCGTTAAGGTTTTGGGAAATTGGTTTAATTTTTTTTTTTAATATTCGAAGTAACTGACTCTACTTCGTAAGTTATTAACCTAATAAAGAATATTTATGCTTTGAAAGCAAACGTAATACAATGCAAAAAAGGCGAACTTACACTATTACAATGTACATATGAGAATTATGCCTTCTAAAAAAAGTGTGTGCTGCTCTCTTCGAAATACCAATTAGTTAAAATATGTAAACACATTCTCACCCCTTCAGTAATGAACCAAACTTATCAATCTGTGATTCATTGCCCAATTTACTGCACGCACTTAAAATGGTTCAATTAAGCAATGGCAACGCTGCAACACGTCGGCCACGTCCACGAAATGCACTGCGTGGTGTTTACCAACGCAGGACATTATACAACTAATAAATGTGTTCCAATGTTGGTAAATAAAACGATTTCAGAAAACTGATTTTCGGCACTGGAAGCGAAAGCGCATCCAGTTGCGGCTGGTACAAATGGCAAATGTGGCCACATTCGGAAGGCATGGAAGACAGGAGTGTGACGAATCGAATTTTATTCACCTAACTTTTCATTCGATCCCGTACACCCGGTATCCAACAGTTCCACTATCCACCCAACGTTCCAACGGGCAAACAGCAGCATCAGTTTATCTGTGAAAGTAAACAGCAAAGCACCAGTTCACAGAAACAGCAGCCCAAACTCCCACCCGGACAGGAAATGAGGGGAAAATGCCGCTGAAACGTAGAGCCATCCGTACCAGGTCCAGGAATCGATGAATGGCTGCGGGAGAATTTACAGAGGCGCATCAAACCGGCAAAGTACACAAACACAAGCGCCAAAGCGAAGTGAAAATGCGTTCACTTTTCCTTCCACTGAACGATCGAGTAGAACAAGGAAAGGCTTCATAGACACGTGCGGGTGTGTGTGTGTGTGTGAGTTTGTGTGAAAAGGAATCTCATCCTTTCTCCACAAACCCCCATTCCCAACCCACGAACGACGATTCGTTCGCTTCACGGTGCGTCGCCAATATTACAGATTCATTATGTTGATAGAATCATCATCATCGTTTTGATTTTGTATTTACACATAATTTGAATTTTAAATAAACCGCTCATGGAGCGACTGCTTTCGGTGGCTTCTGGTCCGATCCATGTTCCAGCCGTTTGCCATGTTCGGGGCTGGGCGAAGCCTATAAGCCCCATACCTAGCCAGTGTCACAGCCGGGACGATGGTACGCGCATTCACCGGTACCGTGTCGTACCGGAAATCTATCAACTCAAATCAACCCACAGGGCTCAGCGCTCAATGCTAGTTACAGGTTTGAAGTGTTTCTCAACCAAATGCACCTCGACGGGTCCGCGCGAACAGTCCACTACTACCGATCTTTAATCCTTTCGACTGCGGTATGGTATAAATGAGAAACTGTGAACTGAACTGTGTTTCTAAGAACGCAGCACAGGGTTTCGGGAATTGGTATGCTAATTCACATCATCGTTCGCACTTTGCCGTTGGAAGGCAATGTCATTGTTTCGGATTTTCGACTGATCATGGCGCTCGGATGGTGGTTGTGATTTATCGCATCCCCGTAACACACGGCAACGGTTTGGGACTGGAAAGCTATCTAGCTTCTAATGGAAATTCAAACCATATGATAGGTGAGATAGGAAAGCGAGCGCACACATAATAGGATGATAGTGGGACCGGTTATGAGTAGCTTCTAATAGCTTACCGTGAAGTGTTCCCACTATAGATATGTTAAAAGGTACAGAGATGAGTGATTTGTAAAATATCCCTATAAAATACAGCCCGGAGTGTCCACCGAGCAAAAATTTATTTTTAAAATGATTGAAGTATTTCGAATATCCTTGGGTTTTCTGGAACACTATCGTCTGTATACATAAATTCTGTGGATGTCCTATGTACATCTCGTATGTAACTTTGATCAATGTCGATCAGGACCAACTCCCAAGTTTTTTGGGCTATGATTCGGTTGGTGACGACGACAGTGGCATCGATCTCACATGACAGGACCAGCTCAAAATATAAGCCATGAAGACCAAAAATGCTAGGCCAAGATATCTTGAGGATTTGGTAAAAGGAACAGAGAACGACATCAACAACTATCGAGGAATAGTATATCTCTGTATCGGAGCTATAGTATAATAGACTGTTCCCGCCGTTTTTTCTTCATTATCTTGAAGTATAAACATCTGCAAGGATTTGACTATGATGACCGTATACAGTTTGTCACCGAATCTTTTGAGGCTTTCGATGGAGGTTTGTTAATGACTTTCTTCAAACTTAAGTATCTAATTATACTCTTCAATGCCGTGACTCAATTCCTTGATATTTCGTCCGTGATTACGTGGGCTAGCCTTCATACGGCAAGACAGGGTGGATACAACCCCAACCGGACCGTTCCTCCGTAGTGAGACCTGACCTAGACCTAGTAAGTCATTAGATATGGGCCTGCATGACCAAATACGCCTTTAAGCCAAGAATAACACGAAGAAGACGAAGAATATTGAATCGTTGAATAAAATAATTTACCAACAAAGTGTTCAACAAGCTCTAGTCTAATTCTCAGTAATGTTTCTCGATTATTACGGCTCATGCCGTTAATTCTTGTGAAGAAGCAATGGAAGAAAAAAAACAATCTGGATTCGGTTAGATCCAGCTATCTATCAACTTGGAGAGAATACAATTTTACCAAACGTGGCATATTTGAGAAATGGTCAAATTGAAATATGTCTAACAGTTGAAGAAGCATCTTTGTTTTAAATGGACTTTGCTGTCTCGAAGGGAAAACTCATTCCGATTGTACATTTATCAACAAAAGACGATTAAGGCCGGTGACAACACGCTTAATCCCTTTTGCCCCTCCATCCGTGCATTTCCTTCCACAAACCCCGTTCACGAAACCGAACTGATCGATTTTTGGACCCCAATGCTTTAGACCCTAGTGGTTCTTCCAAACTCAATATCACACAGTGGAACGAAAACGAAACGAAAAATGCAAATTTTCGCCGCTTCATCGACATTCAGCAGTCGGGAGGAACAACAACAAACACAACAGCAATCACACAAATCCTTGGGCACAAGAAACAGCCCCCGGGAGTGAACGGGAAATCGTGGAACAAACGGAGTGTACGAGCGCGGTGGCCAGTGTTTATCTTGCAGGATGGGATTTTCGCTGAATATTGAATTTAAGCTAAACGGTGCTTCTCTCTTAGCGGCAGAAGGACGGATTTTCCGCCATCCAGCCACGCACACAAAACCGCACAGGGAAAGTCAATCAAAAAAGCTGTGCACCTAAAAATAGCTTCCATGTTGAGTGGGACGGAGAAAAAAAAGGAATTAAAAGCAACACAACGTGTGATGGGGATATTAAAGTGATCGTGAACATTACTTCCCAGGCACTCTGGGTGAACATGTGCTACGCTCAAACGAATGGTAAAAGTGAAAATTCCTGTTTTTTCTCTCGGTGCGACAAAAAAGAAGAAGCTTTTTCTTGAATCACTCTATTTATCTACCTCAAACAATCTATCTCATTGCACGTACCGGGAAGACGGTAACACATTCTTCAGCGCGTATGTATGAGATGAGTAATGAATGTAACCGACAGGAGTGAAGAAAAAACATCCCTCTCACACACATAAGCGCTGCTCGTGAAAAGCTGTTAAAAATTGTAACACAAAGCCGACCTACTACCCTCATCCCCACGCCTCAAATGGATCGGAGTGAAAAATTAGGAATTTCGTTATTAAATTTCCACACAGTCACGTTTTCGACTTATCAGATTTGTTCGACGACGACAACGACGACGACGACGGTACTACCAGACTCAGCAAGGTGTTAAATGTTCTGCCATACAACCGAACGGTGTAATGTGTGCGTTTACATCAACGGAAAATTGAGAAAGGACACATCACCAGATTGAGAAGGTATTGACAATCATACCACAACCTGGCGCATTTTGCGAGCAATTTAATTTGAACTCTGTCAACGATACCTCACACCCATGCGGCACCACAGTTTTTTTTTTTTTGAGTGATCATTGTGCGGGGGTCTCTCGCTTCTACGTGACTCTTAAAATCTGATCTGGCACATAATCAATCAATAACCTGTGAAGGGTATGCTTGAAAATGGGTGTGCATGTGTGTAGCAATAACAATGAAAAATGATTAGAAATATTTTGGATGACGTATGGTGCGCGTTGAGCATGTTTCTGAGGACGTGGGAAGTGAAGAATATATTCCGAGATTTTTACTCAAGAATATTATTTTGTCAACTCTTAAAAATGTATTTCACTATGCAAAGGTATCTACAAAAGCACTCTATTACAAAACTCTTTAAACTTTTTAGTTATTAGAGTTTAGTCTTATTTAAGGAATTTTACCAATTTAAAGTTCAAATTTTCATTTGATCTTGAAACAATGTTACTAAAAGTAAGGACAAAGTTGAACAGCTTGTGGATGTTTCCATGATCGCTTTAGGGAAATTTACCATATCGTGAAAATTTTTGCAAAAATTTAAATCAAAATCACAATAAGAAAGCCCTGACAGGCATTATTTTGCCAATACTTCAACTAAAACATTTTATTTTATCCATCGGCCTGTTACCCATTTGTTAAAGAATATTTGTTGACGATCTACAAATCCATGCAGGTCACGAAGTGTCCCGTACGTCAAAAGGATCTCTAGTTGTAGAGCCAGAATTGACTTATTTTAATAGCAGATTGGTATATAAATTATTCAGTTACGGTTGGACCATAAACACAGCAGCCGAGTAAGCCCGGGATAAGGCAAAAAAATCAAGGAGGAAATGCCTTGATATGTTTGTAAACATCAGCGATAGGCTGACAATACGGCAAAACGCCGTCATAATGAAATAATAAAAAAAAATAAATAAATACGGTTGGATTACTTTCGAATTTTGAAATTTTATCGCTGCTTCCCTTTAATTCAATAACCTCTCGACAAGATGCATGGTGTGGAGTCCCAATGCACATTCCGCTAAGGGCCTCCTAGGGAACAGGTTATAAGAAAGAGTGACAGAGTATTAACACGCTATTCTTATCGAATCAGGAAGCACCGTATAGTTGTATGAGGGAAAGGATGTTGATGCAACGAAAGAGTTGTATTGGAGAATAAAACAAGCAACGAACCCGAGAATAATTCAAGATCACTCTTACATGGCAGACATGGGCTAGCATGTGCCCAAAGAAGAAAAACCGGCTATGTCCTGTTCGACTACTTTGCCCAGACAGTGGAACTGGCAGAGGGCGATGTCATCTGAAAGACATCCAAACAATGGAACGAAAGATTCAAGTCGTACGGAAAGAACTTGGCCGAACCACCATTCGAAAAGACATTAAAACAAAGTTGTGATGAAAAGCTCGTTTGTTGTAATGCTATTTTTAGCTAGCATAATATTTAACACATCCGTAGTATACTCGACCCTGGAGTATGCTTGGTAAATACAATATCAGATCGAGAGATCATGTTGATGCGTTCTTCAGAAATGCCGACTGGAGATCTCGCCAATCGTCTATCTAAATTTTAATTACAATAACTCATAAATCGATGAAGTTCTGTGTCAGATGCTATGAAATACACGTGAGATTCATCTAAATGATGCACACACAGCTACAATAATGCAGCATTGTTACCACGACAAGGAATTATTTATTCCATCCAAGTAAATTTAAACTGACATCGCGGGTGGTTCGCATGAGAAACGAACCAACGTCGCTCACAAAGACACCGGAAAAGGTTGACTACAACTTCTTTGAAGATATAAAGCGCATTTTTATGCTGCACCTCAATGTGCAGCTACCGATCACAGCTGTTCAAAACCAGTTTCGGTAGAATAAGACCAAGAGGAAGCCGATTAATTTCAGCCATCAAATAGCACTACGTTTATGCATCGTAGATGCTGCAGGTTTTTTTTTCATAGTTACTTGATATCACTTGGATGAGATTGATCTTAATCGCCATTTACAAGCGTGACGTTTTCAATCAAAGTATAACAGATTTGAACTGAGCAGAACCAGTCTTTTTTGTTGCAGATTTCGATCAGAAACTATGTTCCCAGCATGTTTCCTCATATGCATACATTTGGCAACCCATCTATCGATATCTCCCGGTGTATCATATTATCCACGCATCCCTTATTTGATATTCAACTAACGTCATAACGCATGCATAAGAGTCTGCACGAATCATGACGTTCCACTTTTTATTTTCTTCAACCAATCTTTCTAACATTCCTCCCCCCCTTATTCCAGCAACCAAACTTTATGTAACATTGACGGTGACTTTTCCCAAACACGATCATCAAATCACTCACCCGGACCAAATTAGGCCAAAAACAGACACCAAAAAAATCGGAAGAAAAAACATCGAAAAAGATATATCCACCAAATCTCGAAGCTCCATATAAAATAAAACGAAAATCAGCTATCGCGAGTCGGGCGCTGTTTCGTAAACAGCTTGCCCCGAAAAGATCCCTCTCGCTCGGTCGCATTCGACGCAGGTTGCTGGTTGATTTAGTAACAGAGTTTTACAAAATACCAACACACACACACACTGACAACAAAAATCGTTTGTCCTAAGGTGGTTTTAGGCCCAAGCCTAGTTGCTCTCGAAGCCGCTGGAACGAAGCCGTTGAGGTTGCGAAGAAGTGAAAGAAGCGCAGTACGATTAAGAAATACACCGCCGATACACCTCCGAAACTTCATCGAATGACCAAATCACACCCGACGCACGGTACGAACGAAACGGTGTAGCTAAGAAAAAGAAAACAGCAACGCAAACGTAGCCGAACGGACTTCTTTGTTGCAAGACGCATTAACTAGCCAAGCTAGCGGAAGCAGGAGTATTGTGAACCCGCCCCTCGATCGTTCGTCCACGTGTTGGGGACCAAAGTATTGGTGATTGTAAGTCTGCGAGTTGGAGCATAGCGTCTCAAGATGAATGGAATGAAAGAGATTTAATTTTGTTGAGAAAGTTATTCGAACCCACGAGTTTGTAACAAAAACCCAGGTGATAGCCCATTGTTAGTTTTTTCATTGTGTTTTTTTGTTTTGCTTCAATTATCAAAACGGTGTGACAATCTGAAGACCCCCTGTCATCTCTCGCCATACGGTCACACCAAGAAAACCCTTTCGCCCTTATTGCCTTCGGAAGGTCGTACGAAACGATCGCCGCGATCGCGTTACGATCCAGCGTAAAAGCTTCTCAAGGTCAGCGGTGTGAGGTGGGACCATTGTTAAGATTGGCAAACAGGCGATCAGCTTAATATTATAAATAGCGAAAAAGAAGAGAGAGACGAATTTTAAATTGTTATTTTGACGAGCCCAAACAGCAAGCGTGAAGACGAGGAATGTTTGTTTGTGATGTCCACGATTCCACCAACCAGATCGTCGTTTGGGATGGTGGAAAGTCATTAATCATATCCCTTAAGCAGCCGTTTAAATATCAAGCTGTGAGCATAGTGAAAGATTTTTGGTACTTTCTGTTGCATAAGGGACTCACGTCATGTGGAGCGCCGTCCGTCCAACTCAACCTTATAAGAATCACAATTTTCCAAACACTTTACTATGAAACTTAAGCTACTGATTGTGCTGATCACTACATACCTGTAACAAGCACTACTTCTTTCTTATCCATTTTCGCGAGTTTGAGGTGGTAATTTATCTTCACTAGGTGTTATCACTCACTCACACTCACACTATCCGTTTGAAACGTTTGGTTATCAATTTTCACCAGCTCAGCAGAGGATGGTTCGACGAACGATCCACCCGTCTCGCCGTGTGGGTGTTATTATGACCAAAAACCACCCTGATCAGTTCACATAACTCGCTGACACACTGTTGCACAATCACACCCCTCTCAGTTTTTTTTTCGGGGCGCCTGGGAAGTTTGGCAGCTAAATAGGGCTTATTGTGGAGCAGGTTGCCATCAGCACTATCAACACGATGAAGATCAACTGAGCACAAAAGGGGGGATTTGTTGAGAGATCTTGCTTGCCCAACGCTTCCAGTCACTCTCGGTACACTCCGGTACGTTCCAACAATGTGATGAATTGCTTGTTGGATCCAATTTCTGCAAATCCCCAACTTTTGGAGTTTTAACTTAACAAAACAACGCAACAATCGGACGACACGTTGCTGACTCTGCTGGATTGCACTGCTGGAACAGAACTGCACTGCTACTATCTACACGGAAAACGCGTCCAAGCTATGGGCCGTCAACCGGTCAACTGATCGGTGGCACGATCCACCGTCCCGAGGTCCTACGCACGATCGCGAAGAAGTTATACATATTATTTCGTATCCGTCTCCTTTGTCTGCTTCGTGCGATATCATCATGTCTTTCGCGGACAATGTGGGGTGGTAGAGATTCGATGGTGACACGACCGAACGAACGAAAAACAACACACACAGAGATTTCGAGTTAATGCCATGTGACTGAGAGGCTGAGATGCTTTCCATGCTCTTATCATCAACTCCCCTTCCTTTAGACAAAGGGTGAAGAAATGTAGGGCTTTCAAGGTGAAATGGTATTCTGTTTTCCCTTTTGTTATCCACCTATCTCTCTCTCTCTCTCTCTCGCTCCTTCCGCTTGAGCTCTTTTTCCCCCAGTGGTCGATGGCATTGGCCGGTGTGCGGCACGTGAGTCTTCAACTCCACCACCACCAGCAATTATGCAACGTGCGTCGAATTTTGTTGCAGACCGATCGGTAACGCCGGCTGATCGGAAGCGTTGTGGTGAATTTTTGGAGGCTGAAGGTGGGCTTTTTTTGTTGCCTGCTCTTTCACGTTGTTTGCGTGCTACACTTTTCTTAATGGATTTACCACCTTATGCTGACCGCTCGCGCTTCACTTTTCGGCGCGTTCAAGGCGGATGTACTGTTGTAATGATTGTTTTTCTTTGTTAAGTGAGATGAGTTTGTTTTGTTTCGTTTGTTTGTTTGCTGTCTTGTTATTGGCGTTGTTTTGGTTGTGGTGAGAAGAATAATCAACTTTTATTCTTTTTTGCGTAGCATTTACTTTCGTTTTCCGTTACTTTTTGTTCCTTTTTTGTAGCCCGTTGGTAGAACTTTTACTGCAGTGCGCTCTATCTATTTTATGCATTGTCTGTTTTATTGCCTTTTTAAGGAATGTTGCAATTGATCGGATCTTTGATATAAAGAAAAGAAGCAGTTATATTTATTTAAAAGCATTATTTCTACTTGATCTTGTCTTTTATGCTTTTATGTATTTCATTATATTCAGTTTATGCTGTTTATTGTTGAAATGTGTATATTCTCAATTAAACTTTTTTTTTTAATTTACTTGTGTCAATTTTGTTTTCTTCTTCTTCTTCTTCTTCTTCTTCTTTGGTGTAACGACTTACTCGGTCATGCTTGCCATTTCTGGCTTACGAGACTTAATAGTACCACGTAGTTGGAAAGTCAATCCTCCGGGGAAACGATCCGGATGAAATTCGAACCCCGGTCTTGCCGTGTGAGACCAATTTTGTAGTGTCGTTAAATTGAGTAAAATAGCAGTACGGCCGTTGAAATAAAATGAATAAAAAGATAAATAGATAAAATTAGCACAAAAAATGTTAGAAAAACAATTTAAAAAAATGGAATAATCCCTGAAACATATTAGATAAAGTGAGTAAAATTCAAAAATAAATAAAAAACATTAATTATCTTCTCGAACATTATTATCTTAATTAGCTTCTGTTGAGGTTTCACTTTCGCTACTACACTTCACTCATTTGTGAATGTTAATAACTTAAACATTTTTGTAGACGAATGGGCCCATCTCATTTTACACAATAACTACGGTTAAAATATTACCTTCACCCGAACTACGAGTTAAACCGGGGTGTGCAAATGCAGCACAATAATGTTAATTACTACATCCACATCAATACCAAAACGTTCTGAGTGACCTTTTTTTTCTTCAACCTGCCATAAAACAATTCGTACAAATTCGACCCAACGATTAGCAGTCGGCTCTCCCGTACCGCACATAATCCCAATCAATTTCACACACTAAATGATCGAGTTAATCATGCCACTGTAGTCAGCGCGGACACACGCGCATCGCATTTATTAGGCTATGTACACATCCCGGCATGCTTCACGATCCGCCCGAGGTTGGCGATGCTTTAATTTTATCACCAAATAAATCACCTCGCGAAAACCGGCCACCGTTCCCGATCCATTTTATTGACCACCGCCACCAAAATTTGTCTAACTCAATCCCGTTTTGTATCATATTTTTGGAAAATTTGCATCCACCCGCACACTCACACAAACAGTGGTATGCAGTAAAATTGATTCATTCCACCAAATGTGTTGGTTGTGTTCATTTTCCGCCATCCGATTGCTGGTGGACGAGACAAAGGGAAAATGTGCACTTGCGGCCATAAAATCGATGCAAAATAGTGATGCTATTGATGAATCTATACCGAGCCCGGGCAGCATAAAAATGCACACAAATAATCTATCAGCGTGCGGCTTTAACGGCTGCCTGCGCCTCGTAACACGGACCGTGGCTGTCGATTCTATTGAACTCAATCAACGGACTCAATCGAACATGTTAATGCTGACAATAATTTTCCGAATGAAATCAATTAACACTAATTTTAATTAATTTTATCATATTTCATCGTAATTATTTATGCTCAATCGGTGTGCCGGGTAGCGCATTTTCCTGCACTTTCTGCACTTTTATTTCACAGAACTCGGGGCGTATCGCGTTCCCGGCAGATATATCTGTAGGTAGAGGTTGGTTCCGAGGTTTGGTATTAATTTTAGCCTGCTCGCTTATCCATCTCCCATCGCATGCGGTCCGAGGCGCGATGGTAGCCATATTGGGGACCGGCCTCCATATGTTATCGTGCATTTTTGCAATCTTTCATCTCGTTCCGCTTGCTTTATTTATCTTTTTATTACTATTTTTTCCATAAATAGAAAACCCCATTTCGTACATCGGTTCAAAAAATGCACTGGACTGTGTTGCAGTTTTGTTCCTTTGTTTGCTATCTATCAGCATTTTGTTCGGCTGAACGCATCCCGGCTCTCCGGTTGGTGTGCATCCGGTGCATATCGCGGCATTGATTTCACGGGCCAATATTGATAAAGCAATCTGTCAGGTGCAAATGCTGACGCTCATGCTTGATAGGCAGCGGTCGCAGCAGTTAAAGCTAGAGCGCTAGCACGGTCAATGTTACACAACGCCGAAAGGCAGTGTGACCTCTCAGTTTAACGACTTTATTAAGGGACGGTACTGTTATTTACTATTACACTTTATGATGTAATTGGAATTCGAGTGTAAAATGGAGGCGATAATGCGGGGTGTGCAATAAATAGCAATCGGCAAAGGCAAGGTTAATCGCTGTAAAATGATTTAAAAGCGAGGATCAAATTTTTATATACATCCTCTGAGGTTGTGAACGATGCAGGAGGATATGACAGATTGTATATCGTCATTAGCGTAATGTGGGCGAATTTAACACAAAACCCCTGAAAAACAGATAAAAGCGATCAGGTAGTTTTCGTACTCAGGAACTGGTATTTTCAACAGGTTATCCTGTAATCCTCGCGGCGTATTTACTCAGTAATAAAATGACTTAATTTTTGGAGCACTTAAAACTTTGGAGAAGGTGAGGTCCATTTCTTCCTAAATTAATCTTGCGAGTCTTGAGATCCTTGCTATTCCATTTTGCTGTTATTGACTTTATCTCACTCTGGTATAACAGTATGAAATACTTATCCTCTATCATCAGTATACCTCCGCGATCCTCCGCCATTTCCTGGAATTCTGTTGCAGTACAGGGTAGTACGTTATAGACTGCAATTTGTTGCCTCATACAAAGGAGAGGATCACTGCTGGTGAAAGAAGAGGCTGACCCAAATTATAGCACCTATTTCATTTGGTGCTAATTGCACGGAAGAACCAGGACACTTCTGATCATTGTTCCAAATCATTGATCATCACTATCTTTTACCGATAGTGAACTTAAAGGACTTCGAGATTTCGTCGTGCAACATCCTTCTTGAGTCAGATATTCCTGTAATTTTATTCTTTAGAATATGGTCCTCGCTGTTTTAATTGCTTAAATTAGTTGAGCATGAAATAATTAGAAGCACTGATAGAATGTGCCATGTTTAACTGAGTAGTTTAAATAGACGCGTTTATCATCCCTTGATTCCCCTCGGAACATTTATTGTTATCAATCGTCGCATTTGAAGAAAAAAGAAAATTGATCAAAAACAAAATGTGTCCTGCTTTCGTCATCATTTTAATCCCGAATACTTATCACTCATCTCGCAAGCCAATCTGCATTCGATCGGAAACCTCCACACGCAAGCTGTTGTTTAACAACTTTCTTTCCACGAATTAACTCGGCACCTCTTTTTTTAACGTATTCGATACTGCACTGGCCCATTTTGTTCTGCACTTATATTTTAAATTGCAGTTTAATTAGCGGCATGCATTAAAACCCTTGGCGCCATTATGCGTTATGCTTGCGATCAATTTAAGCCTTATTTGGACCAATTTTTCCATGTTCTCACCGTGGTCAAAGGGTGAGTCAAGGGTAGTGTGCTTTTCTGTGTACGGTTGAATCTGCTTTCAAGCCCCAAAAAGGATTTCTTTTTTTTGTGATTTTTGTGTATGTGGAAGAGATGTTTTTTTTAACCGATCCTACCGGTCGTAAAATGCAATGACCCAAAGAAAAAAAGCGCCTCATTCAACCTTCACGGTGCTTGACGCACCATGGGCCGAACGGTGGGTGGGTGGGTGGATGCGTTAGGAAGTGTGGTTTTCATTAACACCTGCGCCGGCAGACACCGGTCGGCGTCATTATTATTATAATTACAGTACGATTTTCGGTGTATCTTTAAAATCCCATTCAATCGGTGTTTGCATACACGAGCGCCATTACACGCACATTATGCTGCGTCGATACTTTACATAACAACAACAAAAAAAGGGAAGTAAAACAATACCCCAACTTTCTGCACTGCACTGCGATACTTTTGTTACTCGCTGGATTTGTGCAAGGAAAATTGGTTTGGCTCACCTGGAAAAGCGGAAGCCATAATATTTAAAATACACAGACGCGCGCACACACCTTTTGCATGAATGTTCATTCACAGGTGTCATTATGGATTGTATATTTGGCACACACAGCCCCATTGTTAACTTTGTCTTTGTTTAATTATTTTGCACTTTGTTAATTGACAAGTTGGTATACAAACAGTATTAAATGTTCGTCACAAGAAACAAAAATAACCGTCAACTGACTTTGCGGTTTATTATAAATCATACAAAAAGTGTAATGAAAGAAAAGCAAAACAAATACACAAAAAAGAACAATAAAATAAAAATAAAACAGATGAAAAAATACAGTAAATAACGTAAAAAGTATAATAGAAAAAAGAAAAGATAAAACATAAATTCGCGACAAATACGATCTAGGCGCTTCAACTCAAAACTAACTAACTAAATATAAAAAAAATCTTAAATAGAAAAAAGGAAAAAAGGCAAAAAATAGAATAAAAGAAAAACACATAAAAATAATGAATATAAAAAATATACAAGAACATAATAATCAACTCATTAGACATGAAAACAACGATTAAAAATTTAAAAATAGTTTGATAAAAAATATCACTGTTTAAATGTTTAAATGAAACATAAAAACCACAGAAATTGAACAGATTGGGATGGAACATAAAAAAAAAAAAGATGGAACATAAAAAAAAAAAACATCAAAAAAGCAACAAAAATGTAACAGATTGGGTAATAAATACCCATTCATGTTTGTTCCAACGAACATTACGATGTATTTTACTTTACTTAGACTGCAATATATACGACACGAGATACAATCGTGCAGTTTATAAAAAAAACCTTTTCCAAATCTAGTTGCATTCTTGTATTTCACAAACTCCACCATCACCAAAGCCTCAAGTCACACTATCTAAATAGCAAAGATCAAATGAACTCGTCGTTGAAGGTCCATTACTACAGAAGAGGAAAACAAACCCATTACTTCTTGGCATGCAATTACACCTTACACACTGGCTTATATCATATCTCCCATACTCACCGTAATCCGATCATAATGAACCATTGATTATTGTCTCACCGCCATCGAACACATGCAACCGGCCGTGTGTCACTTACTTTCACCCGTCGCACCGAACTATCAGCACCAACAAGGTCTTATCATCCAATCCAATTCGGAGATGATGAGCCAGTAATAACGCACCATTCGATAATTGTTCGCGTCTGTTTGGGGGGGGGAATGAACTTCCGAAATCATCCATCCAATTGCCACTCCAAAAATGAAACTGCTCTTTGCTATTATTGACTTTATCTCACTCTGGTATAACAGTATGAAATACTTATCCTCT
>KB664165.1:3190826-3218212 GCA_000349025.1 Anopheles minimus
AAAAAAAAAAACCCGATGCACACACGGGTACAATACATCAGGTTTGGAAGTGCAGGAGGTGGTTGGGTTGGAATCACGTGTACAATCACTGTTTGGTTCAATCAACCTTCGCACCGTCGGCCACCACGCATGAACACACAAACACAGTCGATATCGGTTGTTTCTTTTTTTCCCTGTTATTATTTCAATTAATTATTATTTTTGTTATCATGATCAATGCTATTGCTATTGCTAGATCCGCGGCCATTATAACACTACCGCCAGCTGGATTCTGTTTTACCGCTGTAGTTTCTGCTGAACCTGTTCTCACCAATCCGGTAAACATTTTCTGTTTTATCGAATAGTCACACAACGTTTGATAAGTGTTTTCGTTAACATTTGGATCGTTTTTTTTTTCTTCTTCTGTTTTTACTCCTCCCTCTTTACCGTTTTGGTAGTTCTCAATGTTTTATTTGCTTGGCTTCTGTTTGCTACTGGCACGCGCGTTAGCTTAATTTCGCCCAATGTCTACCACTAGTTACGTCAGCAGTTGGTTGTAATTATTGTCCTTACTGTTCGCACAGTTTGCTGCGAAGCTCTGTTTGCCGGTGAACGTTTGCTCTGATAAACAGAACAAACACGCTAAAGGAAGGGGTTTTATCGGGGGTTTTATTGCTATGTACGCGAGAAACCTACACGGTTGCCTTCTAAAGGATAGGAACGCGGGAATGTACGTGTTCCTGTTTCCTTTCCCGAACTTTGAAACTTCAATTTACGTTTACAGAGTCTAGGGGTTCAGTTTCGCTTATGATTGGACACACACACTTCAATCTCAACCAGCATATTTCATTGTTTCATTTAATACGTTTATCATTACTTTGCTTTAATTTGAATATTTTAGTTACTTCAGTTTAGGGGTTTTCTGAAGTTATACACTTCGAAACAAACAACCAGAACTTTGAAGAATAACGTTGGATCGCACTATCGAATGATACACATTGCCTAATTTAACAAACCTGAAGCTAGTAGTGGGAGAAGGAGGAAATTTTTCCTTTTTTGTTTAACAGTAAGGATTAAAATTCTCTAACGCAATTGACTTTGAATCGTTTGTTTTATCGCAAATTTTGTTTAAAACATATCCTTCACCGCATGATTCCTTCATTTGTAATTATTCTTGTTCGTTTTAGCTTACTTAATTTGTGCCTTAATATTTTTATACCGTCGTTTAAACATTTGACTAGATTTAATCGTTTAATGTTATGTTCAGAACGGGGTATTTTCAATTTACGTGTATATGTGTGCCTGTGTGTATATAAGGTTGTGAGATCTTTCCCTTTCCTACAAGCAGGAAATGGAAACGAAAGTAAAAGAAGGAAATATGTCTGCTTAACTCATCGTTGCCGAGTGGTTAAGGCAAAATAAAATTTATTAAAACTTAAGAACCAACCAGTTCGTTACGGGGTGTTTTTTTTTTGCTGTTTGATTGCGCATCAATCGCATTGTATTACATTTGTAAATGCTGTAAAATATAAACATCCCTCTACAAAACCATCGTTAAAAAAATCAAATGGAAAGACGCTGAATATATTTACCACAGATGTAATTTAATTTAAAACAAGAAAAAAAAAAGTAAAACAAGTGCCAAATTACTTACTGAACTAATGACTGCAAATTAAACTACACACCAAACAAAACAAACAAAATGATGCCCAATGTTTGTCCTAGCTAGCTTAATTTTGTCACACGCAATACCCGAAATTTTCAAAACCTCAAAAAAGCCTTGTTAACGTTTAAGCGTTTTTACTCTTTTTTTGCATATTTTTTAAACAATTTTTTTGAGATTCAGCTAGTCCAATGACGTAAACATCAGTCAGAGTGTAAACTAGCGGGTTTTTTACCCTTTTGCGCCTATTTTCTATTATTAGCATTTGTTCTGGCTTTTTTTGGCGTTATCACATGTTCAGTGTTGTATAATTACATTCATTAACTGTTAGCTGTGGTCTTGCATAATCCATTTTTCGTATGTTCACGGTGCAGTATTTCTTTGTTTTTGTTTTTTCTCTATTGATTCTCTTTTTTCCCCACTTGGCCAGCATTTTACGTTTGTTTATTTGTTTGTTTGTTTAGTTTTCACACCTTTCTATCCTTTCTGCCATTTACATAAGTACAGATACGTGTTCTAGAGGTGCTTGGGAATAGGAATAGATTTTTCTAAAATATGTTTGCGTTTCATACATTCTACAGTAACTGATGGGATGCCAATCACATAATTTTTCCAAACGAAACCTCCTTTTTTTTGCAATACCGGTACAACACACGGTACTGTACCGATTGCTGCAACTTTTCCATCCTTCATTCAGATATTTATTGCTCCATCTATCGGTTCGCTGGTCGCAAAATCATGGCACAAGGAATCGCGTTTCGTGGCGAGTGCGGGAACAGTTAAACAGTGGGTGTAATGACGCTGATTATACACCGCTAGATTGGTATCTGCTTACAGCCTAATGCAATAACAACGGGTAGCGCTTGGAATATAACAAACATCAAGTATCAACGCATCAACAACACCAGTCTCCGCGCAGTGCAAAGTGGGAGCGATGGGAGTGTATATGTCCGCGAGTCTTTAAGGTGAACGGTTGTAACCCATGTATCGTAGCATCCAGATTGAACACGATGACCGAACGAAGGACGGCTTTTTTTTTGCTATGTCTACGATGGGCATGGTATGCAACCGTTGGTTGAGTGGACGCGGCATCAGTAGGAAAGAGCCGAGGGCGACCGGGATCCAACTGTAAAGTCCTTATACTGTGAGAATACTGATATCTAAAATTGTAGAGAGGAGAACAGTGATTAAAAAATTGGTTGCGATTTACTGGTAAACTACATGAGTAACAACAATAATTAAACTTCATATCATAAAGAAAAAAATAGATCGAACAGTAAAGGCTTCTGACGATAAATCAATCGATGATAAGAAACGATCCACTATCAGATGTCTCTTTTCCCATCGGTAGCTTATCTGACCCCCATTACACGCAGCTCTTATCGTAAAGCTAACAAGCGTTTCAAAACCCAAATCACTGCCACACAACAAAATCGAGCACAACGGAATGAAACCTGCGAACTTGCGAAAAGCACACGCAAGGGGCACTATCGTTTGACTTCTTTTCTCCCATTTGCATCTAGTGTAAATTGGTCTAATTGACGTAACTACTTATTAGCGAGACGACGGTGACGACCATTTTGTGCATCGAGGCGTGAAATCAACGAATGCGGTTCCTTCCCAATGCTTACCTTATCCTTCAGCTGCTGACACAATTGCAACGCAACGGTAAACAGCACCAGCACCTCGTTCAACCACGGCACGGAACATTCCGCCTGGCAGGAGTCGAACTTCATCGTGCCCTGAAAGTTCGTCAGCTGGTACGCCACGAAAATCAGCTTGTGGCTCTGTATGTAGAAGCTGATCGCGAGATCTTCGGGCAGATTCGGCGACAGGGCCTTCATGTTTCGGCTCTTCATCAGCTCATCGATGGGCTTCTTGCGCGGCACTACGAGCGAGGTCCGGCCCCGCTGCAGCGCACCGAGTATGTTGCCGAGTATGTGCAACACCTCGTCGGACGTTTTGAAATGGTACGCACTGTCCACGTTGTCGATGTGGTTGATCGCCTGCTGCAGATGGTTGGCCGCATCCTGCACCTGCTGTATCTTCCACGGGTAGTCCTGCGTGATGGAGGTGCGCTGAATCTGTTGCTGTTGGCGCTGTACCTTAAAGTTTATATCCTGGTGAAGATGAAAATAATTGGAAAGCCTCATAAAATTTCGTCTGAGAGGAAAAAAACCGAATCATGTACGTACCGCATGTGTTATGCTGTCCCCGGTTAGCGTGACGATACACTTGAGCTGTTCCGGTGCGGCTGTAAGCACAAACTTGTCCTGCTTCTTGCCCTCGTTACCGTACAGCGGGACCGGAAATCGGTGGGCACACTCCACCAGGATGACGTGCAGTTGCTTCAGCACCGAATGTACCTCCTCGTGCAGTACCCACTCGAATTCCACCTGCTGTGAGACGATTACCGGACCAGCAGAGCACAACAACACAAAAACGCAACACCAATACATGTCGCCCAGCATGAACCACCACGAACGCCACGGTGATCACACGGGTGGAAGGAGTTGCAAAAGGAAACGGTTGTGTCAATAGTACATCGCTTTTCAATTACATTAACACGACACCATTTGTGTGCCGCGTGCTATCATCGCGTGAAAGATTTCTTGCACCGGACACTAACCTCCTGCCGATGGCGCCAAGAGCCGTATCAATCCTTTAATTTCGTCGCCACCGGATAATGATAGCGCAGTTGACGAGACGCGAGTGAACGCCCTTCGTGAGATAAAATTAGAACACTCGAGTCTTGCCAACCGTGGAGACGGCTCTTGGAAGAAGGTTAGTGTCAGGATCGATACAGCCGTCTCGAGTCACGGTTGAACACCTTTCCAGCATGATAGCGCGGGCGCGCTTCAATCGCAGCGATTATGCATAATCACCGACCGATAAACGACGTATTATTGGCATATCATTGACCAACTCGCGCCAAGGTGACGCCCCCTCCCAGATATTATCCCACACTGCAACGAACGCTCATAAGCGCTCTTTGCATACTGATAGTTAACTCCCACACCACCCAATTCCTTCGTTTGCTTACCAGATTTAGGGCTTCCTCCTTCTCGCAGTCGGCCATCTTCTGTCCTACTTTTCGCTGTGCCGGTGCTCGTCTATTATACGGCCCACTGCTACTAACCGATCCGTAGCTCGTATTGCTCTGGCGAAAACTACTTCCACGATCAAACTCCGATCGATTCCCACCCGGTCCGGGTTTACTGCTGGCGGATGAGACAAATTGCTCCAGATAGCGCCCCCGATGGGGAGCGGACACAGAAGGGCTCGGTGTGGTCGGCACACTGCTACTACCGGAACTGTCCGTATCGAGCTGGTCCGAGAAGGTTACCTTCACTTTTTTGCCACCCTTCCGCCGGGAGTGTGGCTTGGTAAACCAGTTTGATCCGCTGCTGTTTTTCGTTCGGAAAAAGCAAAGCAAAAAAAAACACCCCAAATCCAAAATGAGAGAAAATTTTGTAAAACGGCAATTTTTGTCAACGTGGTAATAGTTTTGCTTCGGAACTCGTACGAACTCCACCTCACGGGTGATCACTTTGTTCTTTGTTTTTGTTTTTTGTTTTTTCACGAGGATTGCATTCCAGCCCTTTGAGCTGATAAGCGCTGAACGATGGCACGCAGCAGTGAATAATGAAACGAAAGCAAACAGTCCCAACGTGCGGTCCAACGAACTAAGTCGATGGAACTGATTGGCCTTGGCCAGTATACAGTGGTCTATAATCCGTGAACGCACGGAGAAAAACCCCAAACACGAAAGCTCGCACCAGTGCCGAACGGGATTCGCGCTTGGAGCGTTTATGAAGCTTTTGTTTAACAAAATTTCAAAAGAGGCACAACCACACTTGCTCGGCCTACCGTTTTCACTTTCACAAACTTTCACACGCACGAGGATTTTAGTGATCTTTAGCATTAACAAAACTTTTTGCCCTGTACGTTGTGCAAGCACTTTTTCGTAAACAACTTTATTTTGACAGTGCCGTCGTAAACAGTCATTCGCGGAGGGTGACGTTTACAGCGGCGAGTCGAAAGCTTCCCGTGCGGACGTATGCCTGTGCGCTTGCACGTGTTGCTGAGGCTGTGTTCTTTCGAATATTTTCTCTAACGGCTTTTGGGTTTTAGTTATCTATTTGTATTGAGACTGAAGAAAACCATGTGAACAATGTTAAAAAAGAGTTGTTATTACAGAAAACGGGAATTAAAAAAAACTGTTGGAAAACGTGTTTAAAAATAATTCTCAAAATGATTTTCCTTCCTTTTAAACTTCAAGATTTTCTGAACGGGGTAGAATAGCTCATAAAACACAACTTCAAATGTAAATAAAACACATTTAAACTTAGCATTTCTTCGATCACCGCTCATAAATTGCAGCTCGACACTTCTCCACTATCTCACCGATTGGACACAGCAACTGAACGTTATCATAACCAATAACTCAAATTGAAGGGCTCATGCAAACACATTCACCTTTTTCAACCATATCTCGTTGGTTGATTTATCATAGCATCTTCTAAATTTAATAACACCAGATAAAAACCACCCCCTTTCGAAAGCGTATCATTTGATTACCACCGTTCGACGTCTCGATCTTCATTCGCCCGTATACAAAGGGGAAAGATGTTACAACACTTGGAACTCATGTTTCACGTTCTCTTGGTACAACACAAATCACAAAACAAACAAAACGAACGTTATATATATATATATTAGAGTACAATGTCTTTTCCACTTGAGAACCACTTGTGTGGGACGAGAGTGAAAGTCGGTACCCGTAGCTGACCGTTGTCCACTAAGTACTATTACCGAGTGCTCCCTGCTTGCTGGGGGTATACCCCGGCAGGGTAGAAATAGCTTAGCGGCCCCGTATAAGAATACTTACAATCGCAACATTTGCTGCAGCTGTGTGTTTTGCTCGTTGGTAGTTGTTGAGAGCCGTAGTACGTCCAATAGGATGGAATGCTTTCACCTGTAGTACCGCGCACTGTGTGTAAACGTTTGCCAATTTGCAACCAACCCGCAGGTCGTGAAATTCCAATACACTAGTGTGTCAAGAAAACCGAAAGACAAAAAAAACCCACCCAACTACTCTTGACGACGATCGTCCACTGGAGTTCGTTTGGTCCGTTGCCCTCGTGATCAGCTTTTTTCGTTGCCTTTTGACTACGGGT
The DNA here is from genome assembly GCA_000349025.1 of Anopheles minimus. NCBI lineage: Eukaryota > Metazoa > Arthropoda > Insecta > Diptera > Culicidae > Anopheles > Anopheles minimus. Next base: position 3,197,649 of record KB664165.1, read on the forward strand.
GACAAATTTGGTTCGATAATTATCAAAATCAACAGCACGATAAACAACAGAACATTGGTGCGAGTGAGCGACGGGACAGACGCGCGATGATAACCACGACTGGGGATGGCCTCCTCGTGCTCACGCACTACACGGCACGAGTTCTGTTAAACACAAAATACACTTCGATCATGAACGAATGCGACAATTGATTTGAACTACAGTACCATCACATTGACGCCACGCCGGTTTGTAGTAACACAACGACGCGCGACGTGTGTTTCTCGGGCCGGTTCCACTGATTGACTAATAGCACATGGTATTCGTTTTGTTCGGCTTCATTCCCCCAGCCCAAAATCAACCTCCGAAACATCTTCTTCTCACCGTCCACATCTTAGATAACGTAGCCGATAGGTACAACACACAGCCAAGAACGAGAAGACGTTCTCCGCTCGTGGCTTATACGCCGGCATCTTTATCATCAGCTGTTGGAGCACACGAACACGACTATCTTCCCGGTTCGCTGATAAGCTAGCTGCTCTATCCGTCGCCTTTGCTCTGTACCGTGTTTTGTTTGTCCGGAACCCAGCTGAACCATGTGATGAACATGAACGCCAGTGACCTTCGCCGATGGTGACTCGCGGAAAGTGCATCAGGTGACGGTGGAACGGAAGCTTGATGGAATCCGCGATATGCATGACACATCGGTTCGTTCCGGTGGTCAGACTGCAAAGAGTTAATTTAAGCTGTGCATAAGACGATGTTGAGAAGATGGATTAAGCGGTGGCGCTAACAGAGTTTAATTATAAATTATTTGAAAAAATAGGAGTAAAAATGATTAAATTTGGAATATCTTTTACGCTATTGCACAGAAAACAGAAACAGACAGATAGCAGAACAGCTTCAATACATAACAAGCATGGTCGGGAGACAATTGAATCAATCAACAGTGAACTGTCTTGCCACGATCGTAACCATTCATTCCGTTGGGGGATCTGCGGAATCGATTGTATACGATACCACGAAATACACAACCGAATACGATATAAACATTAAACAGTTTATGCTAATAATTCAGTAATTTTAGTAATAATAAACTAATGTGTAATCTTGTTGTTCGAACATGTATAAGGTACTGGGCGCCTCCAGCAAATAGTACCTTGACCCACACGGCAAGACTTGGGTTCAAATCCCTTCCGGACCGTTCCTCCGTAGTGATGGCTACGGATCCAAATACGTGGTTATTAAAAAAGTCTTGTAAGCCAGAAATGGCAGGCATGGCCGAGTTGGTCGTATCGCCAAAGAAGAAGAAGAAGAAGAAGATAAACGGATCATTGATATATTTAACTGTTTAAATACAAATTATCTTCAAACTGATAAATACCTCAAAGATACGAAGAATGGTGCATAATTTTTTTGATAAGAGATTCAAATTTGAATTTTGTTGCGGATACATTAACCGTTCACGGTCAAGCACTTTCGTGTGCCAATCCAATACTTTGGCCTTCTTGGCGGACTCCCAGTGTCTTCACACCACCTCAGCCCTCATAGGACTTTACGTGTTACCGGTGATGGATGACTTTATAGCACATCATCGGTGTGTTTATTATAGAGGCTACTGAATTCTGAGTTCTTTCTCCCCTAAGGGAGTCAAAAATCCCTTTTGCGATTTTTCCTCTCGAACGCGGCTAAGAGGGTTTCGTCAGTTTTGGACAGAGTCCATGTCTTAGAGGCGAATGAGGCTATGGTATCTCAACATTGATGCTATTGTCGTTGGGGATCACCTCGATCCTATAATACGTAGGAGAGCCGTAGACTTGTAATGTCTCATAAATCACTAATATAAAAATGGTTCCGACGTCCATCCACTTGGCGCAAAGGCTCTTGAAAGTTTTCCATCCACCAGAACCTGGCATGTAACCTGGTCATTGCCTTTCTTACAAATCTGGTAAGCCTGGAAGGAATTAGAAAAGAACTAAAAAAAAATGAAAAAAAAATATTTTTAATTAATTATTTTATTACTCACCCTTCATAACATGTTCGCAATGTTCCAGGAGTAAAAGACAAAAACACACAGGGTTTCTTTTTATAACATACTATTTTTTTGTATTAATAGTTTTTTTTTCTCTCTCTCTCTCTCTCGGTCACTATTCATTTTCCATTTCCAGAGCACGTGGTGGTGTTCGTTTGCTTGCACATTGTTCCAAGTTGTGTGGTACACAACTCTCCCATTCCTTTTCTGTCTCTGTATTTGCTCTATACCGGTTTCTACTTTACCATCTACTGACTCTTGCTGGCCCTTCCTTCGCTGCCTTCCTTTCTCCTCTGCTTTGCACATCTTGCATAAACGCCACCATTAAGAATGCATTTTTATGTCCAGAAATGAAGGTTCCGTCGAACAAAAACAAATGGACACCGGGACACCATCAAAAACTTTTCCACTATTATTTTTTGTTAGCATTCTTTGTGTTGTTTTGTTGTTATGTTACTTTCAATGGGTGTCCACTTTATTTAGGCGCAACCAAAAAAGGAACTCAAAACGTTTGCTGGGAGCGTGTTACTGGAGTTTGTTTTCTTTTTGTTGTAATTATTTTCGTTAGTTATACTAGTTTTGTGTTGCGTGTGTGTACTATTTTGCGTGTGTGTAGTACTATGCATAATAGTGTTCTAGTGTTTTGCATTGCGATTCTGTTACTATCTCTTTCATCCTTTCCCAGGATCATTTTGATCTATCCTAATAGTGTTAAAGACTTTTGTTCGTTTCACCTTCTTTTACTTTCCTTTTTCTCTTTTCGACCTTCCCATTCCTTACTTTTGTTTCCAAAGCCATAACTTCTTTTTTGTTTTCTTTTTGTTTTTACTTTGTATAATGGTGTATATATAGAATATACCGCTTTACTTCTTGCTCTATTTCCCATTATGCATTCACTTTTGTTTTTTTTTTCGTTTCTATTACTAACGCATTTTTACCAGACATATTTGCAATATATTTTGCAATTATTTGTTTTGTTTGCTTTGTTTAGCTTTTGCCTAGCGGGATGTTTATAAATTATACACAGTTGTCTCGTGATTAATCTGCCCATTTTTTTAAACGTTTTTTTTTCTTTTAGTTATTTTTTTTCGCTTATTTCTCTTTGCTCGCGTTACTAAACTCATGAATACGTCTTTTTCACTTGCACTTTTGAGTGTTGCTTCCTTGGATTTTTGTAGTTCCTGCCCTTGAGTTTGATGAACTAAGTATTCGGTTGTTCTGGATTCCTTTCTGGCTATTAATCGTTAGGGCTGTGAGATGCGGAGATTCATAACGTATTCTCCCTATATTTCATTTTGTTTTCTCTTAATTTGTTTCAGTTCGTGTCATTCAAATGATTGATCCAATCTTATAATGGCCCAGAGAGCTTGACCATCATTCGACGGGTAAAGGAAACAAAAGGAATCACATGGATTTCAACGCGGATTTGTAACATTGTTTTTTCACTTGAAGGTTTCCGCGTGATTCAGCTGGATAGAAAAAAAAAAAGCTTTACTAACAATAATTCAAAACGAAAATTATATTTCCTTACTCTACTTCCCTTTTGTAATATTCTTCCCCATCTCCGAAATCGTTATCTCACAGCGTGGACTTAACGGATTCTTGCGGAGTTGTTTCATTTATTTTTTTGTTTCTAAAACTGTTTCAGCATCAGCTCACTTCGTTTATCATCCGCCTGCACAACAGGATGGTGATAAAAGTGTTTTTGGGGGAGAGGCAGGAGTTTTACTCACATTTTTCCTTTTGTTAAACTTATACTACAGCTTTGTCAGTTACCGGATAGTTAAACAACAGTGCCGTGTCTTATGTTCTACTATTCTTTTCAATGGTATCATCATTCCCCGATTGTGAGCAGTTCAGAGAGGCCCCACTACAGTCGGAATAGTAGATCATCCCAACGTACTGCTAAAAACCCTTACTCAGTTACATGATACATGAACAAAACAAAATGTATGAGGCATAAGGAGAACAAAAAACAAGAAAATAATAAACATAATACATAAATAATAGTTAAGCATAATGATACCTAACCTAACTAAACACCTCACCTAAATAAATCAACATTCACTGCAATTGCCTCCCCAATTGGCAACAAATAGATGTAACGCTTTGTACAGACATTCGACCAAACGATGTACACCTAAAGAGGAGCAGCTCATCGAATGAGACACTTGAGCGTTTTGCATATTCAAAGTATTGCCGTCACGCGCAATTTGCCTGAGTTAGAACGGTTAGAAACATAATTCACGTTCTCGCCAATGTTTTGTTCTTTTTCTTACCCTACAACTATATACAAACAAATCCCATTAAACAACAAGATTAGAGACAAAGCTAAACCAAACAATCCAACAAAAAGACTGAGAAAAGGAAACCCAATACTAAGAAGAAGCAATCGAAAAAAAAGGGATAAGGAAAACTGATAGTTTATTTCTTAGTGCTAGTGTCGCTAGTAGTGCAAAATGTAGGAAGTGGCTTTCGAAACACACAAATAAAATTATATTTCTCCAAACCTATTCAAGATTTCCTAGCAGTTTAGTGTATACTGAATAAAACGAAAGAAACGAAACACAAGATAATTCCATCCCTAATAAGACACGTTCACTCCCTTTTTTTCATCCCACTCTTCCTATTCATGCACTCACACAAACTCCGCTTGGCTTATTATAGTAATGCTATACTCTTATTTTGTTAATAAAAAAAAAAGATTTTGCTTCAGAATACTCATGTCACGCTATTTTTTGCGTGATGTTTCGTTTCCTTCATCTGTTTTTTACCACCGAAGAAGGAAAAAACACAACTCAGTCCTTCACACCTTGGTTTGTTACGATGCTTCAACAACGACGTTCACAGACGGTATACCTTCTTCGCCAATGCTCCGGTTTTTTACTTTTTACGATTAATAAGTGCACTTATCTAAAATATAGTTTTTTTTGTTTTTTTTTTTAATATATTACCGCGCACACTCTGGCTGCACTTTTTTATACTCATATGGTTTGGTTCGTGCTTTCGACACACACACACACACACACGCATACATACACACTCACACACATACTATTACATCACCAATCATACATACCAATACCTCCGACTACGAGGGTGTTGTATGTGGCTCGTACATGAGTTTGTATGCGGTACAGAGGCCTAAACTATGCAAAAGGACGCCGGCATAGGTATGCAGTTTTTCAATGCCGAATCCCTGTTTCTTACTGGACGCGCAACTATAATTTACATTTCTGCCTTGGTTTTTCATTGATGCTAGTAAAGTCTATTGTTTTTACACGCCCCTATGGAAGCCGGTCCCTACTATACTATAAACCAGGTTCAGTGTGATTGTTTACGTCCTGCTGGGTTTCGCTGCGTGCCGCGTACCTGTGCATACATCCCATCTACTGTACGGGGTGAGGTAGCAGCAGTCTGGCACATGTACTACGTTTCCCTTCCATTGGTTCCTGAACGAATGATATCCTTTCATATTTGGCTAGTATACTGGATTTAGTAATACCCTGCATCACATTCTAATTTATAATTTTCCTCAAGAATTACACTGCTCCATGGGAATCGCCGGACCTGATGATCATTTTACCGTTTAAAAGTCATTAACAATCAGCTGTTCCTAACCTCAGCGCGTTTGAGTATATGGGTTTTGTTGGGGAGGTGTACAAAATACACATTTTATAAATTATTTGTTTTCAACATACAAAACCATAACGGGAGAATTTGTTTTTAAAAAGCGACCTTTCAAAAAGTATGTACTATTATTTTCATGCATTCTAAACTTTGGAGTAATTCGTTATGCCTTTTTTTTGTTCGACATTTGTGTCAAGGTGATGTTCATTCAATTCACTACTACATACTAAACATTTTGCTTCAGCAGCAAGTCTCTACCATTGACTGGTTTCATCGTGTTATCCCGATCCCTTTTTTCCTCTATTTCACATGTTCTGGCGCACACTTTCTCTTGGAGGATTATATTGAGCGCTGGAAGTTAATTTGTTGCTACGGTACATGTATATAAAATCCTTATCTACAGCATTGAATCAAACAAATGATGTGAATGACAAAATCGATAAGGACTTTGTGTTCTTCATTTTGCAAATGATTTGCAACTATAGCGAAAAGCAATACCTCAACCGTAGAAAAACGAAAAACAAACGAAACCGAGCGAAAGTATAACGATACGCACTATTGAAGAGCTGTATGACTAGCCTTAAATATAATCCCACCCAAGCCATTCATCGTCAAACCGTCAAAACTGATGCCAAAGCCAGACGCAAACCATAATGCCAATTACATCCCCTTATGCTCATTGTGGTTGCGAATATCCACACACTGACATATCTCTTCTGCTTCTACAAAATTCATGTCGTTTTACTGTAATGATTAACTTTATACACAGCCCTCTTTCTATTTATAAGCGTTTGCTTACTTTCGCTCCACCGCTCTGGCTCTAGAGTTTATATGCACATTCGCATATGCATTTGGTTGTTTTCTCCCTTCTGCATGAGTCTCTTCCTAGTGTCCTGAAGGGTTTACAAGTCCTCATTGAAGTGATCTTTTCATAATTGGTTTCAATACTAGTTACATTGCGATTGGCACAGTCGCAAACATCGGCGTACAGTGTAGTGTGAGGGGAAATTGGAAACAATCGGTATGCACTGGGATTAACAGATAAAATTATTGCGCTAAAAACAATGGCTTAAAAAAACCTAAAACTAACCGAATCGCCCAATACGCAAATGAACATGACCGAACAGGCCACAGTTTAAAGCGACTTTTTTGAGGACTTAATTCAATTCAGGGCACAAAATCGTCCAGCATAAACACACACTTGCACCCATTATCTGATGACTATACAAAATAACAGCTTACATTTAATTATTATCATCCATTTTTGTATGATTCCATGTTTTGCGACCTATTTCACGGGGAAGTGGCTTAAATGGGTAATCTTGCACAAACTGCCTCATCGCTATCTACACTAGGGCATGATAAGATTGTTAAAGGTGAAGAAATGGGGCCCTGTTTTTTTTACATTACATGTTCGTTCATCCCACATATCATACAGTACGCATTAATAGTATGTACACATTCGCCCACTTCTAAGCGGACATTGCCGAGGCAGATGATTTCTATGAACATGTTTAACATTATTACTACCATTAAGCGTTTGGAGCAACACAAATGTTACGAAAGTATGATTGAAAAGACGGCGCTCCCTTTTCAAATTGAAACATAATTGCGTTTTGTCGCTCTCTGTGTTTTTGCATTTATTTGTTGTTTTTAATAGATATCAACGAGTTTAACATTGTACACGACATGACGGTCGGTTGATATTGTCCATCGAAGAATGGGACGTTCTTTTCTTTGCTCGTTGCATGTACAACATTTTATCTTTTTTTCGTGTATAACCGCTTGTTGTTTTTTCTGAGTGTTCGGGAGGAAGCAGCTCGAGTTGTATGTTGCAGCAACGAAACACAAATCATGCTACTTCCTCCCAATCGAACAGCTGCTAGTATTGGTACGTGTGTGAATAACATTATAACGCCACTTGCAACAACTACACCTAAACGTATCTACAGCATCAGTGACTCGGCACGACTCGTTTGCAGTTGCATCAAGTACTACCGGACCATTCTTGCAAGTCCCATCGCCGATAGTTAACGCAATGGTTTCCATCACCTTCATCATGTTGTTTTAGTTCTATCTGATTTCATATGTTTAGCATTTGTTTTGCTCGTGGCCGAAAGTAACTCAATTATTTTGCGACTATTGTTTTGTATTACTTACATTTTCCCACAACATGTTTACCGTACCTTCATCTGTGCCTGATAATTCCACGAGTTATTTTGTTTTTAATTAGGCATATTACATAATACGTTACGTTTCTCTACGGAACATTGTTCCGTGTACCTATGCTACGAAAACTAGGGTATGCAAGCGAACGAATATGTATGAAAACAAAAACAAACATCATCCTGTCGTTGCTACATTCCTGCGACTAATATGTTTTACAGTAGTATTGTTTTTTTTTTCATTCGATTTTACGCCTTCCCTTTGGCGACATTAAATTGTAGCTTTCTTTTCGACACTCACCCTTCTACTTCTTTGAAGCCACTCATTCATCGCATCTGTTAGAGAGCGTGGCAGTTTTATTCGATCGCGCTTAGACGTACATCCGTAACATAACGCATCTCCGGTCCCAGACTGATGGTAAAACAAACAATGTCCGGATGTGAATGCCTCTGAAGATAGTTTACTTTTCCGCATATGTGTTGCACTATCCACCGCACTATATTGGTTACACTAACACAAGCAGAACACACACCGTACACAGAAGTGGCAGCTTACACTGTGTGCAATGGGCTGCTCAAGGATGCGTCAAATTTTTAAAACGTTCTTGACGGTCCCAGCACACGATTTACGAAACGACTTGCAGCCGTAATCACGCACAGAATTTCTTGTGTGTATCTATTTTAGCGTCCCCGAAGCTCGTTACCATTAAAAACCACCCGATCGTTTCAATACTTTTGATCAACAGATTTTTCCGCTTTCGCTATAAATTGTTTGTTTTCGATTTTGCTTTACTTAGAGCTGTAATGGCCACTGTTACCCTGTCCCCCACTTCCGTAATGACTTCCACCACTGTTACCGTGAGCACTTCCGTAGCCACCATTACCACCGTAACCGCCACCACTTGTTCCCCGACCATGATCGTTGCCGTGATGATGATGCACATTCTGACGATCGTTTCTTTCGGAAGCATTCGAGTGGGATGAACTACCACGACCACTGCCACCACCGCCACCACTAGCTCCTCCGCCACTGATACCATCACCACCACCACCACGGTCACTGTTTGAACCATGGCTCTGGGTGTCCATTCGGCGGTAATACAACAGATACGGTACACGTGGCGCACGTGGGCGCAAAACATTGTACTCCGGTATCGGTTTCACTATGCTGTCGTCGTACCGTATCCAGCTGCCATAACCGGAATGATACACATCGGTAATGTAGTGGCCCTTGGACGCTTCCTTACCGTCGTGGTACACCACCGCAAACAGCTTGTACTGTTTCTGCTTTGCTGAATAGCTTTTACCCTTCGAGGACATCAGTTCTGGAAACGCAAGCATTTCATTTGTAATATGAATACATCAGTGTAATATGAAGTGATGGATGACAGTTAACTTACTTGAATCGATCTTCAATTCTATCGGGAAGTCCAGCGTTTTTAGTATCTTGGTACAGCCGTCCATTTTGTAGTCGAAACACTTCAGATGGAGAATCAGTACAACGGGCAGTTCCTCCAGCGTAACTTGCTGCCAGGCGGCTACTTCCTGCTTCGTTTTCGCACACGTTACGCCCTCTAGTTCATCGCGACCTACCAGCTGTTCAAGGGCTTCTTTCACAGATGCCGCTTTCTGTAAGGAAAATTGTATATTAAAACATAGTTATTAGTTTGATTTATATATTTATTTTATAATACATTTCCAAACAAATATCTATTACTTAGTATCTATCTAGCTTTATGATTAAAATGTATACATTTCAATTAAAAATTAAAATTAGAGTTTTTTTTTATCAAAAACGGAAAAAACAATAATTGCTTTGGAATTAGAAAAAAATTGAATTAAAGCATTATTTTCCTTGAGTACTAAAAATATTCTTTTGCTAATGTTTACCGAGCAAATGAATATCCCTCGATTCTATTTTTAAAATGAACACATACAAATGAACTCTCAGAATGAACACAACCTGCGTTCTAACGAATTCAATATTACATACCTCTATATCCAAGGGAAGCGTAAAGAACGGCTGTATGTTGTAGGTCGGTGGCACACCATCGCGTTGCACGCGGGATCGTAATTTGCCTCGGAAAATATCGCTTATTGGTGACCGTCCGAAATCGGTGGTGCGAGTCACCGTACCCTTATTGCGATTACCACAAATGAGCTGCAGGAATAAAGATTAGAAATACGGAAAAAAATAAAAAAAACACAATTCAAATAGTTGACTCTAAAAGCAAACAACAAACAAACAAAAACTGTCGAACGCTGAACCTTGAAATGAAGCCTACAGTATTGAAACAAGTGTTCATTTCTACACAAATAGCGTTAGTGAATTTTTATTTCCCCACCATTTGCAACAGAAAATCAAATACGAAATTCACTCTGACTCTGCCAGTTACGGTATAGAGGGGTGTGTGTGTGGTACCGTGAGAGAAAGCACAGTAAAGAATTTCCGAAGAAAAATTTGCTTTTTCTCACCCAAACTTGAGATTCGAACTAATTGCTCGCGCGCGCACGCACAACGGTCATAACCAAACACATTGCCACACGGCTATCGAGCTAAGTCCCAAGCCGGCACGCTATAAACCAAGTTAAACGCACTTACCATCCAATCATCAGCATCCTCTTCGCCATGAACTTCGCCATTAGATGGTTCTTCACCGTTTACATTTCCTTGTTCGGTTTTGTTGAATTTCATGAACTGTCGATAAGCGAAAATAATAGAGTTATATTTATGCTTAATTTCTTTTTTGTATGATAAAGTTTAACAAAACAAAACAAACAAAAAATACGAAAAAATCAAGAACTTACCTCTATCATTTCATCGTTAAGGCGATTTAATACACATCCTAGGAACTCCTCCGCATCTTCCTGCCGTCCTTCGATCTGGAATATATCCGACCGAATGCCATTCAGCATCTTGTAGATGACGGTCGGTTCGAACGGCGTGTCGACTTGTACTTCCGGGTTGTCATCTTTCTTGCCCTTGTCACCACGTTGCGGCTTCGATCTTAACGGAAGCAGCGAAAATTCGCTCACCAACGAACACCTGTGTTCACCAAGTAAATATTAGTTTATCAGCGAAAAGGTTTGTGCTTAATGTTTCCCCAAATTTCTTCTTACATGGCATCGATGAACGGTTTTGGATGTTTGGAATTTTTCGCAGCTGGAAGATTGCGAATTGTTCGCATTAGATGATAAAATGGTGGGCAAGCAACCAGCGCCTGCAGGATGGTGTTAATGTAACAATAGTTTGATCGATTGATCAAACCACGTGGGGTAATGCTAATGCTGCTGTTGTCTATGCTGTATCCGCTAAGGAAATCTGCAAAACAAAATAACACATTATTATCGTTCTATTCATTTCTTGGAGTATTCCAAAATAATAACAAAATAAATTATGAATAATGTTTGTTTCAACACTAATGCCACTTTCCATCGATAAATTTTCATTTAGAAGGGGCAAACTCTCTGAGAAACGGGGTGGGTTGACGTAAGCAAGTAAATCACAAACCAATCAGAACGATTGGTCGACGTGACCACTCAGAAAACGCAACCTGTAATTATTCTCTCCCAATTGTGTAACGCGTATATTACTCCACGAGAATGACAGAGTAGTTCGCTGACTTCCAAATGGAATCCTTTTACTTAAAAAGGCTTGTTTACATAACTTGAAGATAATATTTAGGATTTTATAGAGTATCGAGATTCGAACTCAGGAACTAGCCCTACACATGCATGTATAATCACACACTAGCGCGTACGGCTATCGTGTGCTCCCCGCTACTTACCACCAAATTTCAATGAAAAATCATCCTTCTGATCTCCGATGGACGGAACGGAACCTGCAGCAACTGTAGCATCTGCAGATGCACTCTTTTTCGATGCAGCAGTTTGTGTAGCCTTGCCTTTCCCGGACGTCATCAAAGTTGAGCTTCCTGTACCGCTGGCCGGAGTTGAAGCCGCTGCAGATGAGTACGACATCGGGGCGCTAGTCGTCGAAGGCGTTTGGTGATTTCTTTCATACGGTTGCACCTTAGCTACCGGTTTTTTCGCACCTGCGGAAGAAGCATCGGCACTGGACGGGGGATTACCAACACCAGGCGCTGCTGCCGAAGTTCCCCCGGTCGTCGACGCTGGTCGGGTAGAAGATGGCGCAAAATTAACTCCCGCAGATCCTGCTACGTGATGCTGAGAAGATGTAGAAATTGCGCCTGGTCCGGTAGATACGCTGCTCGATACTGCTGTCTGTCCGACCGTTCCCGTTGTCAAAGGCGGTGCTGACGTTCCAGAGGCTGATGACGCTGGTCCTTGCGCTGGTGGAGCTGCTGCAACTGACGGCACAGAAGACGACAGTATGGGAGCCGCTGCGGCCGACGGTGACGATGCAGAGGACGACGACGTTTGGAACAAGCTGGCCCAGGTTTTGTTGGGTTGTGGCGGCGCTGCACCGGGTGGTATCTGTGGCGGGGGCACAATTATGGGTGGTGGAATGTTTAATGGGTGATCGGGTGGCGGTATGTTTAGTGGGTGGTTAATGACAACCGGTGCTTTGGTCGCAGACTTTACCGTGTTAATGTTAGACGAAATGGCGGATGATGCAGTAGCGGGCCTAGGTACAATAACTACATCGTGGTGTTGCTGCTTCGTCGAAACGGCAGCTCCGGCCGAGCTCGCCGGTGCAGTCGCAGATGCTGTTACTGGAACGGCACGCTGTGGAATTGCTTCCACCTTCTTCGACTCCATCTGCGGAGGGATGGCTGCAGTTTGTCCGGTGCTGCCTCCTCCACTGATGACAGTTCCGCTAGTCGTTGATGCTGGAGCTGCACTCGAAGGGCGCTGGCTGTGATCCGCAAACGGTTTCTGTTGTTGAGAATGTTTGCTGGAAGATAACGACGGCGAGTTGGTCGATGATGGTGGTGTTGCTACGGTTCCAACCAGTGTTGTGAACGGTACCGGAGATGTGTTTTTGTTCTGATGGCTGCCCGAACCGGGAAACTCCTTGTTCGGTATCGCTGAAACTGAAACCGAGGCGGTACCCTTCTTTGGTCCCACGCCGCTATTATTTACCCACCCACTTCCTGTATTAGATTGCCCAGTCGACTGCGGGGCACTACTCCGTTGTGGATGTACTCCACCACCAACCACAGATGATGCAGTCGCCGTACGCCTTTGTTCCTGCTGTTCCTTGAGCGAGAGTTTCTCAATCCTTTCATGGGCATCCTTCATGGATTCCAGCTGCTCGGACCGACTTCTCGATGCTGGAGGGGCCTGCGATGCAACAGCCGCAGCATATCCTTGAATAGGAGGTTGCTGTTGCTGCTGTTGATATCCTTGGTTTGGCACATTAGATGATGCGTGCGGCTGTTTGGTGGCAGAAGCGTTCTCCACACCCCTGGGCTGAGTCGTCATCGCCTGCGACGTCCGCTCGTTTTGCTGGGGAGTTGGTGTAGTGGTGCTAACATTTACAGTGGACGGCAGTGGCGATGGGTTCGTCATCACGACGGCATCAACAAGCTTCGGTGAGGTAATGATGTCCGACTTACGGTTGACGCTGCTGTTGTTATTCGTATCGTTTCCATTAGCATCAAGCAGACTACTCGCAACAACTCCAGCGGTTGTCGCTGTTGCCATGCTTGGACTCGTGTGTTGAGTCATTTGGAACGGTTGATTGGTGGTTGATGGTGGAGAGTCCGTCACTGCACAAACAAAACAAGAAGGTGTCATGATTAATTGTTAAACCCATCGCATCATTATCTACAACAACGGGAGTACTTACTACTTATAGCAGCTCCTTGCGGCGGTTGAACCTGTTGATATTGTTGCTGCTGAAGAGGCGTTGGTTGCATTGGGGTGTGGTGAGTTGGTGGAGGAGCCGCTTGCATGTACTGCGGGTCAACGATGAAATTATTGTTAATTGGTTGAGTTCCAACGCAATTACCCCCGTCCATTGCTGGAGTCGGTAGAAGTCCGGATGCCGGACCATGCTGTTGCTGCTGTTGATGCTGATCCGGTGCCACCATCAGCACCTCCGTTGATCCTTCCATCGCCATCGGTTGAGGAGGTGCAGTCCCAACCAGATATCCACCACTAACCATCATCTCCTCTGGTTGCGGGGGGACTCCTCCTACGAGGTTGTGTTGTGCGACCGAGGTAACCACTATCGGTGAGTGCATGGCTGATGCTGCATTCGAGCTCACCGGTATATTGCCATTGCCGTTGTAATCTTCGCCCTGTCCCTGAGGACCTAGATGCTGTTGTTGCTGTTGCATACCATACTCATCAGGCGTTGGCATCGGGATGACCGGAGCTGCAGTCATCTGCATCGTGAAACCGGGAACGTTTGGATCGAGCACGTGGTGACCCATTGTTGGTTGCATCGGCTGTGGTGGCGGTGGACCCTGTGGTAACATTCCTCCCGTTGCGCCGCTTCCATCGTCCTCATGGACCGGTAGATATTCACCCGTTTCGGGATGGTAATCAATCGTCATGTGAGATGGTGGAGGCCACATTGCTGCCCCCGGATGTACACCCGGATCCTCATGACCTTGGCCCTGTCCACCGTGCGGGCCTCCTCCATCATCGCCTTTACCGTCGTCGTACATTTGATACTCTGACGGGATATAGGACGGGTACATCAGATTGGGATAACCATGCATTGGGGCATTATAGTACATCTGCATGTGAGGTGTGGTGGTCATAAACAGCGGTGTACCAGTGGCATGTTGAGTCATCGTAGGTAAGAAATAGAATCCCCCGTGCAGATTACCGTACTGTGCACCGGCGGTACCCATCATCGGTGGTGGTTCCATGTGCATCAGCTCGGGCGTATGTTGCTGCGGCGGGTGCTGTGGTTGTTGCTGCGACATTTGCTGGGATTGTTGACCACCTCCACTGACGGACGTGGGAGGAGTTTGTTGCTGACCTCCAACCTGACCCTGTTGGGATTGTTGCTGCTGTACCTGATGCTGCAATGGCGGCTGACCTCCTTGATGGTGAGAAAGGGATTGCAACACACCCTGCTGTTGCTGCTGGAGACCCTGATGGTAGCTCTGGGCATGCTGCTGTTGATGGTGGTAGGATTGCTGTTGTTGTTGCTGCTGCTGTTGCTGCTGTTGGATGTAATGCGACACGTAACCTCCTCGGGAGCGAGAATTATTACCGCCTCGATTGTTACGTCCTCCACGTCGCATCGTTGGACGTCCCGGCATCGGTACCGGTGCTGGTGGCATTAGCTGCATCTCTGGACCGGCCCCAACATCCGCTTGCATGTAAGCACCTTGCGGTGCGGTTGTCGTCGCTAGGTATGGTGATATCCCCGGATATCCATGAACACTCACATTCGCTGTTAGATTACCGACGAATACGTTGTTCGGTACCTGCGCTGCCGTTTGTGGCAACATCTGCATTGGATACATCCCGTGATGTCCCGGCGGCATGTAAGTGGATGCCGGTATTGTGGTATACATATGCGGAACCATCTGCTGCTGATGCGGGTTCGACACGGAAACGGCCAGTTGTTGCTGTTGCTGCAGTTGCTGATTGCCATTGTCTCGGTCAGCATTTCGTCCTCCCGTATCGCCTGTATTGGTGATTCCACCACCTCCACCGTTACCACCTCCGTTTCTGCCACCAACATTGTGAGGCTGTGTTTGGGGTGGACCTTGGCCGGGTTGCTGCTGCCCTCCTGTGGATTGCTGTTGATTGTTAGCTCCCGAACCTTGCTGCTGCTGCTGCTGATGTTGCTGCTGTTGTTGTTGCTGCTGCTGCTGCTGCTGCTGCTGAAGGTGATGCGGATTGTTGGTGTGTGGAGGCATAGTCGCAGCCGTTACTACGGAAGTCTGTGCTATGACTTCTCCTCCTCCTCCTACTCCACCTGCGACGCTCGTGGCCGTCGACTGGATCGAAAACCCGATCCACTGTTCTCCCTTGGCAAGCACCTTCTCCGAGTCAATGACGAACGAACTACTACTGTTGTCTTCGTTTACTGCAATAGAAAGAAAAATGAAAATGTTAAGATTAGCGCCAGATTCGACAGGATAAAAGGCATGTGACCAAAGTGGCCGAAAGGTACACACACACCAAAGAGAAAAAAGGAGATACGCGAACAAAAAAAAACAAGAAAAGAAAAATAGAAAACTTGCGTACAAAGCTAATCGAAGGTAGTACAACAAATGCGCTCACGCGCATAAACAATATTTGTGCCATTAACAACACACGACGGAAAATATTCAATAGAGAGGAGGAAAATCAGAAATTAACAGAAACAGATGAATTCACAAATCAGTTTAAGAAAATGGATAAACATATGGTAGTTTGTAACATTTTGTTTTTGTTGTTGCATCTGAAATGTTACCACCCTGAAGATGTTTTTTAGCTTTGAATTACATTAGTTTACTGTATTAAATTTGTTTCTGTATAGTGTGAATAACAAATTATTTTGTTTGAATACATTTTTTCCCCTGTCGAGCCCACATAAAAAAAGTTGCCAATCGCCAATAGAATCGTTTTCAGTTGATCAGAATAAAAATAAATCAGAAAGAGGTCAGATCAATAATTTCGGTCAGTCATTACAAAAAAAAATAGAAATCTTTCATTTCATAACATATTAATCAATTAATAACAAGCATAGCAATAAACCATATCGTGCAAAAACTGCATGTAAATAGCATTACGAGCAATAAACTGTGTAATAAAATGACATAATACAAACAGGTGCAAATTGTATCTTTGTTATAGATTTGACAGATTTGTGCTGTGTGTGAGTGTATTTTGCCATTAATTAACAAGTGAATAAAACACATTTGAGACGTAGAATCGTTTATGTGTGTAAAAGAATAGTAAAGCTTAAATCATAAATAAAAAGCCAGGCTTAAACATTCGGAACATTACGAACACAAGGTGGTTATTTAAAAAAAAAAAAAAAACGAAATATAGCAACCGGCAAATAAAAATAATTGCAACAAAATATTAAGTTATTCGATCGAATATGTCTTTTGGTTTAAGCAACAACGCTTACCGAAATTCGGCAGCGGTGGTGCTGATGTTGATGTTGAGACGATCGATGCAGTACGCAGAAGGCCTCCTCCTTGAGGCAGATGCGAAGATCTGCCAACAAGTCCAGCATTACTGACAGCGGAAGGAGTGGACAACAGTGGCGATGTTTGATGCTGCGGATGATCCAGCAACGCCAACGGACGACTCGAGCTTGAAACTAAAGGATGTTTGCGCACGGGAACGATCATCATTCCACCGGATGGTGGTGTTGCTCCGACTACTGATGCGTTCTCCTGTTCTGCGTATTCCTTTGCGAACGACGCTCGAGGTTTGGAACTACCAACAACGGCTGATCGGGGCAAAAACACTACCGGAACAGGATCGAATGCTCGCGCATTGGGGTTTAACCCGTTCAATTGCGCCAACTCCTGAGGCAACGCTACCGGCACGAGATCTTTCTCATCTCTTTGCTCTAGCTCCCCGGGTGTAGGCATCATCGGGGGTACGAAAGCAGCTACGCGATGGTCACGTACCGTACTCGGCTGACAGGATGACGACCCCTGGGCGGAGGAACCATCGGATGCGGGATAAAGTATACCCATCAATTCAGACGCCTCATTCTGGCCGGCATCGGTGAGATCTAGAAACTGATAGCTGCTACCTTCTCGCGTTTCGTCCTCGGTACACTTCATCATCCGTCCCGAGGATGATGAGCCGGCGGCTGTGTGACGGCTGCTTTCGTTTCGCACCCTTCACGACGCCCACACAACAGGGAACGGCGATCGACGCGACGATCTCGACGGTGACGATGGCTGTTAATGGCGGTGTGTTCCGGTGGCGGATTCCAGCGAATGTTCATTTTCCCGATACCCTCTGCGGTGGATGGGCACCGGTCTGTAAACCCGGCCCAATCGTGTGTAATTCGGAGGCGTGCCCGTGCTCTCTCTACGATCTAATGGGACCACCGTGCGTCTGGTCTAGTGCATACCGCATGCATCATCAGCTTTTCTTCCTCTCTGTATAAAGTGTTCCTCTTTGAACATCCGTTTCATTCCAACACATTCGAAACCGGTGTCTTTCGCCTGCACGCGCACATTGATATAACACTCACAAGAGCATTACTCAAAACGCACTGCTCAATCAGGTTTAACTAAACGTTACAAAAAAAAGATCGACCAATGATCAGAACCATCGAAATTGTTCCATCATTACAAGATTCGCTCGGATGCTGATAACTTCGATAAGCATGCAGTGGTGTGTGTATGTGTTGTGGTCGCACCTCGCTATTTTATCAAACGACAAGCCAGTACTGGGAAGAAAAACATTGGGGAGCTAATTTGCTTGCGTCAACTATATTGGCAATATCGTAACATCGCAGAACGAGAGAGGGTGAGAGAGAGAGAGAGAGAGAAAGATAAAGAGAAAAAGAGAGAAACAGTTGTTGGAAGGAAAGAAAAGAAAAGAATACAAAATTACATTACACACACAGCATTGAACATGAAGAAGAAATAAAAAAACAGTTAAGCTTCTTCTACCGACACATGTTTCGTAATATCATCAATTATGATCTTCTCTCAAACATATCTTATCACTGCTCAGCTCTGCTTCGTTGAAAGTTTGATAAGCAAAAAAAAAACAAAAGTTATACAATGTGGAAGTTTCTTTTTCACTGATCTGTAGAATCAGCATCAATCCGATGTTTGAAGACAACAAGATAAGAACTGCTTAAGACTATTCCAAACGTAAAACATTACGCAAACAAAAATTGACAACTATTACAAAAAAAATAAAGCAACATTTTTACAAGCAACACAGAATCTCAAAAACCATAGAATCACTAAACAATTGCGATCAAATTTACATTTCTTAACAGGACACACATCAGTATCTGAAACATCCATTGAATGCGCGCCAAAGCAGGAAATGGAAAAGTTACCAGCAAGGAAATCGTCATTCGTTCGCTAACTTCCGCGGCTTCACAGTGGCCAGTTGCCCATTTCCCAAACGTTTGCGATGCAGTTTTTCATTCCACACCAACAAAAGCAACTGCAACCGAAAGACTTAATCCACACCGGTGCAGTTGAAAGGTAAGGCGATATAGTCATTAAAGCTTCACACTTCTTCGCACACTTCTTCCCGGGCGTTGGAAAGGAATAAAGAAAAAAAAGGACAAGCAATGGCACTTGATGCACTTATCTATATTTGGCATACGAGTATATTGAGGTCATCCCCTCATGTGGCGCATGTCGATAAAAGTGAGAGTGTGAGAGAGACAGGAGATAGGTGTAATGCAATGCGGTGCACAACGTTGATGATGATGTGTGTGTTTCCATGATATTAGCATATTTTGGCTTCTTGAAAATTGTAACCAGTTGCCAACAATGATTTTCAAAGTAGCCGGAACTTGTACGAATTTCAACGTAGTACTACCGTAAAAAAACACAATCTGCAGTATCAGGTCAGTTGAGTCCCCAATTAGTTTACCGCACCCATTTATGTACTTTTGAGCGACTTAAAGTTTTGCTTGGGGATTTGATAGTTTAGCGTCCCTTTCCTTACGTAACCAGACTACCGTAAGAGTTATCGGGATAAAAAGTCGCTTTACCAACCGTCCTTCTTACCATATGGATGTCTTCCAAGCATCTTTGTCTTGAAGGACTTCAAAAATTCATATAAAAAACCAATCCCATCGAAGATTCTAAACGTACCAACAATTTTGTTACCAATAATTGATTTCGAATGCTTTCTACGAACAATTAATCTAATTGCATGACGATAACGGATCATTAATATGATCCTAAAACAACAGATATCGTCGTCCACCGGGACAGCATAAGTAGAGTTGTACATTGGAAAAAAAAACGATAACAACAGTCGGGATAAGCACCATTACTAGGCATTGTGTTTTGACTTCGGCGAATGATGCTTGAAAAAACAACAGCTCATTTCATATTGCTCTCCATTTGTTTAAGATAATAGAAATACACTTTTTGTCAGTGAAAAAGTTTTTTTTTTACTTTTTCTTGCTACGATAATAGATAAGTAAGCCTAATTGAAATTGTTTTACTTGGTGTAACGATCTATTCACCGATCGGCGATCACGTCGCTGGAGAGGTTAGCAATTATACAAATTAATTCAATGTTATTGTTATTTATCATCAAAACAATTCCCGGGAAAATTATACTCACTTTACCCGTCGAGAGCCACTTACAAAAGGAAGAAATTGCAGGGTGTTTATGAAAAAAAACTTTACACCCTTTTTACTACTCTAATGATTTGCTTTATCTTCCTTTACATCCATAGTGTGTATGAGAAAATTTAAGTCACAAACCTTATGCCACGATCGTATATTAGACATCATAAAATTCATCTTTTTCGAAGCGAATCGTTTTGTAGCTTTGCCATTCCTTTTCCTTTTGCCATTCCCCCTCATGTACCAACGACATCGTCACAATCCTTCCTCCCCTCCTCAAGCTCCGATTGAAGCAAAACGTATTGAATAATATACGTATACTACAGGCACATGCAATACTCCCAAAGGCACCCGGAAAAGAGACATCGCACCGACGACGAAGAGACGTTGACGTCGAATGCTGCGGCATCTGTTTTCGCCATCACAGCACAAACTGAAGGGAAACAAAACCGTTCCAACGGTCGGCCGATCGGTCGTGTCATCGGCATGGCCGCAGTGAGAGAGTTTCGTCAAGACTGGTCGGTCTCTGCGTCTCTTGATCCACGAACTGCCTGTCTGTCTGTCTGTCTG